>VXBT01007527.1:945564-1133999 GCA_013400235.1 Oriolus oriolus
CCCCCCCAACAGTTTATTAACAAAGAGAATGCCCAGAAGGCAAGGAGGAAAAAAAACCCACTAGATATTAAACTGTAGACCTTACCCCCCTACATGCACTGGAACAAAACCCCAAAACAATTATTTGATGCATACTGGAATAGAGAGAAACAGGGGATCCTGGAGTTGAACTTGATGATCCTGATGGGTCCCTTCCAACTCAGCATATTCCATGATTCTATATTTATGTATATGAGTGAAAATTCACTNGCTGAATCCTAACCCTAAGTGTAAGCCTAACCCTAAGCAGAGCAGTAAAACCAGCCTTGTCTCAGTTTAGAGGCACGTTTAGGAGAAGACACTCTGGAATGAGTTGTCTCCTCTAAAAACATTCAAGCAATCCCTTTCCACCAATGAGAAATGAATACTAATGAATGAAAGTGAAACCACCACCCANATTTATGTATATGAGTGAAAATTCACTGTATCTTCTTTGAGAGGTACCAATATTTACCAACACTATTTACAAAGGACTTTTTTCTTCAGTGGTGAATTACAGACAGGTTCAGACATGAAGAATTCAATAGGTTGTTAAAAAAAAGAAGCTAAGTTTAGTACAACTTCTTATTACCAGGTCGTCCTGAGACAATGTGTGCGTGTGTATGTTTGTAGATTGGCTTACATGACCTCCAAAGATCCCTTCCAGCTTTAATTATTCCATAACTATATGATACAGTTGAAGTGGGAAATTTGTAGCAAAGTGGTAATGCCAGATGATTTTAAATTTAGATTGCAATAATGAGTATCCACACAAAATCACCTGAATGCCAGATGTCCTACAGGGTTCCAGTGGGATAGTTTGCAAAGCAACAGTCATCACATTTTCAATAAGAACTGAAGAAAGAGTGGATATTTACTTTGGAATCTTTCCAGTGGGAGCAAAATAAGTAAAATCTGTCTCTGGAAATGGGAAGACTAGTATAAAGCATCATTCCTATGTAACCATGTGCATGCAACCTGAGTCAGCTTGGCCAAACAAAAATAGCATTTCCAAGCTGATACATATTTACCAGGACTGCAAGTGAATAAATTCATTCCAAAATTATGTGAAGTCTGTTTGAATACTTTTCTGATAAGCAATCCAATTTTACAAACACCTGTTACCTCTGCTATGGATGATCCATACAAGAAGAAAAATCTTGGATGTAAAAGTGAGTCTGAAAACTCCTTAAAAACTTTTGGTTTTTCTTGGAGCTCGAAGTGAGGATACAGCTTTGCTAAGTCAATGGAATCTGTAGGGGATTAAAAGAATTCTTTAAATGATTGCATGGTATGTATTATAATGCAGAGGAATAGCGATATGTTTTTCTGTCAACTGTACATCATTCTCTCATACTGTTTCCTCCTTTCAGCCACAGAATACTTCCTTACCCACCCTCCATCAGGCTTTTTCTATCCAGATATGAATTTCAGCTCTCATTGTGGAATTGTGATCCCTTCTTTTGATTGCAGCAGGTATAGTTTTCACTGAAAATAGGAATTATCTGTCCCTTTTGATGTCCGTTTTCATCTCACTCAATGTTATGGCTCTCTGAGAGTTTTATATAGCCAAAACTTTATCGCAAGCTTTTTTTCCTGAGTGTTCAGCATATTTCCTTCAGGTAAGATTATATTTTATAGAAATATTTGAGAATTTTGCATTATTTTTTGTGGGAGCAAAAAGCAACACCTAAGGAAATTCAAGTGTTATCCTACATTAGCTTTCCAAACATAGTAACTCATTGCATGTTTGGTTACATGCCAAATCCAGAAGGCAGAAGATTGTAGGCATGGATGTTCAGCGGAGTGATGGAAATAGTGAAGTTAAGTGAAGCCAGATTTGGCCAATGCTTATTTACAGCACACCGGTTAAAGCAGAGGTAATAGCATAAAAAGCAATTTTAGAATAAGAATTATTATAGTTTTCAATTTAGCCATAGGAGAGGAGGGCAAGTGAATTAGCCCTCCAAGTACTACAAGAAACCTCAATTTTCAGGCAGTTCAAGTGTCTTGGAGTTGTTCTTACTTGTAGCCTTAATATTTGGTACAGATAAGAATTCAAATTTCCTTTTTATGTTTTTTAATAATACTTTTTTTAAAAAAAGAGGTAAGATTAAATGTTAGTGATAAAAATACTCAACACCTGGGATGAGTGAATTTGTTATTGGTGTGTATGAGTGTACTATTAAAGTGAGGTAAGCTAGCAGACTATATATTAACAAAAAAGAAAGCTAAATCTATTCATGTTCATTTATTTGCTTTCTCACAACTTCAATATGTTATGCAGTCTTAGAATAAACTGATAATTTGTTTTTGTTTAATAAAACTGAATTGAAATAAGTGATACTTCAGCTGAATTCTGCACAATATGTTGATTTTTTCCATTTCCAGAAGAAATTAGTGATCCAAGTTTGCTTGGAAAAAAACTACTGTCTAAACCACAAAGCTGTTTTACTCTTTTGTTCAACTCAACATTAGAATAAGCATTCATTCTTTAAAACAGACCATTAGAGAGCTGAAGTGTAAATAACTATTTATTCCTGTTCTCTGGAGGAAAATGCAACTAGTTTAGGCATTGATTTAGCCCTGAAAATTATTTCTCTGTAATTATAAAAGACATTTAAGAAGAAAATGACTTAATCTGATAGTCTAACAGGGATTTATATTTGTCAATGTCAATATAGTAGAAACAAGTTAGAGGAGTTAACAAACTATAACTTGTCCTGAGGGAAATTCTTTGACATGAAACATCTTTTGCTAATGTTAACATCCTAAAGAATGCAGTCTTCAAGAACTATGTGGGGTGGAGAAGCATGTCAACAAGTAAGCAAACATCACCAAGCTGCCCCTCATTTAATTGTGCTACACAGAAATTGTGCAGGTGATAACACCTTCTAAGTGGCTTAGATGTGGCAGGGAAGGAAAAGGCAGTTTTATCGGTGTTTAGGAGTTTTATTTCTTCTGTGGGAATGGATCTTGCTTGGAATTTCGGATATTGAAAATATGTTTTCTGGAAAAAGCAGTGGTCAGGGAACTAGTGACTTCTACTGATCCATCACTGAATGCATGGTTAGTGAAAACACAGGAGTAGGTAAGACCAGTTAAATTCAGCACGTGAATGTTTAAACCCTTTGATCAGTGCAATTATGCATGGAAGCACCAATTTCATTTGCCTGAAACCACAACAGCAGTAAACAACACTCCACAACCCTTAACAGAGATTCTGTATGGTTGGTCTCTGATAACCCATGCCAAGGCGTCTAGAAGACTGATGATTGTGTCAGGCTGAGGTTGTATCACATACAACTGACACCATCACAGTTGAGAAGGGGAGCTGTCCTGGGCGTGGTTGCTGTCTTTTGTGGTCCCCTTGCAGCCAGCTGAAGGATTTTGCCTTAGCCACACAATCCTCACACCTTTCCTTCTCTCCTTCTGCACAGGAAATGGTGAAATGATGACTGGAGACTCAAGGTGCCATTAGGAAATGGACATTTACTTCCTTGTCTGAAACCAAACATTGCTGATACGTAGTTGTTGCAAAGGGAAGAACTACCTTTTTGTTCTCCTGAAATCCCAGGTCACTTTTTCAATACTGGCAGACTTGAAAGGAACAGATTCAAGATATGTGTATTTCAAACCTATCTCAGGCTTCATCTGCTCTTCTCCCTCCTCTCTTTCCATATATAAGCAATCATGTCTGTCTGAATAGTATGTAAACAGATGATAATTTATTCAATAATCTTTTGTATTTGTTTGGTTTTCCAGCTGATCTGACACTATTTGGATGCAGTATTCTGTGAAACTAACAGGAAGGCTGGTTTCTCGCTTTCACTGAGCATTTATAACCTCTCTCTCTGTAAACGGACCTTTCAAAAATGAAAAAAATGCTAACAGTGGGTAAGAATCACAGAACAGAGGCTAAATAGCTGGATTCCTTTCTCAGGACTGCTGCATAAGTGCTGAATTATTGACCTTGGGATGTGACTGGTCAGAATGCAGAAGGTCATATTACTGCAGAGGAAATAAGTAATAATCACATTTTTATTAGAAACGTGTGTGTCTCTCATTATTGACGCAGTTTTGTATTGTGGTCTACTGGAGGAGTTAATTTGTTTTCTGGGACAAATAAGTAACCATGTCAGCTGTGACAAGAAAAGGAATTACTTTTGAGGCCCAAAAGATTTTGCTTTTTATATGTTTTTTGTATATTTGTAGCTCTGTAAACTACTATTATATAATTACATATCTTCTTAATTAACTATAGTAGATTTCCTACCCTTTCTCTTAGATTTTCTCTTAGATTTTAGAACAATAACCTGACCTTCTAAACACATTCCTGAAATATTGTATAGTCTTATTGTCAGGAAGAGGACCTACAAGAAGAACATTTTGTTTTCCAACCAGAATCTGAGAAGTCATACCAAAAAGTGGGGCAAAGATGCCCTTGGACTAGCTCCAAGGAGTGGGTTACTGGGGCAACTGAATCTCCTATTGGATGTACCTGTTAGATATCCTAATTAGTTAACCTTATAAAATGGTGGAAATTGAGTGCTGGGTGTGCCCCATCACCTCCAGGACACCTGGAAGCTTCCAGATGAAGGTCTCCTTTTTTACTTTACTGTTCTAACACTGCTGCAAGAGGTTTTTTTCCTCTTTTGGTTATAGGCAACACTTTGATGAATGTGCCTGTCTGTCAGAGGTTATTCTGTCCTTCTGGTTCCACAGTTAGTATGAGTACTTGTGTACCTGTTTCAACTAAAATGAGCTGTGCTTTTGTACACCTTTTAAATAGTTGATCTTTAATAACTTGGCTCAGGTTGTATCTGTGGCCTTAGAGGTGAGGATGGTAACAAGGAAAAGTTTGCTTAAAAATTCTGAGGGCTGTCAGTATCATCGGATTGCAGATATATGAGAAGTACAGCAGTGGGTCATAACTTTTAACACTGGCAGCTAAAGTCTGATGCAGAAGGAAGACAAACAAATTGTAAAAAAGGCACAGAGAGATCTTGGTGCAAAGAAAGCCACGATAATGTGGGGAAAACCCCACTCTGCTAAACACAATAAAAGAGAAGAAATGCTTGATACCTTGGGCTAGAGAGGCAGGTAGGGTTGCTAGTGCACATCAGCAGTGCAGCATCCTTTGACCTTTTAATTCAAGGAACTTAAACAGAGTGTGCTGCATGGTCAACAAAGATTACTCATCCTAGCTCCTAGGAAAGATAAATCTGCAGGGTTCCTTTGGAGCTGAATGGAGCATGATTGTTGTAATAAGAGACAGGAACGTAGAAGCTGGTAAGACAAATTTTGGTATTTGGAGTTTTGTGGCCTAACTTTGTGTTTGTAACATATGTTATATCTATGTCAGATTAAATGCTTATCCGGATAGTATTTAAACTGTTAAAATCTTGAATCTGGAGTCATGCTGACTACATTTAGAACATGCTCATGCTCCAGGTCAAGGACACACTAATATTAAAACAGATGTTTTTGCCAGTGTGTTTAAACATCAGTTTATTCAAGCTTATCCCATGTATGATGATGAGTTGCATCAAGTTGGTTTTTTCCATGGTTTCTTTCCATGCTGCAGGGCTTTACTCTTGCACAGTGCCTATTTCTGAATGAGATCTCTGCCATTTTACACTTTCCTACATAGCAAAGTGCTCTTACTCAAACATTAAAAATCCTAAATAATCTCCTTGTCAAATGACTGTATGTGTGAGAGCTGTCCTTTTTCTCTCAAACATGTCAGTCTGGCTAGGAAAAAGAGAGTTACTGTCTTTTGACAGTTCATGATGATTAACAAAGGATGTCTGAAAAACTTCCCTTCCTCACTTCAGCTTCTCACTTCAATCACTGCTGACTACGAAGTTATTGACCTTTTGTCCTCGGCAGTGCCCTAACATAGGAGTTAACAAAAAAGCAAGGAAGTAGAGCTTCCTTGAACAAAAAAAATAGAACACTATTTTTCTGTTTCAACAACTCATTATGAGTTGTGGACTGTATTTATTAGAAATAAATTATTTAATCTTAGGGATAATAATAAACTAATAATAAGCTTCCCCAGGGAAGTAGTCACTGCACCAAGCCTGAGCTCAAGAAGCATTTGGACAATGCTCTCAGGCTCATGGTGTGACTCTCAGGGCTGTCCTGTGGAGGGCTAAGAGTTGGACTCAATGATCCTTGTGGGTCCCTTCCAACTCAGCAGATTCTGTGATTCTGTTAAATTTGTAAATTATTATCAGTAACTGCAATAGTTTTGCTGTCTAGTTTCAATTTATGTGATTGAAGATGAGTCAAAGTGTGAATGCAACCCTGTACACACGTTTTACTTAATACTTCCCTTTAACAAAGCTGCTTTTACTGACTTGCTGTGAAATTTTGGACAAATCACTATACCAATACCCTATTTGATTTTAACTTGATATCTGAAATTTAGGGATAATTTTTCCTTTTTTAGATCTTTTCCAGTATGCTCAAGGAAATATTATGTTTGAGCCAAGTACTGAAATCTTTGAAGTAAAAAGCATACATCTCCATTATTAGTGGTTTCTCAGTCCTGTTCTTCCTAGTCTTTCAACATAGATTAAGTCAATCCAGTGAATTGTAATGGGTCTTTTACTTCCTTGTTTGTTGGTTTGGTTAAAAAAATGGGGACGGAATTATAAGGAAAGGCATTTGCAATCTAAATGGTTGAGGTGTTTCCTTAATATAAGACCTGCAGAAGATCAGGTACGTGGTGGCTGTATACTCACAGATGAAATATGGAAAATCCAAAGTCATAAAGGAACTGATAGGAACTTTGGTTTCAGTCTGCTTATTTTGAATGTAACTGCTGTATTTCAGGTGTTTTAAGGTTGAATGTTGCTCATTTTTTAAAATGAAAAATGAGGTTCTCTAATCTTAAATGCTATAACTATCAGTATGATGCTAATGATTTGTTATACATATTACTACGGAGAAATATTTACAACAGTTGAAAATCTCAACTAGGTTATAGGGTATTTACCAGATGGATTTTGTGAAAAAGCAGACCAAGGATGTCTTTGGGAAGACTTAATTTGTTGGAATGTTGACAGTGGTAGTCTGCAGATCAGATTCAGATGTTTGTGTTGTCTGCCATCATGGGCATGGTCACTACTAATGACTATCGTTGCCAAATGTCCAAATTTCACCAAAATAGGCCTGCATTAAAAAAAAAAATTAAAATTGCAGCTATGTAGAGATCAACGGAGAATTTACAGCAAGAAAAATGGTAGTGATGTTAGGCATGCTTTGCAATATAACAGTTTAAATCTCTCTTGTAATCATGAGAAACTGCTTAAAGCTTGCAAACAGATAGCAGGAGTATAGAGCTTGCACTCTAGAATTTCTGCATATTGATCAGTGTCCTGTTCCTTTGCCTGCCTTCAGTCCCAGCTGTGCCTGTTTTGTGGAAGGTAGTAACCAACTTGTCAGATAATTATAGTCCTGATTGAATAAAGGAGGGACAACCAGAATAGTTAAAAGGAGCCATTATTGTGTTATATCCTTAATACACTGTGAGCAGCTGATAGTGTTATTTGTCATTCCCTTTTTTAGTTTCATGAAAAATTGAGCAGATTCAGTCACATAGCAAATAAACACTTAGAGAACTTGGGACTTTCACTGACCCAGTCTACTCTAATATGTTGTCTCTACAGCTTTGTCAGTAAAAATGGAGCAGAAGCCTTGTAAATACTCACCCTTCTAGTGACTTTGTAAAAGAACTTAAATATAACAGAGATTAAAAGAAAAAAAAAAACAGGAAAGAAAGATGCAAGTCTTTTTAGAGCTTCTTCATTTATCTTTAAGCAGAGAAGGCGTCATGGGCCATAGTGATTGTATTTTTACTTTTTATTGAAGGGCTGGTTTTTGTTCTAGTTTGGATTTATTCATATTTGGTTATGAGCAAAGGCTGATTCTCTCTCTTTAACTCTCTCACTCGAAATATGAGGAGGAGTAAGTGTAGTCTCTGCTCAGTTAAATTATATTAATGTAAAAGTTCTATTAAATGATTTGTTTGTGGTTGGGAAAATCTAACACTGATAAAGGTGGTGGTAAAATTTATGCCTGATTTTGAATGAACGGTGAAATTCTCATATATACACAATGATTTTATAATTGAGAAAGTATAAGATAATGGAAAAATTATATAGCAGGTCAAGAACAATATCACTTTTCTGATCATGACATGTCTATGACAACAAAGAAAATAAAAGCTTCTATTAAGACACTTTTGTTCTTCTGTTATTAGCTCTCCATCACCTGGAATAGCAAAACTGCTGAGGTAGTAACTATATTTGGGTAATGGCTCAGATGGCAGACACTGTTGAAAAGTGCTGGTTACTCACTTTTTTTTCTGTCAGTGACTGTAGCTAAAACCTTGTCTCATAATGAAGTGAATAAGCTGCAAAAATTTGTATGATTTATTCTAGGCATTCAATGTACCCCAGCATGTCACTGTTCATTCCTATGGAACAGTAGGTCAACTCAAAGTCTGGATGAAACAATTCATGCTGTAGATGAGGAAAATACAGGAACATGAAACATGCAGAGACTCTGTACACTTTGCCCTTTCAGCTGTCTGTGGGATTCAAATGCCCATTACCACAAGAAATACGTCAATCCTGGCTTGCTTTGTATTTCCTATTGTACTTACCACAGAATTGAAGCTGTTTGCCTACCCAACCTGTTCTGGTAGAATTTTCTTTTTGATTAATTGACTGCAGCATAAATTTTGTCATCAGCCTTCTTCATTTCTTTTATGGAGCACTTGTTAAAACTTGGCCTCTTTGGCATTTTTGCCTTTCAGTATATGAAATTCATTACACTGACATTTAATCACTTCAAGATTTCCACACCGCTTCTTCTAATGCGAGTAGACTAACATTAGAGCAGAGGTACACTCTGCAATTTGGGTTGCAAATGAAGTAGTGGAAGGTCTGATGAATCAGAGTCCTTAAGCACAGAATTAATTTGAGCTGATGCCCTCTTGACATCAGAAGGAGTACACCCTTTTAAAAAATGTTTCATCAGGTCAATAAAAAACATCAAATGTTGGCCTTTTGTGCATCACTATCTGATTAGAGCTTTGGAAGACTGGTGTGTGATTACCAAGTAACCTTCATGTCATATTAAAAGGAGCTCCACTGCTCCCACTTACATTTAGAACTGAAAATCTTTCAAGATCACATAAACTGTTACAGATAGAACATGAACATGCTGGAGGAACCAAAGAGTGAGTATAATGGATGGGAAATGATAAAACACCCTCCAATATCCTAAAATTCCCATTAATTATTGTAACTCCTTTCTTGATTAGGGCATTTACATCTCTTTGATTTTTTTGTAAGGTATCTGAAGGAATCACAGCACTGCCTGCTATCTGCCAAGTACCTAAAATTATTAATTTACTTTGTCTGTGACATTTTCTGGGTGGAATCTCAATTTCTGCTTTATTGAGCACTTTCCATGCTACTCCTTCTGCTTTCCCCACCTTCTCAGGAGAAGTTTCTCCAATCCAGATATCACTGGTATATTGGTACAGTTTCATATCTTAGGGGAGTGAGACTCCGTGAAAATTCAGCAAGTGCAGTGTGAGTTTCATATCTTAGGGGAGTGAGACTCCGTGAAAATTCAGCAAGTGCAGTGTGAGTGGTGGTGGGTGAATGTGTGTAGCCTTATGAGAATCTCTTAAGGCATATTGTATTCCTTCCCGAGCAAACTTCTCTTTATCCTACTCCTTCGAGAGATCCATGAAGAACATAACTTTTTTACCAAGCCCTGCCCATGCAGGGGCGTGCAGCTGCTTGCAAGACAGATGTTAAGTCTGCAGTGTTTGGTACAGCAGCTGTTAGTGGGGCTGTATTGTCAATTACTCAGTGCCATTTCTGGTGTCCAAACTAGCCAGACAGGTGAGATAATGGGGAGTGGTTCTGGAGATGATTGTCTTTTCTCCACACCAACTGTGATTTCAGAAATTCTATTTCATGCCACAATGGTGATTGGATACTGCCATGTGTCAGTAATTTTCGTGTCAGGTGGTGCAGGGGCGGTGTGTGGTAGCCATAGAGCAGCTTCCCTGTTTCTGTCTGAGCGGAAGGAACACATACGGCCTGTCATCACATGCCAGAGTAGTCCATTTAAAACATCAAAACCTAAAATATTTTCATGACGGCCTTTAATTGTGAAGTGAGCAATTGCTATGTGGCTCTCATTAGGGAGCCATAAACTGCCCTTGGCAATTTAACACACAACGCTTGTGCAGTTCACACTGCTCACCTCAACTGTTTGCCATATGGATCTCATGCTCTGCCTCTTGGCATCGTGTATTACCATTGAAATTTGTGCTCCTGTATTTATTAAAAATGTTGCCAACTGTCCCTGAGGACTAACTGGAGTTAAAATGTATGGGCCATCATCACCTGCCCACTGATCAGCCTCCACATCCTGGACAATCAGACTCAATTACTCATTTTCTCACTTAATGGCCTGCAATTTCTCCCTAAGTGGGAGGAAGGGGTTGCCCCCCTTTTTATTGAAAGTTGTAATATGCTTCTTCCTTTCACTGTTATCTTTTTTCTGTAATGCTTCATTCAGACTCCATGTAATGCTAGTAGGCTGACCTTGAACTGAGGCTATAGGAATGCCTAGGAATGCTCTGGGAATCCAACCATAATTCATTTCTCTGTTCTTCAGATTCTTTTCAGGGGTTCTTACCTTTTTTATCTTTGGTCTGGGCTTTTTTTCCCTCTTTTGCTAGCCTGTCTTTGTGATCTCCTCCCTTGGGGGCTTTGTTTTTTAGCTGGTGCATTGTCCCAGCCCATTTCACAGCCGTACTTAGCAATGCCTCACAATAATTCCACTCATTTAGGGAGTTGTTTTTATTATATTCATTATCTCTCTCTATCACATCCCATTTTGCAGCTAGCTAAGGTTTAAGCATTGTCACGGCTCCTCTAATCAATGGTTTTAACATTGTGAAATCTACTGTAGCAGATAGTGGGATATCATGGGGTCCTCATTTGTGCATGGTTGTGTGCACACGGCTTTTGTGACAGCTCTAGGGAGGTCACTCAGGGATTTAATGGGGATTGTGGAGGGTTCACCTTGCTCCATGGTATCTAACCCTCCAGCCCAATAAGCTACTTGTCTGGCGATAGAATGGGGGAGTTGCCTTGAGTCCTAAATTTAAGAAAACTGGATCCCAATAGCCATTTGCTCTCAACGTGATTCTGTCACCATCACTTAGACATACTTGCTGCAAGTATTCAGTTTGTTTCACCAAGGATTCTGCTCTATCTCCCTTGCAAATTTATCAGTCACAGTGGATCCCATGTTTGTTTACACGTTAGAAAAACAAATGAAATGAGAACTCTTTCCTCATGTACTATACTTTTTTAAATACAGTGAGAATGTATGGGAAGGGCATCAGAAATAACAATAAACTGAAAACTTCACAAATGGTAACTTAAAACGGCAAAAAATAAATTCTGCATAAATCAGTATCTTTTTATTTCTCTGTTGCCATTCGTAAAGGCAATAACAGGAATAGATGCAGCTTTTTCCCATTTATTGATGGTGAATTTTCAATGAATTCAGCGTTGCTCATTTTCTTCTCAATTTCCTGACATCTTTTTTTCTTTGCCAATTCCCCTCTTTTGCCTTAATTTGATGTGGAACATATACATATATATATATATATATATATATGAGTGTGTGTGTGTATGTGTATATATATGGATTGCTTCAGCTGTATCCAGGTTTGAAATTCAGTGTGGTCTGGGCACTCACTGCTTTTGAGCATCTGTCTGATGTTGGTGAGATGGATGGAGTTCTCTCTCACACTCGGCCATTACACAGGAAGGTAACATTTAGTGATATGTCCTGTCTGGAACAGCTGTGTGCAACCGTGCAGGCACTCAGTTCAGTGAGATTTGAAAATGTCTGTTGCATGCTATTGTGTTCCACTTGTATTGAAATGTTTCCCATTTGCGTATAACGTTAAGGTTTGTAGTATAAGGGCAAAGGCACAAATGTAATGAGTCTCATTTATGTCCTGTCCACTGCACTAACATTCTCTTACAGAAATGAAATCCCCATCTGAGTTTAGTCTATGCTGCTTGCTGTGGTGGTGAACATGAGAAAACAAACCACCCAAAAGTCAGACACTGAATGCTGCAGACCCACCATAAGGAAAGAATTCTTTTCTATGTACTTTGTCTGGTGATGATTAGCAGCCTTCCTGGATACCTGATTTGGATAAGTCCCATATGTGTATGTAACTCAGACATATGTAGCTGTCTAGGAAAGCTTGTAAGAGGAACAAGAGTTCTTATCACAAAGAACTCTTCTATCTACTTGTACAATATTATATATAAACTCATAAGTCTTCATCTTGAAATAATAGAATTTTCTTGCTGCTGTCATTACTCTATTGGAAGCCTTTTTCTGAATTTGTTGTAAAGGTGCATTTATAGCTGATTTATTACCATTTAATCTTGTGCTGATATTGCCCCACTTAGCTCTTTCTAATAATTTTAATCATTTTAGCAGATATTCCAATTAAACTTAAACTTCACTGTTACTAGTTGTCCAGAACCACATAATGTTTCTGATTAGGCCTTTTGCTTCCTCTCACAACAAATGTCTTTTGCCATGCATTTGTGAATTCATTAGCCTATTCATAACTTCAGTAATCATTATTCATAGTCATCTTCCAGTGCATGAATCTGCTGTTCCTACTATTAATTTATATCTCATTCTATCAGTTAAATCATGAGTAATTTAATGCTTTTATAAGATGTTCTAGTCTTTGTGATAATGATAATCCTGTACAACTTTATATCACCTGCTAATTTCATCTATACTTTTCCTGAAGATCTTTCAGTAACATTACACAGGACTGATAAGACTCCTAGTAAACTATCCTCATTCCTTGTCTACCTAGTCATAAGCTGTTGTTCATCCCTCTAGCCACATCCTTAGCTGCTTTAGAAATTGAGTATTAGCACCTGGCTTCTCCACCTTTAGCGAACATTCTCTGCAGGGAGAATTAATCAAATGCCTTATTTAAATATCTGATAAATAATATTCTTCTGTCTAATAAAGCAGATAAGTTTTGAAAATAGATACTGGGTTGGTTTGAGATGATCTACTCTTGATAAAGCCACATAATAATTTATACCGCCTTTCATTTATCTCTCTGCCTTTAACTCTTCCTTCAAATGCTATTCTGGGTATTTTTTGTAAATCAGTTTATTAAGTCTAGTGGTTCCGAAGTTGTCTTTGTTCATGTTCTTTTAAATTTAGTTCTACCTTTACTGTTTTCTGGTCATAAAATACTGCCCCCAAAAATTCTAGCAACTGGAGTGTCCATTTCTTTTGACAGTTTCATATTTCTATATTCCAACATGGACTATCCAGCCTGCCTTATTTTTGCTTTATGAGGTATTAAGAATGTTAACATTTATTTCTCCCTCAGGTGTCATAATGTTTTATGCACTACCTTCATTTTTGCTCCTTACTCCACTAATGTCCTCCTCAATAACTTTATAGAAAATAGAGACAAAATATGCATTTAATATGTGGATCAAATATGCATTTAATATGTGGATCAGACCTGTAATCAGATCAGAGTAATGTTAATCTCTAAGAAAACTCTGTTTAATAATAATTTCTATATTTGCACACTGCAACATTTTTTGTTCCCCATGCTTCTTTATTGGTTGTAAAGAATTTGTGCTGATTGTTTTCATGATAAGTGAAGTCTAGGTCCAAAAATTTAGCAATTTTCCTCTTTTCTATATCCTGTAACTTCTGAGAAACAGTGCTCCCTCTTTGTTCTTGGTAGATTTGCATGTGTACAAAAGCAGCTAATTCACTGAAGGAAGCCTCATAAGCTTTCCTATTAGCTTCTTCTGTTTTTTCTTCCTTGCAATTTAAACCCTAAGTAGTGCCTGCCCTTTGATTTAAAGTAATTCCTTACTTTCTATGTTTTAAAAGCTTTGCATTCCTAATTCACTGTGTATGCTTTAATTAGTTCCTTTCTAAAATCCCAAACATTAGTCATAGGCAGGCCTGTTGTGTGTCTTGCAGTTTGATAAAGACTGATTCAGTTTATGATCACTATAGCCAAGATTATTTTCTATGAAAAGCTGTTCTGTAAGACCTTGATTCTTGCTAAACCCATGTCCAAAACAGCATTAATTTTCATTGGTTCACTGGATATTTATTAAAGAAATCTGTTTTACAGCAAGTTCAAGACTACCTAAGCCTTCAGTTCTTAACGATGGCATTTATATTGCATCCAAGTTTGGGTGATTAGTCTCCCAAGCTCTCACAATCACTACTCTTTATTTCTTAATCTTACAGAGATTTCTCTTCATATTCCATCCCAAGCTTAGTATTTCTGTGACAGTACGCTAAAGCTTTCTCTTCTGGTGCTTTTCAAATTTTCTCCTAAAGAGACTGAGTTTTTTCACTGCCGGATTAGTTTTCAACCCATGGTCCACAGACCCAGCGAATTCCAGCATCTATATCTTTAGGATGAGTAGAGGGTAATTAGAAAGGCAAGTTTAGCGTCAATAGGCTTAAATACCTAAATTCTCCCTTGACAGCTTCATGCTGTTCTCATACATGTCTATAACAATGCAGAGCTGGCAATTCTTATTCCAGTCTTATTTCTGTCCTTGGATAATTGAAAGGTTTAGCTCTTTTACCCAAATCACAAGGAATTTTTCTGCCTGTTCCCATTCCTGCAGTATCCAGTTACGTTTTATGCTTGATGTTAGGCTTGCAAGAGCATGTTGAACATGTTTTACTAAAACACATTTTAAATGAATATGTTTTACTAATAAAGTAATTCAATGGAGATTGAACACTTTTTTCTTTTGAAACCAAATCAGGAAATATTTTGGTTTTTTGTAAGTTTTCAGCAGTTTGTCCAACTTTCCAAAGTACAGGTTAGAACCAACATAATATAATGTTTATTATTATTATTATTAGTAGTAGTATTATTAGAGTGTTTTCAAATTTTTTTTTTCCTCAGAAGCATAAAATACTCTATTTAAGATGAAAGTTTGTGTTTGGCAATATATTTCTGATGCAGCTTCTGACCAAGCGCTCCATCAGAAGTTTGTGCTTTGCTCCATTAGCTGAACACTAACTAGTAAACCGACATTAAATGCTTCAGACATTAATGTAAGTCCTTCTTTCAGAGAAGAAACTAAACAAAAATACAAAAAGCTGCAAAGCATCAAAATTTTCTCTGTGACAGCTGTGCTTGTAAGTTTTAGCGAAGCTAGATGAGGTTAGAAAATTGTCATAATTAACAGAAAAAAACCCCAAACAATCCTTCAAGCAGCTAAAACTAATTAGTGAAGGCATTTTAAAATCCTGCTATTAAAGAGATTGATTTAGAATAAATATCACTTCCTTTCCCCACAAAAAGGTAGAAAATTTCACGTGTTGCACTTTATTAGGATTATCAGGAGTATATTACTGCAGAGCCATCAGGCAGGACTGCAGTGACTCTCAGTACACTGGTCAGCAATTACTGCCAGCATCCAAGTATAAAAAGCTGAGTAGAGAGAACTGCCTGTTTTACTGGACATTTTCTTCCATATGATTTGCTACCCTGTGTGCACCTTGTTCTCAGAATTTCCCATCGTGTTCCAAAAGTACCTTGTAACTCTCCACAAGGACAAAGAAATAATTTCACCCCCAAATAAACCAATAAATAGAACTGGGTGGAAAAGAAAGTTTGCTACTCTCTGATGCAAGCAGATTCCTAGACATGAAGTAATCAACATGATTCTCAGGAAATAGAAGATTTCTAAAAGTCAGTACTCATCACAATATTAAAATTATTGTCAATGTTTATGAATACCGCTATTGGGCAACTGACTGTGCTAGTGTTATTTTAATGCTAATATGAAATGCACTATTATTTTAAAACCTTGAATTAACTACTTATGATCAGTGCTTGCTTTCTGTTGTAGGATCTAGGTGTTTCACTTTCAAATCTTCTTAACTGATGATAACTTTCTATATTTGTTCTTTTTCTATCTGAAACCATAATTGACTTTAGTGTATTTTGCAAAAGACTTGCTCAAGAAATGAAAGATTAATGGCCATGAGCCCAAGCGACTTATTCCATCTTTTTTTTCCTTACAGATTTTAATCTTGATATTATGTATAACTTGAACGTTAATCTTAGGTGCCAAATCATCAGAAGTATTAATGCACAGGGCTAGTACTTTGGCTCTATGTGTTCTTTCTAGTCTAAAGAGACAAAGCTTGAAAGAGATATGTTTATTTAGTTGTTGACAAAATTGAGAATAATATTTCTCATTTACAGATGGGAAAATGACGAGTAAAAATTTACAAATTGGCAAACAGTAAATTTGAGTCCTACTTAAAAATACAGTGCCTTATTCTGCTTTTATGGATGAGATGGTATATCTGCATTTGTCCTGACTAACGCTCTTGGGGTGCCATTTTTATAAGATCTAGTATAAGAGCTGTGAAAAGTATGTTTTGTATGTAAAATAATTTTATGATTTTTTTATCAGAATGTGAATGTCTGGTAATAGGACAAGATTAAAAAAATTTCTTTAAAACTCAAATGAATAGCTGATTCTAAAGCAAAATTTGAAATAGCTGGATGAAATTTTCAAAAGTGCAATATGATTTTTCCCATTGAAAATAATATTGATTATTGCTGTATTAGTTATTAATGATAGCTACTAGCTACAAGATGTTAATCAATATGCGAGATTATTCTGGAATTGCTTACCTTTTTTAGGGGATCTCATCTATTGTGATTTGACAATCTGCAACTGGAAAAAAAAAGGGAGCCAAAGACTAAAGGCTGAGCTGGTTCAGTATAGAAATAATTGTTAAGGAAATACTTCTGGATTTTGAGGTCAAAGTTTCACATCTTGATATTATGACAGATGAAATAATTTAACATGTCTATCTGGCTTGCAGAAAACTTTGAGTTCATTGATACCCACTGGTTGAATGAAGAGGAGCTGGAGACCTGCCCCAGTGTTGGCTGGGATTAGAGTTAATTTTCTTGCCAGAAGCAGTATAGTGCTGTGTTTTGGAATTGAGAGTAGTGTTGATAACGCACTGATTTTTTAGTTGTTGCTAACCCGTGTTTACACAGAATAAAGAACTTTTCAGCTTCTTATCCCATCCCACCCCCAGGAGGAGAAGATGCAGCTGGGACAGCTGACGCACGCTGGCCAAAGGGATATTCTGTACCATATAATGGCACTCTCAGTGTATAAACTAGGACAAAAGCTGGTCTGGGGCCACTGTTTGGGTATGGCTGGACATCATTCAGCAGTGGTGAATCACTTCCTTTGTACATTCTAATCCTATTATTAGTAGTATTGGTGTTACTGTTATTATTTCCTTTTCCTTTTCTGTCCTATTAAACTGTCTCTTTATCTCAACCCACAAATTTGACATTTTCTCCCCCAGTTCTGTCTCCTATCCTTCTGGGATGGTGTAGGAGAATTGAGTAGTGAGGTATTTCACTGCCTGCTGTGTTAAACCATGGCAAGACCTCATGCTAATATGCTGCTGTAGGTGTTTGCTTTTTAGTTTTATTTTATTTTTTATATCCAAGATTATGTTCTGATATGCATGGATGTGGTTGGAACAACTGTATCTGGATGAGAGCAACATCCTTGTAAAGGCACTTCATCTGAAGAAAAAATGTTTTAAGGACCAGGATTCAGATAAGGTTCAGTTCAAGTGTCAGAAGTAGTTAGAAATAGAATCATCACTCCAGATGCTAGTAACTATCTTTGTACAGTGTCAGAAGTACTGCATATAATATGTGGGATATTATGATATTATATTAGCATTTGTATATATTCTGGTTTTTCTTTTAGTGAATGTTATCTCTCCCTAGATATCCCATGATGAGAACTTTATGCGCATGAGTGTTAAAAGAGATTAAATCTCTTCAGTGAGCTTTTGTGCAAAATGTGTCCTTCAGAGTCAATTATAATTAAGGCTGGGGTAAATAGTCTGAAGTGTTTTGGACTGTTAAATGAATTTGTTTCAAACAAGCTTTCTCCTTCTTTTCACCTCTCCTTGCTGTCCAGATAGTCTGTCAATCCTAAACGTTCACAGAATGCAAACCCCAAGGTTTTATGCACTGTCGGAAACAGCTGCATTTTCCTTTGAGTTGCTCAACACTTGTTGGATATGTCTGTAAGTGCATCCAGTTGGGAGAGTATGCAAATCTCCTGCAACATAGCTGACCAACTGCAGCTAAACACTCCTTGGAATTTGACTATTTCAGTTAAATAACAAGATCGGTATATGAATCAAATCTGAGCATTAAATTCACACAAATGGCAGCCTCCTGGCAGCTTGTCCTGAGCACCCACTCTGTCAGGATCACTGAACAGACAGTTCTGTAAGAATTACTCAACAAGCATTTTGCAAAATACAGGAATATCCAAAACTTTCTTGTATTTGACTGCCAGAAGATAGCCCAGCTTTCTGACCTAATATGACACTGCTCCACAGGTAGTATGATGCAGATGGCGGCTGATCTCAGACATTCATAGCTCTGAATTTATTGTATGGCCATATTGCAACACTTGTGTGTTTTGAAGGCTTCAGATCAACTCCAAAGAAAGATTTGTGAAACCTTTGAAGCAGAATTTTTGTAATTCACTATTGGATCCTAATGGAGTGTTTGACAGTATCAAAATAATTTTTGCAGTGCCAAGATCTGCTTGGTTTTAGCTTCAGCTGGAGTTTCTCCAGAATGTCTACTACCTCTGTGGCAACCAGGAATATGCTTGGGAAATATTCAGTGAACTGCAGATTGTTGTTTTTTTCTGCCAAAAAAGTCGAGATCTGTTGAAACTCTGACAGTTGTACCTTTTCACAAAGAAAATAGTCCAAAGAAAAAACAAATGACCATTAAACTTGATAGCACATTAGTGTCTAATGATTAGTTATATTTTATAAATCAGCTTTTATCACATACATATTGTTGTCACAGCTACCCTGAGCAGTGACCAGGACTTTATTTTTCTTTGCAAATCACTCTTGTCTTTTAGTCCAAAATTACCATTCAATGTAATAGGAATCTAAGGGGAATTTATTTAAATAAGAAAAACAATATGAGAGTTATTTTGAAAATAATATTGGACCTGAAATAACTAGGAAAACAGTTGATAGCAAATGGTTGATTGACTGCAATGAAAAGGACCTTGCAATGATTAGCAGTTGTATCTCAATGTCACTATTAACTTTCAGACATTCATATGGTGTCTGAGAGCAAATAATTTCATTAACATTTGCAATTACCATTACTAAAAACTATTCTTTTCTATGCAGGCTTATTGGGAGATTTTCTTTTGATGTAATAGCTTCACGGCTAATGTAGGTTAGCTTGACTGATTTTTCTGCAGCTATGGAAATGGAACCAATTTCATGATCCATATTGATAATAAACTGAATTCACATAATCTTCCTGCTTCTCAGAAGTCCACCAAATTGCAGAGAAAGTGTTACTCTGAAATGCTGGCATGTCTTCAAAGCAAATGCCACAAATATAACCTAAATCTTTCATGCCAAGTAACTTTATTTGGTTGTCAGATGTGCAAGGATGAGGTAAGTGGACACAATACTGACATGCCTGCTGGATTAGGAAGAGCTGTTGTAGGAAGATGGTCATGTGAGCCCTGTAGATTTAGAGTCTAGACCTAGGAAACCTTAACCTTTGTTGTATTTGATAGATAGTTTTCACTCCATTTCTTTGCTTCTGCCTTTTCAGCGCTTCTTGGCTCCATGGTTCTGCCCTTCCCTCGTGCCAGCTTTGGTGCCTGTCAGACATTTATGGGAGCCAGCTCAGTTCCACAAGCCAAGATAGAACACCCCCTGCCCCCTGTTTTTTTTTTGGAGCTAATTTTCTGCTAGGTTAATGCTCCAGCTTCTCTTACATGGAAGGCCCAACAAATGCCGTGGCTGGTTCAACTGATACAAGTACACAGCAGCTGGGGGAAGCAGTGGGGTATCACTGCCAGTTAGAGATTGTGAGCTTCTGGATATTAGTATCATCCAACTCTGTGGGTATTTTTTTAGAATCAAGAGTGAGAAACAGTTTTCTTAAGTGCTTCCAGTAACCCAAGAAGAGCTAAACATTTCTAATAGCTGGCAACAGCTCCATTCCTCCAAAGTCAGGGAATAAGTATAAATACAACAGGATTTTTTGCTGCCTCTCACTTCTGAACCCTAGAGTCACTGAACTACTGCCAACTCAGGGTACCACCCAAGGAATTTGAGAAAAGCTCTGACAAAACAGAATAACTTTTCCAGTGACTGCCTTGAGTATCTGAAACTACAGCTGAGGCACTTTCAGTTGAGTTCAGTCCTTAAAATAATGTATAATATGGGAGTAAATAATTAAGTCTGTTAACTCTGTTGTAGATAGTAAGCCCTAGGAGGAAAAGTCAGTGATAATGCCAAGTATTAAGACATATTGATAAATTCAAATTTCCATTGAAATTCCTCTTTATGGACCAGTACTGTCTATGTCAGGGAATAGAATGACCTCATACTTCTGACCCATACAGTCAATTTTAGCGAGGCTTATGGGTTCTTCCCAAGAGGGGAATAAACTGATAATGGAATCATATTTCTTTCACGTAATGCTGATCATTTCAAAGAAGGAAAATTCTGTTGTCCTGAACACAGTGTGAAACAAACAATGAAAAATAATTTCCTTTTTCACAGTTCAGAGCATCTTTCTGGCTGGTACTTTATCCAATCTTTTTCTGGCTGTTTGATATTTGAATGCAATGGCACTTTTTTGTTGCCTTTTTTTTTTCTTTTTGTAGCTATCTGGTCTGTCTTCTGTGTCTCATATTTTAAGAGGTGCCAGAGAGCACACCTTTGTTTTCTAGACTGCTCATCCAGAAAGTTGTGGTCAGCTGAATCACCTTCTGCAGACAGAAAGACAAAAGCCTTTCACATCAGTAGCTCAATACCCAGGCAGTAAATGCAGTCACAGCTCACTTTTGAGGAGACTAAGGAAGTGAACGAAGTCCTGATCTCAGTCTTGCTGGTTGCTTAGGCACATGTGATAAAAAATGCCTGATAAGAAAAACAGACACCTAAAGTCCTCAGGAGCCCCCCTGAAGATACAGAGTAAATGCAACTACATTTCTCGTGACAGTAGTGAGGTGGCTGTCATTTCAAGCTCCCCATGCAAAAAGGACAGTTTCTTGGGTATTTTCAATGCTATGAAAAACATAGATTTCATGAGAAGGATATTTTTTATGAGACTGTCATGCAGTTTAGGTATTCCTAGCCAGTAATAAAGCTAGATAGTATTTAAAGCATACTGTCATGAAGAAGCTGCAGCTCAGTCACAACCATCATTCCTGTCTTGCACTTAGCTGTCTTCTCATGGAGGCTGTTTTCCTCCCTATTCAGTCTGCTTTGTATTTCTCCTTCTATCTAGGACAGAATCTGAGCTGAGTTACATCCATGTCTTCCATTTTTCTCAGGCACTAAAAAGGGACAAGCTGAGTAGCTAATAAATAAGCTTAATGTCACACGCAGAATGGACGCAGTTCCTGTGTAATGACTGCACTGAGCTTCCTTGTACTTGTCCCAGTATAATCACTGCGTCCTGGATAAATCAGCTTGGTCTCTGAAATTTGCTACAGATTCTTGTCTGTTTCAAACAGGGTTTAAAATGTTGACGAGAACCTCTGTTGACTTTTTTTTTTTTTAAGCAAGGAGAAAAAACTGTGAGTAAAAAAAAAGGAATACAAAAAATGGGAGAAAAAAAATGGAGTAGCTGAGACACTTCAGAATGTGCTTCCTAGTAATTCTAATCTTGATTGGTTTCCAGTATCCTCTGAATAACCTCTTTGATAGTTTTAGGGAAAATCCTGCATAACCTGGCTGGAACATGCATAATGACAATGGTCTATGAATGCAGTCCTTTCTTTTTGGTTTCTAGGAGCTTTGACACTCATTCTAGGCAGACTCTTTGGAGAATTGAACTACTAAGCTCTTTGAAAATTTCTGCTGGACACATGCAAGTGACAGCTTATTTCATGGCTGTAGAACCTGGCCAGATGTAGGTGAACTCCAGTCTTTCAAAAGGTAGACAGGGTGAGTGATGACTCCTTAGCAAATTTAAAGCTCCCCTTTGAAGTTTAGGAAGCACTAGAATTTATTTGTGCAGCAACTAAACTTGCAGTTTTTTAGGACCTTTCCAACACCATCCCCTCCAAACTCTCTTGAGTTTCTTTACAAATTGTTTACTTAACTACATCAAAACAGGAAGTCTGATTATTAAAAAAAAACTTCCCCAAATTCATCAGTCTGTGCAGACATCCAGCATAGAAAATTTCAGCTAAAATGATAATAATAAAATAATAAAAGTTATAGAAATAAATGAAGGCAGAGACTTAAACTTGTCTAGAGTTTCTTCGTAGCTGTGTGTTTAAATTGTTTTCTCTAGCAGCATTTCAACACTCAAGAAACCAGCAAGCATTTTAGTGTAGCAAGTGAAAATAAAATTCCGGAGACTTCTTTGGAATATTTTTTGTCCTTTTATTAAAGACTAAAAGATGGGATCTGTGTTACTGGTTTTGGACTGTCCAACTATACCTCATAGATGTAGTTTTACGTCTTTGATACTTTTCAATCAAGTTTTTACCTCTATATAGTAACATGTACATGCTTATGTTTGCTGTAAATTTTTGTTGCCTCTGAAGGAGACCCCTGTATTGCAGGATGTCGCAGTCTTTGGGCTTAGTTACAATATTGCTGGTAATAGAAGGACCTGGATATTTGACTGAGTGTTAACTGATACCCATTTTCCATAGAGCATTGATTTACTTCATTGCCTGCTTAACAAAGTAGATTAATCTACTTTATCCTTGTAACTCAATAGAGAATATCTGCTTTTTCAGCAGGAGAACCAGGAAAGGTTTTATCTGAGGGTAAGAAAGGGAGTGCCTGGATTGCCTCTAGATGGCAGCGAGGCTTTGTTTCTCGACATCCACTGAACTACCTGTTTCACTGCCTCTGCAAAGAAAGGCTTGCTTAGACAGTCAGCTTTGTTCTGTTTTCTGACCATTTTGGATAGATATTGAAATCCTAAACTCCGTATTGCAGTAAAACATACGTGGTTGCAAATCAGTTAGTCCTGGAAATGCAGACAAAAGTACTATGTGATATGTGCTGTGAATCACCAGGTCTCTGATCCATGCTTTTATGTGACTGGGATCAGTGGTAACATTTGGGATCCCCAGTAGATCTTCCTTTTTTCAGAAACCAATGGCTTCAAAAGGCTTCTTTGCATTTTTGCATCTTCTATGTGCTGGTGTGGCTGCCTTCTAGCACAAATTACTTTCCAGGTGTTTGTACAGAACCTGGTCTAGTGAAGGACATCCCTGCCCATGGTGGGGGGTTGGAACTTGATGATCTTTAAGGCCCCTTCCAACAAAAACTATTCTATGGTTTTATGATTCTACATTTGGGCTCAGTGCAGTGATGGTACATGTGATATTCTGTTCAGATGAATGACTGCTTTTATCACTTTAACATGAGCAATGGACCACACTAAATGCTGCTAATAAAGGGATCAGAGACCCTTTAGTAAGTCCTTGCCGCCTGACAGTATTAATTGTAATGCTGAGGAGATGGAAATTGGCTCTGCAATTGTAATTCAGGCTCTGATTTAACAATGTGTTTAAATCAATTACTTTTAGCATGTGCTTGTGTTGACTGCATTTTAGCAGTGTAGCCACTAACTTGCTCGCATCTCATCTGGGGAATGCTTTCACTTTTATGAATGTCCTTATTTTCAACCTAGGAAAGTGCTTTTTGTGCATACACAAAGAAAAGCATGTCCTTAAATGCTTTACAAATTGGGATATACATTGCCAGCTTTGATACTGTGGGTTAAGAGTAAGGAGAACAATTTTGAGCTGGATGGGTTCCACAATGATCAACAGAAAAATGTTTCAAAAACTGTTGGTTGTGATCAAAATGCATGCCCTTTTGAATATCATTGGTGTCCTCTTCTGGATAAAAATACAAATTAGGATTTACTTAAACAAGCACCACTTTTTAACACTGTGTTTTGCATGGCTAGGACTAACATATACCTCTAATATCTCATCAGGAAAAGCATGATGTTAGAAACATGGTGGGTCTCAACTGCTTGAGAGTTGAATGTGTTGATGCCTAAAAGGCCAACCTGGAAACAGAGACTAGACAGGAGTAAGGGAATAAAGGTGGATATTTATTGGAAAGGCCTTCAGAGGCACACTCTGGGCAGGCCAAAGGCTACACTCAAGATGGACGACAAGTCACGAGTTCTTCATACTGTTATGGGTTTGGTCCGTTTGCATATCAGCATAAATTCACCAATTAAACTTTAGCTAATGATGTAACTGCCCCTCAGCTTTCCCCCCTCCTCAAGATGCTGGTTTACACATTTTGGGCCTAGGACAGTCTGGGTGTCCTTGGAGAGCAAGCCTGGAGAGGCTTTATTATGTCTATCTTAGCATGAGAGAACAGCAGCCAACAGGCTGCAAGGCAGTTCAGAGTTTCAGAATTTTAAAAATGTAAAAGCTAAAACCTAAGGCATCAGTGTCAGTAGAAATTTTTGTGGATTGTGCCAACCAAAGGAAAATGTAAAATGAGTAAGCAATTTTAAACTGACTGAGAAGAAAATTATGCATTTGGGAGAGGTTTCTAATGCAATATACTTTGTCATTAAAATTTAAAATTACTCTGAATGTATTTCTTTTAGAAAACACTATGGCAATCAAAGACTTAGCAGCTTGATGGATGTGAATGAATGAGTCTCATAAATTGAGACTGCAACTATGATCGCTGCATTAATAAGAATGAGATTATCATAGTGTTAAATCATCCAGCTATACACTTAAAAGTACATACTGGGAATAAATGCACATTATGCCATATGTCTTTGTCTTCTGCTCTCAGACCAGCGCTATCATGCTACATCACAAATATGAACGTTGGTGGACTCTGACAGTTTCACACAAGGAGCAGTTTTCAGAGGCAGGTTTATTAAATGGTTGCATAATTGCCGTGATTATTGCTTCTGATACTAATGTCAAAAAAATAGGATTTGGTGCAGAATTTTCTTACCAAAAATGATGTAGAAAATAATCCTAGTTTCAGAAGAGTTCAGGTTGTAAACTGGGTTCCATTATAAATGTACTGCATTTTGAAAATGTTCCACATTTTGCTTGGATGCCTATACCATCACTCTGAGATAGGTATGATTTTATGATCAAATTCCTAACTTATTAAAGAAATTTGTGTAAAACCTTCTTGTTTTGATTAGTATTGGATTATTTTGCACTGTTCTCAATAAGTTACATTTCTGTCTCAAGGTGTGAGGTATGCTACTTGTTTGCTGTGTGGAAGATTTTTGGAGTTAGGATAGCTGGCTCTGTGAGCTTCCCGGGGAACCTCTGTGTGCACGGTCATCTGGTGATCATAGGAGAGACAGTCCTGCAAGTCTCTCTACACAGGGCTCAGTTACAGGCTGAAGCCAAAGTTTCCTTATGGAAATATGCCTAAAAAGAGTCTAATGTCACCTAAAACTGTTCATTAGCTCACACTCATGGGTGTTTTCTAAATGTGACTTTATCATGTGTCTGTGCTGAACCTGTTCAACGTGATGTGTGCTCATGAGTTTAAACCTTGTCAGTGCTGTCTATTGTCTTAGGAAGTGGTAAACAGTTACTCTAGCAAGTGTTACTGATGTATTATATCCTTCTTCAAGGACTGGTGAAGTGATCAGAGAGAAGAAAAAAAATCTCCTGTGCTTTTACATTGTCTTGTGAGAAGGGTTTAAATGAAAACCCTCTCAGAAATCCATTTCCACTCAGTGGCATTGTCAACCAAGTTGATGGAATGTTTGTCAATGCTGCTTTAATTAAAGATTACACTTAGCTATATCTGACCTTTCCTTGTACACACTTAAATGCACATTAACAGACGTGTGCTAGGAAAAAATTAAGATATTAGGATACTGGTTAAAAAGATTTTAATTACATGTATTGTCTTCAAAATATGCTGCTTTGAGGATATGGGTTAATTCTGATAACATCTGAGTATTTTTGGGATTTCAAAGTTATTTTTCTACTTTTGACCAGAAAGAAAGAAAGCGAATGGGAGGAAAGAGAAATACTAGTTAAAACCAAAATAGCCCCAAATTTGAGCTCTTATATTTGGAATACAGACCCTGGGGCATATTGCAATCATATTTGAAATGCTTTGCTTTTGTCCCAATAAAGGACAAAAAGTCTATTTCTAAACTTAAGCTGACATGCTGCTGTCTGCTTAAAGCTAGATTAAGATTTTTTTTACATAAATTTGAGTCTGCATATGGATGTTATTCCCTTCAATGTCAGTAACTGGATCCTTAATACTTCCATCAAGTGGTACTTGTTTTTTCTTTTTCTCTGAAAATTCAGCAATGCTGATGATGCTGAATCATCAGTAACTTCCTGCTTTGATAAACTTTCAAAGATGAATCATTCAAATACTTTCACCAGAGATCTGTGTATTTGACCCTTCAGCCCTTCATTACTTGCTGCTCCTTACCCTTATCAAGATCTAGGTGTATGAGCAGTATCAACTGCTTTGTGTTACCTTTCTTTTTTGGGTACTTCTCAGACCGACAAATGTTTCTGGTTTTATTTATTTATTTATTTAATTATTTAACATATTGTTTTTATATAAAATAAAGAAGTTAATTCTGAATTAGATAAATTTAAAACCCTGTGGGATTCTGAGGATGAGCAATGTGGCATTATCTTTGTATTTTTCCAGACAAAACATATTCCCATTTTCTTTCTTACTGGAAAAAACCTGCATTCAACTTTCCTTGAAGGAGTGTACATTCTTCCAAATTAATCCCAGTGGAGCAGGTCTTACGAGATCAGGTGAAGTTGGAAGATCTTGACACCTATTTAATCTAAATCAGGATGTCAGGTATGGCCTCAAGTCCCAATGTGTAGTCTAAAATCAATGCTTTTATAAGAACGACCTTTCCATCTTTTTTTGGTTTTTGTTTTTTTTATGATATACTGAACACATTATTGGTGAAGTAGCATAATTATATGTGTAATCCTCCACTTTATAGCCTACCACCTTAGGATGAGAAGAAAAAAGATGTTCCATAATGTGTGATAAGCAAATAATGGTAGCATTCCCAAGTTGGTTCACCTGCATTGTGTCTGTGTTATGTGAGCTTACTGGTGGCCGGTCCCTACAGCACACCAAGAAAGCCAACAAATTCGCTATTGCTGATTATTGCCTTGCTGTATGTGCCCTGCTTTTTGTTACAGCAGAGACACAAATGGGTCCCTTCTGGGTTTGTGAAAGAAAAGCTTTACAACATAAACCGCTAGTAGCTAACAAAGAAGCAGCTCTGCAAAGATTGTCTCAAGTGAAAGTTTCGTTTTGATTCCAGTAGTTGAATTGCTTAGTAATGTGTCTTCAGAAGTATCTGTGCATGTTAACTTCCTAGGTACCACCCTGAACAGCTGGCTGTGCTACAGCTGGTTATTTGTAAGGAAATTCTCCAATGAATAAATTACCAGAAGCATTCTTTTTACAGAAAGGAAAACCCTTACATTCTTCAACTTCGATATTCTGTTCTGAGTCTTGCAACTGTCGTTCTAAAATCAGGATGAGAGTCCAGGTAAGAGTCTGTAGTGAGAGTAATGTTCTTTCCTTCCATAGTTACAAATAATCCAGCTGACAAGGTGAACATGTTAAAAAAAAACCCCAAAAAACCCCAAACCAAAACACCACAGAAAAAGCTTGGAATCCATAAATTTTACATTGCTATTAAAAAATTAAATGTTTTATGCCAGTGATTTTTTTTTCTCACTAGCTGTGATAACTTGACATGTAGGATGTTGGCCTACAAGCTCAGGGTGATGTGGTTTATAAATTTGTCAAGCTTTATTTAAGCCATGCCATATCTCATACTTTAATGAAATATATTTAAAGCTGTGTGTATTCATGCCTTTCAGGTATGTCTACACTCATAGAGGCTGAAAAGCAGGGTGAATTAGTCCACACTAATCATCATGTCCTTACATAGTACTTACAAGCTAGACTGATCATTTAGAAATTAGTTTGGGCATTTCTGCATTACAGGAAGATTGCCAAAGCTTACTGAGAAGGAATTAAAGCCTGTCTTTCCCCCTTCCTGCTTCTCTTCTTTGTCATTGCTTCAGTAGCTCTGACAGTCTTACTGTGTAGTTCCCCTCCCACCTCCCCTCTGCTTGCATCTGTTTCAGGCTGTCTCAGTCCTGGATATACTCTTCTCATTTTGCACTCTTTATGGTTTCTTGCTTTGTTTTTTTTTTTAATACCTTGCTTAGTGAGTGAGATGAATGCAGACACAAGTTACCTGAATAAGCATAGGGCATATGTTTCTCCCTAGTGCTGGGATTTCCAAGGTGGCTCAGTATTGCATGTCCAGCTTTCACTGACCTTTGTATCCAGACTCCCATGCATAGAGCCTTCTTTGCAAACATCACCTGGGATTTATATGCTCACCTGGTATTCTGTAGTCAGCAGGTCCCTGAAGGACTGTTTCTCACTGACAAATTGTGCAACCCCTAATCAGACTTCTCCAGGGGTAAAGGTGTTCCCATTCAAACACCTTCCTCCTTGCCTCAGTTTGATGGTCTCTTAATCGTGCTGCTCTGATTCTGTGTGGAGTCACACTCCAGAGCAATCTGATTTAAACACGAATGAACAATCCCCACTGTTGAGTTGTCCTACTGCATGATGGCAGGTGCATGCCTTGGGCCTGGAGAGAGCAGGTGTTTTCTTAAAATTGCTTTGGTGTTGGAGAAACTACCATGTAGGACAATATCCTAAGAAGTTTCTCAGCATAAAATGACTGCCTGTGATTGCTGTTTAGAAAAGTGCTGGGTATAGGTTAAATTCTCTCTCTACCCCAATATGTAAAGATAATATATTATTTCAAGAGAAACTTGAGGACATGTTATTTTAATTATGCCAGAGTATTCTGACCTGACAGATGTTTATATTAATGCATTTCCAGTGTTGGGGAATGAAATCAGATTACCTAAAGAGTCTTCTGTTTGCTAAATCTGGTTAGAATTATGAAAACACAGACTCTATGCAAGAAACGTTGTGGTGATGACATAATATATGTCTGAAATGATGTAGTGTTTTCACAAATCACAAGGTGAAGGGATAGCTTATCTTCAGATTTTAGCACTTGCCACTGCAGCTTGAATTATATTGTATAATCTTTACTTCCATTCTGAAAATTGTCTGCAGTCACATATATTCAATTTAGGAGAAAAGCACATAAAGTAAATTAGGTTAAAAAAACCTAACTCTGCATTTTGTAATGTTGATTTAATAGAAAGCAGCCCAAAAAGAATATAGTAATGATAGGGCATAAATGTTAGCATTATGTATAAATAAATGTCAGGCGTCAGTTTCTGTCTGAATTTTTCTTAAGAACTGAGTTAGGATGGATGTCCCTTGTGACAATAAGTACAGAACATCTGACAAATTCCTGGCAAACAAGAAGTTTATCAGAAAGCAGGTTATAGGAAATCATATAACATTCTACACAGATCTCTCTTGAGTAATCTTCCCTCATTTTCCTCCACCAGCTTAGTGCAGATGAGATTGATTGTAGTGATGGACATTTTAGGCCCCCTGGAGACAGAGGGCTGGGAACTGGAGAAAACAGACATCTGGGAAGTTTCTAAGGAGCCTGGGGAAAGATCATAAAGAAACTCAGAGAAAAAGAAAGACCAGATGGTGCCCTGACTACCAGATTTAGAAACTGAAGATTTTCTCTTTAAATAAAGGTTCCATTTTTATATCCTTATAAGACATGCAAAGAAGTTAGAGGTTACAGTTACTTGATACAAAGTAGATGAACTTCTTACATATTAATTGCCCCTTTCTCCTTCCTCTTAGGAGTTTCAGTGTGGTGACATTCTTGAAATGATTACGACATGTAAAACCATAAAGAACTCATTTAGCCGTTAAATGTGAGAGGCTGCTATATTATGATTTTCTGACTGAATTATGATAATAAGTGTACAGGTGACAGTTTTGACAAGTCTTGTAAATAGAAAAGTATTATATTAGTTTTCATTATCTCACGAATTGTGAAGTTACTTCTTAACTGCAGTTCCCATTTTCTCTTTGAATTATTGTTTAGCTAGACAAATATATATATTCTGGCTAAAGATATAATATTAAGGAAAGAGTAAATTGTGCTTTTAAATTACAGTAAACCAAGATTAAGATCAATAATTTAATTTTCAGTTGTCTCAAAGATGTCTGTGAAATATGTGTGTTTTTTCCTGCAATCGGATCTGTATTTTTAAGAAATTTTAGAGAAGATCAGATAGTGATGCATATTGCTCTATCCAATAGTAAATTAACATACGGAAATATGGTTTTGTGAAGGATGGCTGCTTTTGTGATTGAGAAAGTTGAACTCTGATCATTTCGTATTTACAGAATACATCCTCTTAGGTTTGTGGTCAAAACTGTTAGCAAAAATGGTAGTGTTCATGTTCTTTATGTGTAGTGGTTATATCTTCTGCAGACTCCATCTTGGGAGCAGGAGAGGAGAGCTGTCCCAGAAGGGAGAGAGAAAGGGGGACAAGGGACCACACCACGGGTGCAGTCAGCTTTGTTCACATCACTGCTTTTGGCAGTCGAACACTGAGGTTCTGAGAGCATCTTTGGGGGCTGCAGCCTCTCCCCTGCCCTGATGACTCTGCACAGCGTTTCTAATTCTTTCACAGAGTCATTAATAGACAAAAAAAAAACAAACAAAAATATTCTAATGTTAGGTTTGTCCAAGTTCACACTTGCCATGTTTTTGTAGACATGCCGCTTGATTCTCACAAGAAAGGAAAAGTTGAAGGGTGGGTGGGTGGTGATGGAGTGGCTGCCCTGATGGGTGGCTGGTGAAAAGCTTGAGAACACCTATTAAAATGTATGCTCCTGAATGCTGCTTACATCTGTGAAATTTTTAAGATATATTCGAAATTTGCTGAGTGTGAAATATGATTCTGAGGTGATTCAAATTTTGTGAACCGCAGCAAAACTGGCCAATAAAATGGTAATAATTGTAAGAAAGGAAGTTAAAAAATGGTTGTTTAAAGCATAACTCAACCCGAAAAGTGGTTCTTACAAATCCACAATTATCTTGTACATGGTTTTTAGCTGTAATATCTCAGAATAACTAACTTGGAGTATTTTTAATATACTGAAAGAAATAAATTATTTCATTATAACCTTGTGGCATTCTACACATTGTTCCAATTTCATTTCCTACTATTATTAAAAGGAGTCTAAAAGAAATCAAAATGGGGTTCGATGGCCACCTGGATTTATCTGTGCATTGAACCAGGTATGTATGTCTCCAATTCTGTTACTTTTTATGTGAAACACTTGGTGTGTATATATGTTATTTATAATTACTATACCTTGTTTTATAGTCAGAAAATGGCATGCTAAGACTTTTCTTTCCTTAATTTCTAGCCCTGCAGATCTTCTAGGGAATATAAATAAACAAGAAATTCTTATAAAACCCTATAGATTCTGGTCATGGAGATTTGGTTGGTAAATTTTAAATGTCCCTGATATACAGAGTGCAATACCCTGAAATGTCAGTTCTTACCTGCCTTTAGTTCCTGTGGGACATTTGAATTTCATGCAGTGGGTATGTTTTGTTTTTTCTTTTGCTCAGGCTAAACATCCAGACAGCTTGCTCTGTGTGCTCCAACCACTGCTTGCATCAATGAAGTTTAAATAGCAAATCCTATTTTAAAAATTACATGCTTTTAGAGTAATTTTGTTAGGTGCATTCAACAGAAGTAATGGCACCTAAATTGATAGCATTACTGGTGATTTTATTGTGGTTTAGAGTTTGGCAAGCCTGTGAATGCTTCTGCCAGCTGGGCCTATAGACCAGGCTGTTCAAGGAACAGTTACACATAGGAAAGAGCCACTCTTCTTTCTAAACATCCAGTTGTATTTTCTATGAATAGCAAGTTTTTTATTACAAGTCACAAGTATAAAATAAAAGAGGCTAATTCTTTCTAGTTTGCTCGTTATTAATGCAGCCAATTTTCCAATGGGTGGAACTTTCACACAGCCATAGAAAAGCAAAAATTTTTATTTGGTTGGAAAATCTGATTTTAAAAATTGCAAAAAAAGGGCAGAACTAAGTTGTGGGGCTTGGTTTGTTTGTTTCTGTGTTTATTTATTTGTTTGTTTGTTTGTGGGGGGGTTGCAGAGGGGCAAGATTTCAGATTCTCAATATTTCAAGTTGGCAGCATCCTGTTAAATTGTTTTGTGAGAGCTGAAAGCTTGCTGGCTGATGGATGCATGCTCTGTACTGTGTGATACCATGCATATAAAATGGTTTATTGAGCAAAATAAACAATTCTCTGCAGTCTTTGTCAGACAACTCTACATTTCTCTGCAGTCTTATAACTGACAGCTATGACCAGCCAAGTAAACTCTACCTGTGCATTTGCAGTGCTTTCTCTCTATTTCATATCATTTAACCCGTAATGCTCCTTAGTAGTGCATACCTGTCACTTGTTTTGTTAGTTGGAATTTTTTGATACTCTAATTATGTGTTATGTTACACACAAAGTGTATTTTACAATAATATTTACCTGTGAAGCGTAGGCTGTCAAAGACCTTTTGCTTATCTGTCTAATATCTCATGTGAAACAGTTGTTATTTCCTAATTAGTATGCATACAATTTTTCTAACCATTATTTTCAGTTAGCATAGGGAGGACTTGTTTAGTTCTTGCCTTTAAAGGAGCAAAATTCATGCAATTTATTCTCATCATCCAGTTTTCTTATTTTTTAAATGCAAAAGTGGCACTTACAGAAACACAGGGACCCTAGCTTAAAAAAAGTTATGTTCACATTTCAGAATTTATTTTTTCCCTGCTAAGTATATCCTTTTATTCAGTCCTTACCACTGATTTTATGCCTTTTATTTACTTGTGTCAAAATGCATAGGAAGAAAATAGCAGATAGCAGAGCCATTGTAATTTCATCCAATATGTCAAACCACCTCTTAAACTTTAAAATGGTCTTGTTTTTCTGGTAGGCAGTTATAACAGGATAAAACTTCTGCAGTCTTCCCCCATCCTTTGTTAGTGCTAAGTATCCCGAAACTAAAATGAGTAGAATCTGTACTTTGATGATAGCTCTGCGAGTCTGTACTCGTTGTTTTCGAAATCTGCACGGAGTCAATATTCAGACAGAGATGAGAGGCTGATTAAAATCAAGGTAATCTTTTTAATGTATACAACATAAACAATAGTCTGTTGACAGTTACTTGGTAATTTTGTGATAATGAAGTGAATTCAGAAGTTAAAAAGAGGTGCACAAGGATGAGCATGTTCAAAGCTGCTGTGCTGTTTCTGCAAGTGACCTTTCTGCGTCATTTCTGACCATCTTCACCATTCCTGAGAAGGGAAAACTCTTCAAAGAGCTTAACTTATGGCTGGTAAATTTGATAACACTTTTAAAAAGGGAAAAGTGATCTTATTCCTGATCAACATCAAGATAATTCATAATCAGACAAGTTTCTTGCTTTTAAGTGCCCTCTTTGCAGAAGCCTGTGGAAAAGGGTAATTTTGTTAAAGGGAAACCCAGAGTCCATGGGAAGAGGAGCACTTTGCAGAAGTACAGACACTGTGATGTGCTTTCCCTTATTGCTTTTGAGGTAGCTGTGTAACGGTATCCTGGATTAGTGATAATAGGAAAATGCCAGCAGGAGACTGGGGCGCAGTTCTATTTTCTTTACTCTTTAATGGTATTAGGAAGAAAAGGTTCCATACAAAAAAATTAACTAATGAGAGAAACACTTGGGGTTTTGTAAGTTTACAGTACACTATGTTTTTCCACTAATGAGATATTAAAATTTTATCATTTCCATTTGACAACCTTCTCAGCACCCTCATGAATTAAAATCCAACTCTACTTCTCTAATAAAATTGTTAATTTATGACTGTTGTGAACTTCTATAGCAAGGATCAGTATTTATTTTCTGAATTGGCGTCCCACTAGACTTATTAAAATAAACAACCTGATCATAGAAGAAGTCTTTATGTGTCAATTGAGTGAGAAGCTGCTTGAGTCTTACTCCTGTATTTTGAGAATTTGAGGACTCCAATGAAGACTTAAATGGACTCAGGCTTGCCTAATGGTTTTTATGGTTTTCAGTCAAAGACTTCAGCATGAGGAGTAAGAACATTTCAATTATTCCAGTCACTAAGAGAACAATTAAGTCTTTGAGCAAGTCACTGTTCTTGGCTCCTAAAGGCAGATTATTTAGACCCATTTCGGACACTTTTAGTCATAGACTGTGTGCAAAGAATCAGGCTATCTCATGGCACCGCAAGATCTGACACAGACTGCAATTCATTGCCTTGGATGGAAGTGTCGAGCACCATATGTGATGCCCTCAGGGTGTCCAAGACCTCTGTGAAGAACTGGGAAATATGACACAAGATGAATGGGAGACCCTTGTTCTTCTAGCATGTCACCTGAAGGCCAAGGCAAAAGCCCTGAAGCATCTTAAAGGGTATTAGATGCCTTTCCATGAGCAAGTGTATCAACCCCTCCAGAGAGCTGAAGGATGGACAGGTTGCTGTTCTTATTGGAGCCCTAAATGGATAGATAGTGTTATTGTGTTTTGAAAATTTTGTTTTCATGCTTCCTTGCCTACACTTTCCAAGCTTTTTCCTCATTACTGACCCTTTTTCGGGTTTTGGGTTATTTATTTATTTATCTATTTATTTATTTATTTATTTATTTATTTTAATGTGGCATTTTGCCTTGGCAGATGTAAGCATACATATTATGTTCAGTCTAAAACATTTCTTTTCCTATATTCCACATTTGTAAGTGTTTTCCAAATTCTGGGAGATAGTTTTGCTGGTTTATCTATTAGTTGAACATGAATGCTGTCCATAACTGTAAAAGGGGAGAGTGCCCTGTGATGTGGGTTTTCAAGGTAATAAGTTAAATAGGCAACCTTTGTGAGGCAGCTGTTGGATGTAGTTGTGACTGACTGCTCAGAAGCACAAGGTAAAAGCACTGATCAGAAGCAAAAGTTTGATTTACTGCAGGAGAAAGTCACTAAAGGAAATTCAAACATTAGCTGGTGCAGTGGAAGGTTCTCTGTTTTATATGGTAATGAATTGCTCTCTCCAAATAGGAGAGAACATTGCCTTGCCTACAATGAGCACAGATGGGAAGGCTTAATAGCTAAAGAAGAGCTGATGACTGTGTCTCCCTCAGCTAATGTTATTTTCTGATCATGACTTACAATCTTAGTACATTTTCCATAACAGAACATGTACTCTAATTAGAAACCTGTTGCAATGAAAATGCTAGAAATAGAAATATTTTATTCCCTCCTCTTTTGCAGATTTTTTTTTCTGACATAGTCGAAAAGCGCTCATGATACAGAATTTGGTCTACATATTTGCAAGAGGAATTTTTAAATTAGCTGGGTGTCTGGGGTAAAGGCCTCACATGGGAATTCCATGTGTACTGTTGCTTATTAGAGCTTTCCTGATTCCTAGCGTCACTTTTACAATGTTAGCTGGTGCCAGCACACAACTGGAGAAATGTTGATTCATGCAAGCTTTATGGATTAATCAGTATGAGAATCAGTACCTCAGAGACTCAGAAATGTGTGCAAACTCTGCTGTTCCAATGCCCACAAATCTCAGACAGGTATTTCGACTGAAATTATTGTGTGGTTTTTTTCCACTGAATGGCTAAGTAGTAAGTGAGAAATTGTTGCAGAAATAAAAGTGGTTTATTTTCAGTGACAGAGAAAGTGGGAAAGGAGGCCATAGGGACTGTTCTAATCTCTCCTGCATGGTTATAGTGAATACATCCATTTTTGTCTTTCTCTTTTTTTTGTCTTTTGTCCACCAGAAAAAAACAAGTGCCTTATTTATTGTCCAGTAGTTTCCTGGACTAAGTCTCTCTCCTATGGACCTTTTACAGGCAGATTCAATTAAAAAAAAAAAATCCCTCTTGGGAATTACCTTGCTTTTCCTTGATTTTGATTTTTAAATGAAGGATATTACACTAATCATTGCAAAATAAGGAAAATGCTAATGTGTGATGTATCTAATAATCTGCAGGTGGAACAGATGTGTCTGAAATTTACCCTGTTGTCTGTTTTCTGCTGTTCAAGAGCTGTACCTAACAAACATAATAACCATGCAGTTAAGCTGTGTTTGCTTTTTTCCTCATGAGAGGAAGGCAAGGATGCTAGAACATATATAGGGTTTCCATTGCTTCACCTGCTCTCTCACACATTTCCCAGTACACTTGTGCACCTCCTGTTACTCTTTGCTTCCTACCATCTCTGTGGACTAGATCTGCTGAAAAGAAGTGCTTAAGCAAAGAAATATTTATGATTGACAATTCGTTTTTCTGCCCTTCAGAACTGAAAGCTTTGGTCTCAGTAGACAGAAAGAAGAATGCAAAGTGTTGGACCTTTTTCAGCATGGACATTACTTCATTTTAGTCTCAGTGGGAAGAAATAGGACAGTAGCTATTCCACCCCAAAGTAGTGAAGAGTAAGAAACAGAGACAGTAAAAGACCTTTGGTTAAAAGTCTCTGAGACTGATGGGGTAAAAAACCCACTTGTACAAAACCATACTGAACTAAAAATGTAAGTTGTTCAAATTACTTTAGTGAATGTTAACAAAAAGGATCTTAGCTGTGAAGGAAATTTTACTGTATTGAATGTGTATTAATCAGTATTAGAAACAAATCTTCTGTATGTTCCAGTTCCAACAGTTATATCTATGTTTTTTTACTGGAGAGCTGCCCAAATTCTAACTTTTTTAAACCCCAAGCATTTTCTGAAATTTTAGCCTGTGTTTATCTTTTGTGCACTGGAAAGTAAAGTACAAGAGGCTTGTATGCGCTATAATTGTTGGGATGATCATATGAGTTAAGTTATTTGGTGGTTTTTGAACCAATTTTCTTTTCTTAGGTCATTAGAAGCCTGCCTATTTAAATGCCAATCTAAACCACTGGAGCTGGTTTTCATACATTCTAGGGAGAACTGAAATCCCTGGAACATTTGAGATAAATACAAATTATATTAGAGATTTTTTAAGGTTTTAAAAGAACTATCTTCAAACGAATTTTATTTCTGAGTAACAGTTACTTTGTATTCACTTTGATTTATTTATAGTCAGGGATGCTCAGCATAAGTGCTTTAAAATTAGACAAAAGAATGCCTTGATACATTGCAAGGATCTGTAATTTCTGTTTTAAGCACGAAACTCATCTTACCCTTAACAGAGGAGCCAGAAGCAAAACTCCATAAAATACAAAATCCTACTGTTAACAACTGCCCTGTCTCGGTGTGGTGCTGATGTGTTGCTTGGCCCTTGTTTTTACTGAACAGTTGTGTTGTGATCCAAAAGCACATGGGAGCCACGGGTCCTCTTTGTGCTAGGCATTGTACAAACTTGTAAGAAAAGGGACAGTCCCGGGATGAAGGGTTCAGGTGTGCTAGGCTTTGCATTGGTGCTATGGGACCTAAAAATCTTTTAAGCTTTGTGTTTATTTACCTGTGTTTTATCTGGTAATATACAGAGGAGTTACTGTTCATTAGCTTTTGAGTGAGCTGTTCATTATCTTTCAGACAAACTTTGTGTTACAGTAGTAGCAGCTGAAATACCACTGAAATGCAAATAGTATCTGGAGAAGCCTATTTGCTGCCTGATGATCTGGATCCTGGTTTGGTTTTGTGCTTTGTCTTCAGACCCTTTAAAAATCTTTTTATTGAAAGACACACTGAGTGAAGTAACACTACTAAAAGTAGGGCTATAAATACATCTTTATCCTGTTCTTGGGAAATGTTTTTGTATGATCTTGGCTCCCTTCATTTAAAAAAACCAAAATCTTAAAAAACAACTTTGGTTCAAATATCTTTGATAATAATGGTTAATGTTTTTCTACTGTATAAGAGAAAAATAATGAGGCTACATCAGGAACCACAGCATTAGCAGCAGTAGTACAGCTTCTATAGAGTTTGCACTTTGTATTTATGAGGCGCCTTTGGTGGTAATCTTTAAAAAATCATTTTCAGTTCTGTTTTCTTCATCCATACATTGCTAGGGGCTAAAAACTAAGGTCTGGGATAATCACTGCTATCCTACACTGATCAGCCCCTTTGAGTAAGGGAGCTTTTTCATACAGTGAGACAAAGTCTTGTGGTTGCTACAGTTTTTGATTAATGTTATTACAGCACTTTTATTCTCTTTGTTTTTCCTGATATAATTTTGGTTTTTACTTCATGTCAGATTTTAACTTAATAGGACTCAATGCTGCTTGCATGTAACACATCCTTGTCGAATAAATAAAGGTTGAGACTTTTCACATATGGACAGATGATGTGAATGCCTGCCTGAAACACTTATTCAAATTGCTTGGGAATATAGTACAAAGAGAATATCAGCTCAGATCCAGTTTGGACACTAGGCAGATTTTGATCTGGGCTAAAACGTGTGTTTGAAACTAATGTAAGTGGCACTTATCTCAGATTTATATCCGTGTAATTGAGAAAGTCATCTGATTCTCTGCAGCTGGTCTGTCCCCTAAGGTTTCCTTTACTTTTCTCATGCATCACAAAGATTGTCGCTGTTGTCTCATGTATAAGCTGTTAGATACATGTCTCTCTTTGATCTAGTTATGTTTGCCATTTTTGTATCAGTCTTTACTAATCCTACCCTGCTCATTGCTCCAGCTTACCTTAAAATTTTTGAGTGGCAGTCAGAGCAAGTGAGAGAAATATCAGGATATTTTCATCTGACCCATTCAGCTTTGACTACCTAAATTCATGGCTGTTAAAAAAATGTATTGGTTGAATTGTTATTGTTGTTACCATTCCCATGTTCAAAAACATACTGAAGAGGAGTGAGAAGTCTTTGCAAAATAGGTGAAAGGTCCCTTAATGTTGAGAGCCCCGGATCAATATTTTTTTGGTGTCTGAGGGCTAGGTAAGCTATGAGAGGAAGACTGCTCAGCTGTCCAGTCCTGGTTGCCACAGCCTTTTGCTCTGTGCTTTAGTGAATAATTCAGTCATGCTGGGAGAGGTTTCCAAATGAGGTATAAATGATCGCTTTCCATGGTGCTTTTGTAAGGTCCATCTTGGCAGTAGGAGTCAGCTAGGCTAGGTCTTGGAAGATGCTGAACCGTCTTTTCCTCTTCTGCCAAACATGTGATATGGCTTTTATTCATCCACTATGATCTTAAAACACTTAACCTAAGTATCCTTGTTGCAATTACTTACTGGTAAAATTAGTGGAGGGTTATAATGTTTTCAGATTACTACTCAGTTAACTGAAGATGTGAACTGTCTTCTGGACTGGCCAGTTTATCTTCATTTTAAACCAGGAGCCCAGACTGACTTGGTTTCTAACCTGAAATATCTTGGGTTCTAGAACTCATGTCTCAGTGCTTTGCAGTAAAAAGAGGGTAATTCCTTTGTCACTTACAAAATGAAGCAAATACTTTTAAGTTTGTGGAGACATCCACATATCTAGGATTGATGGGGCTATTTTCTTCAATTTTAGATCAAGTGCTGGAAGTGCTCTCTAACTAAAAGATTTTCTGAATGTTAATGGTTGTAGAATATTTGAAGATGTAAAACTGAATAAATGATTCTTTCTCTTACATTATTTTTGTTACTTTTCTTGTTGAAAAAAAAGGAATTTGCAATACCGTGAACAAGGTGAAGTAATACAAGAGTGGTTTTCAGTACATTGATTTTGCTTTGTGATAAAGGAAGTGCCAAATGGTTCAGTGCTCGTAGGTGTATATGCGTCACACTTCTGTTCATCTCATTTTGAAGTGAAATGCTCTGGAAATTGAGTATATGAGCAATGCTAGATAGTCAAGAAGATACTGGCAGAATGAAGTAAGTTGCTTGAAATTAATTATTTGGGAAGTGCTTTGCAAAGCAGAACTGTAAAGGAGGTGAAATTTTCAACTGGCTTATTAAAAGGTGAGCACATTATATTAATCAGTGAATTAGTGATTAGTATCCCATTTTATTTTCTTGTAAAGTACAAGATCTGAAAACTAAAGTACACCTATCTCCAACATCATAGCCTTGAAGTGCTTTGTCTGTGAAGATGTAGTTTGGTTATTCATTAGGAATTTAATCTATTTTTTAACTTTGAATATTGATTTCACTGTTTTGAGTTGCCTGATATTCTAAATTTTTGTGTTTTCCAGCTAAACTTGGATCTGAATCCCACATATTTGTCTTCTCTATTTGTCAGTTTGCCTTCAAATGAATTTTTTGGAGAATAATTTTAATTTCTCTTTTAATTTGTTGCTTCTGTCACTTTTTAAGATGTCTGGGTCTAAGCTAAAAGTACAAGTGCACGGAAGTATGATCTTTAATAGCGTTGAAGTGCCTTAATGTCTGAGTAGGTTGCTAGTGAGTTTTAGAGACATGAGTTAACAGACTCCCTTAGTGATTTCAGACACTGAGTATCAAAACACACAAAACAAACAAAAAACCCGCCCTTTACCATGCTGTCCTCATGACATTAGACACCAAATCCCATTTTAAAAATAATTTGGCCTCAAAGCCATTTGCTTTTGTTGTACTCCATACACCTACATAACTTCTGCAGTTCAATGTGTATTAAACAGGTACATGCTATACATAGTACATATATTTTTTTGTGGAGGCTTTGCACTGGAAGGTTAGCAGGCTTGGAGATGTGGTGTGCTCCCATGGGAATCTTGGTATGACACAATAAACAGACCAGTGGGATGCACTGAGTATATTTATCCCACACTATTAAAAGTCAGAGTCACTGTGAGCTGTACACTGAATAAATTTGGCTTTGTAAAAACCAGACTGTTTCTAGGCATTAAAACCCCCAAACCCTAGAGTTAAGAAAGCAACCAGAGCAGGGGATCTCAGCGTCATGGTTTGAGTTTTGCGTTTGCTCCAGACCATTTTGTGCCTCAACCTGTACTCAGGTACTAGAGCAAGTAGAAAACATCAGCTGTGCTGCATTTGCCACTTGCATTGTAAAGGGCATTGCAAGCTAAGGTACCAAAGTTTTGGGTGTGCAAATAGTCAGCATTGCCTAAGCCATTACCCCATAAGGTTGTGTGGCAGTAGAGATGCCATACTGCAAGGGGTCGTGCTGGTGTGCTGTGCTGTTCCCAACTTGGTCTTCGGAATCCTGGGGTCCATTTGCTATATATTTGCCCTGTCTGGTAAATTGTGCAGTGCAGTGTGGAGCAGTTCTCTTCAGGAGAAATCATTTTACTCTGGTCCAAGTCAAATTTAAGTGAATGGTGACAGGAGAAACTGTGGGTTCAATCAGTGACCTCCCTGTCTCCCCCTTTCCATACAGGGAATAATTCATTGTGTGCCCAGATTCTCTCTGTTTCTCAATTAAGAAGCTATGAATTGAAAATTGGCATCAACTTTTCACAGTACTGCAAGGTCTAGATCCCCTTGGGTTTTTATCCCTCCTGCAACTGAACATTTCAACCTTCAAAAATTTGTTTTGGCTTTTGAAGTAGGGATGTCATATCATTTTACAGCAGTGAGTGTTTCTTTCCACTTGCAGCTATGTGGAAGTCACTACAGGGACCAAAATTGTTCAAGTGTTCAGCAAGAAAAGCTATATCACATTCATAAATCTCTAAGTCAAATCTGAAATAAAAGTCATGCAGCAAACCGGAAAATGAATTTTATTTTAAATCGAAACAGGGATCAGCAGATATAGCCTGGGATTTGGAAATGATTAAGTGTAAGATTCAGTTAAGAAGTTTCACCTCTCAAGAAAATATAGAGCAAACATTCTTATTCCTGACCTATAGATCTTTACTGTGTTCAGAATAATAAAATGGTTGATCCAATCACATATTGATGCAGAAGATCTTGGAGCATTTTTACTGAGACATGAGTCAATAATGGATTTTGTGGTTTTAGCTTTTCTTTCCTGGTTAGATCATGTTTCAGTTTCAGCTCCTCTCCCCCTGAATTGTAAGTCCTACTGGTAGATGTTGAAATATGCTGAAGGTTGTATTTCACCTTATCCTTGCTTACATCAATGGGAATCGTGTGTAAATTGAGATTGTGGTCCTGAAGGTCCAAATATGCTCACTTTATTTCTTGTCTTTTAGACTAGTGTTCAGTGAAAAACTGAGACTCAGAAGGAAATGTGTTGAGCAAAGTATGTAAATCTGATGTCCTAAGTGGATATAATTAGACAACTAAATTAATGTTGTTTCTAATTGATTCAATTCAATGTGTACTTGCAGTTTTTAGCTTTGAATCCTAGAAAGATTTTCAAAGCCTACTTAATCCTATCTCCTAGAGACCTTCTAGACCTCCTTCTTCTGGATCATGGGTTTCTCTACTGTAGCCAAAATGACTTATAGGTATTTTCCAAATTTAAAAGCCACTCTGCTGGTAACGTTGTTGAATCTTGACTAATGGTACAGATAACTTCATCATATTTAGCTCCTATTTCTCTTTACTTCCTTTGTTGGACTGAGGAAGTGACTGATACTATGACTTAGCATAGCTTGTAGGGTATGGTGAGGTGATAGGAAAGGTATTCCTAACACTAACATATAATTCTAAAATAGCCCTATTCTTACTATGCATGAATTATGCATCTGCACAAATTCCATTGGACAATTTAAATTTGAAAAAAAGAAAATGTTTCAGAGTAACATTAGCCATTTCTGGGTGGTGATGCTCATACTTTTGATGTGAAACTTTTCTTCTTTCTCTCCACAGAAGAATCTGATAGATTGGAGCACTGTCAGTCTGCTGCAAAAGACAGAGATACACAACTTAACTTTTAATCCCAATTTCCATCTGCTGCTGGAGATTTTCACTGACTAGCCCCTTCTCAGAAACAAAATGATAAGGAGTGAAGGTTATAAATGTAGACATACACACGCAGACTACATGGGGAAGCCTTTCTCATGGGGAGATATTTTTTTGGGAGTGGTGTCAAGGTCAGGCATTTTGACCTTTGGGAACAGGAGACAAGATTCCTTCCTGTTCCTAGGATCCCTATGCTTTTTCAAAATTTCTCCATGATCTCTCTCCTGCTTTTACTTTTCCTTTTGTGATGAATTCTTGTGACTGAAAACTGCATTTTATCTGCTGTTGTGTCCCACTGAAGGGAAGTACAGGAGAGTTTTTAGCTCCTATTTCACCCGGATGCTTGGTGGGCAAAATTCTCCTTGGTTTGGCATTTTCCTGTGAATTGGAGCAAGGGATGCTGCATTTGACATTATTTCCATTAAGCTTTGTAAGATTTAAGACAGAATCACTGAAGCAGTGATCTCTGACTCTGACGAAAACTTGTTCAAGTCAAAGCTCTCCCCAAGGGCACGATACATATATTAGTAGATCTGTCAAAACTGGCTTTAAACCATCTTTGGCTTTCCTAAAATTCACTTGTGTGTTATTTACCTTTCATTGAACTATTATAAGTGCATCTCCACTGAACAATTATACCAGATTCTAAAATTCAGGAAATAATGATTTCAGTAGTCTCGAGCCTCAACCTTACATCATGGGAATGGAGCTTGGAAACTTCTGCTGGTATTTGTGAGATCTGATGTTTCGTCTAGCTGTGTTGAAATAATTTACTGCAACATCGATGCTTGGGTTTTTTCCTCCAAAATAAAAAGCTGATGTAAGGTAGTATCATAGAAAAGGAAACCAAACAGAGATACTTGTTTTACCTTAATCTGAAAAGTAATAATACTAAAACATCCTGCTGCATCAATTCTGCTCTTAAGAGACTTAAGCATCTGGAAATGAAGATATGCCAGTCCTAAGACTTTTTAATAGAATTTGGATCCTGGAACTAGGAGGATGTGAAAAAGTGTGCTTACCTTAGCTTCATGATGAATGGAGCATTTATTATTAATTAATGCTTGGGAAGATAATGCTGTAATGATGTCTTGCAAAGATCAAAGGGCATGAATCTTTCAAGTTTCAATTCACTTGAAATTTATACACATACTGAACTTTATCTGGAGAAGTAATGCCATGAAACTTAGTACTGAGGTTGGATAGGGAATTCTGAAAGTAATTCTGGAGATAATATTTCAAGATAAACTACTGTTTGGATTAAGAAGAAATATGAGTATTATGTTAACTTTGGTTTGCAATGTCCTTCATCAAATTATCAATTTATTGCTTTTGCTGCAAGCAGTTTCTTCTTTCATCTATACCCAGATACCTCAGGAGGAATGCTGCTGAAATTGGATTGAGCAACCTGGTCTGAAATAAATTTGACTCTCCACTCTGAATGGCAGGTTACACTAGAGGATATCTTGAAATCCCTTCCAACCTGAATTATTCTACCATTCTGTGTTATACTGATGAGAGACCAGAACAGGGCCCAAGTAACCGAGGATGTATTTGAAATTTCAGATATACTGGAAATGCAAACAGCTGCCACAATACAGGAAGAAGTATAATTGTACCTTCTAGCATTAACTGACTTGAATAAAAATCTCCTGCTTTACCAAGAAAACATAAGAGGAGAAACAGACGGGAGTGAATTAAGAGGAAAAAAATCTATTGTTGTGATGCTTTAACCCGTTGAAATATGTGAGCCTGAAAATGTAGTAATAAAAGTTCAGGGACTTTATTTTAGGAAGAATTAGGTGCTAGCAGGTATTTTCTAAGGGTCAAGGTTACACTGGTCTGAAGAATGACAGCGGGACAGTCAGCTCTGGAGTGTTGCATCAGTGATTCTGCACACCATATCCTAGGCCAGAGCTGCCAAAATGTGTTCTCATGACTGGGAGTTCAGCTGCTCTCTCTAGGACACAGGTAAGTTTCAGCTGTGGTTTCACGTCTCAACCTCTTTTTTTCCTCTTTCTTTCCTCTTGACTACTATTGATGCCATAGCTTAGTAACAGATAATTCCAGTATTTTCTTTGCTCAGCCTGACTGACTCACTCCTCGGGCGGCAGTCATCAGCACCTGTGCTTTGTGCACTGAACTGAATGACCTTTTCCACCTACTCAGGACAAATACTTTTTTTCCTCAGCAAAGACAGGCACTTTCTTCACCAAGAGTGAACATGTCAATTTAGAGCTAAGTGGGAAAACTGAATTCTGGCATCCTAGTTCCAGCAGGCAGCCTTAATTTATATGCCAGCAAGTCGCATGGCATTACAACAAATTTTTATTCAAACAAAAATGAATAGTTGCCATAGTTACCAAAAAATCACAAGATGCTATACAAACCTGGGAAATAAAAGCATTATCATTAAAGGACACAATTGCCAATGAATAAGAACAGCCCTTTCCTTTTGTTATAACCAACTGGGTGGTGACATCTTGCCAGTTGCTATTATATGCAGTGCAAAATCTAACAGAATACTGAACCCTTTCTGGAGTGAATACATAAACATATAGCTAGTGCATTTCCAAGTATGCCTCAGATATATATCATTGGAATCTTTGTAGAAACAGTCATTTGGAACAGAACCAGTGCCTTTCCTCTTTCTCACACAAGAGAATGTTTTCTTTCTATTGGGGAAAATATATCTGGTTTTCATTACTTATTTTTAAAGCATGAAAAGAAATAATTTCAAAATTCTGGTAGACACGTTTTGGTTTTGTAACCTCTTGGTACACTACATAAATGGCTTGACTTAGCTGAGAATTGCACTGCTGCCAAAATTGGTGAATCCTGAATTTAGCTAAACGTTGGCAATCTAGTTAAAGCAAATGGCATGCTTCTGGTAGCTTGTGTTCATGGGAAACAGATATCTATATATAGCCGTCTGTGCTTGTATGGCTTCCTTCCACAGTGCACGAGTGGCTTGGATTTGGGTGGTCAAGACTTATTGGAGAGTCTCATGTCAGAGGTATGAAAATATTTCTGTAGGCAGAAAGAAAGAAAAAGCTTAGCGATGCTCCTTGTGGTGATTATCTAAGATGATAATGACTACAAAGAGGAAGCAATTCTCATTGTACAGGACTGGTCAGGAGGATGATTTCGTATGGCATGGTTTATCACAGACCCATACATTTAATATCATTGTGATCACTGGCAAGGACTCTGTAAATGGTTATACCTGACAACCATCATAGGAATAAAATAAATGCAAATATAAATAAAAAGAAAAAATTACATATCATAAACACTGGCAGCTTAAATGTATAATATTATTCTGCAAGTCAAGGAGAAGTGAGAAAAAGCTGGCTAAAGGAACAAAACTAGAACAAAATAATTTTTCCAGTGTATTTGGAAAAGAAGCCTACCAGACAGCCTGTACTGTGACAGCCAGATTATGGAAGGAGCACTCAAAGAGCATGAGGCCATTTCAGGGAAGCTCCATGGGTTTTATGCATTCATGCTCATTGTGGAAGAAGCAAAAAGGTTTGCACCTTGGAAAGCTCTAACAGAGGAAAAAAGGAGTCAATATGGGATATGTTTAACACACTGACTGCAGAAGAAGATGTGGTGCAATTAGATGGAAGGAACCCCCCAAAATAATCAGATTGGTTAATATTCACATACTAGTTCAAACACACTTTAAGCCTGAAGCACCTTGCAGTTGTGGGCACCCTTTGGAACAGTCCTGGTATCCAGAAACAGGAGAATGGCAACTCTCACATCCTAAATAAAACATTGTTGGTGGCAGCAAAGTGGGCAAGCATAGGCTGGCCATTCTGACTCCTGTACTGGGCAGATCAGCAGAAGCTTTGGTGAAGGGCGGATTTCAGCACAGCTCTGTTGGCAGAGGTTGTGCCTTTTTATGGCTTCTTGAAGTGCTTTCAGAGCAGCAGGAAGCATATAAATGGGGTGATTTGGTCTGCTAAAATAATGTACTGAGCTTTCCAAAAGGCAAACATTCTCCTAGAGCTTTCAAGGCATTGGTGGGGCAGGAGGAAAATAACATGGATGAGTCATTGGCTGAAAGATAAACAGGTGAATGACTTGGTCAGAGACAGTGAGAAAGGGTGCAGACGACACTGTGTTATTCAAGGTACTGAGAGGGTCAGTGGCAGGCAGCACACTCACGGAAGGGCTTTACAAGGTCCAGGTATGAATGAAATGTTAGGCAAAATCAAATACCTATAAATGTAAATTGATCCACTGGGGAAAACAGTCTAAGATTTGGATTAGCATGGTGGGCTGTGAGCCTGCCGTCTCCCAGCATTTTCCAATCTGATTATCTTAGGTTGTGGCAGATTTAAGTGGGATCCATACCTGTTTGTAATGAAAGACAGAAAGCAAATCACTTTATATATGTGCATTTCAGGAGAAAGAGATAATTTTCTCACTCAGATCGTAGTCATTTCTGAGTGAGAGAGGAAAGTCTTGAATTGTACTGTAACCTGTTCCATTAACAGAGTAGCACAGCAGTTTCCATTTTTAGATCACTTCACAGTGTGCAGCAAAGGAGCAATTTCATTGCCTTCCCAATACAATCTGGGCTTGACTGTGTATATGGGCTTTTTAATTAGCCCTCCCCCACACACATATTTATGCAGGGAAATTTATTCAAGAAAATGCACTTTTGGGTGCATATCCAAGTTTTGTGTGTAAAATTGCATTAGATGTGAAAGAAAGCAGAACCATTTCAAATTATTATGTCACCCAGACAGGAAAGAAAACAACATGGTTAGAAACAGCAAAGGATTGAATATTCATGAGAATAAAACCTATTTAAACCAAAGTTGTTACAGTCAACCATTTTATAAGCGATCCGCAGGTTGAAATTTGTGTGTCGTCTATATTTGATAAGCAACTGGAAGTTGTAAACAATGAAGTAAAAGCCAGTCAAATAGCAGACTAAGTAACAGCAGTGAAAAACCCCCCAACATTTAACAATGCTTTTGTTTCCTGAAATTGTCTGTGCTGCATTAATGTATCACAGGACTAGAATATTACCTGCAACAGAGCCTTGTTTAATAAATATGGGATTTTGTTCTGGAATCCAAATTTCTGATGCCCTTGGGAGTTGATGGTGCTGGCAGGTAACTGCATCACTGATTATTTTAGCAAAAAACAGTCCTGCTCATGGCTGATACTTCGGTCTGGGGGCATACGTGACTCATTTGGAGACATAATTCAGCACGTTAAACACCTCACATTAATTCCTTGCTTGGCACTGCAGTTCTATCTGAGTGAATTTTGTTGCTCATCCTGTAAATCATTAAGAAATCCTGTCTGTCTTCTATTGAAAAAGAACATGACACAGCAAGAAAACCAATCTACATAGAAGCTGTGATTGTGTATGCTCACGTAGGAGAATCAAAGCTAGAATAGAAATTGCTTGCTTAATTTGTTGGGGTATAATCTTCTCTCTAGCCCTTAGCTCCTTGTAAACAGCTTATGCCTTTCATGTGGTTTAGGAGCTTGCATGGATGGTCATTATCCCTCACATTTCCAGCGTGTTAACTATCTATGTGCCTGTGGCATCAGTACATTAGAGCACTACCTGCAAAATAGTGGCAAATTTGTAATGGGAATAATAATTTAATATCAGAAAATGGTGGCTATAGGAAGATGGATATAATGATAGTAAATGGCACATAGTCACAGAAATTGGACATTCTTCTTATTCTGAATTATTCGATTGGAAACATAACTGTAATTTCATGTCACCTTAGGTTTGCTTGGAAATGTTAAAATCTTTAACAGAGAGCCGTAAATAATATTGCCATACTAGACAGATGTTGCTTTTAGCTGTCCTCCTTGCAAATATAAAGATGTCCATTTGGTCAGGGATCAGAGACAATGCAGTGTAGCTGCTCATCTAGCCAGGAGCCTGAGGTAGGGGAGGGTGAATTCTTAGAATGACTAACTGTGTAAGTCCAAGCCTTACTGGAAACAAATCATTGTTGAATAAAAAATATAAGTGATTGTGTAAATTTTTTTAAACAATATTTTAAAAATACAGAAGACAAATTTTCTAATCATGCGTTATCTTAAGACATATTACATCTAGCTCTTTGCAAAGTGGTGGCATAGTATTATGATCGTTATCTGGCAAGCCAATAAAGCCACCTGTGAAGTTTCTTAGATAAAAGTGCATTGTGTACACAAATTGTGCAAAAGTAAACTTTTCCATATAGTGTTTTCAATTATGATTTTCCAAAAATAGTGACTAGATGAGGACTAACTGTAGATGCCAAGCTACTATAACTAATTATTGCAATCTTGTGCTATTTACAGGTCTTGGAAGGAAAAGCTGCCAGCTTTTTCCAGCGCAGAGCATCTTGGGGTCAACAACTGAAAAAAATGAAGCAGTAAACCCATTGCTTGCACCTGAAATTCATTATTTTTCTTTAATAAGGTATTTTTCTTGTGACTGTTTCCATCTTTAAGGATAGCAGCGATTTTCCTAAAGGCAAAACATACTCTATATTTATTTGTAGAAACTCTATCTTTTATCAGTGTAAGGAACAGAAGGAACGTCAGACTCATTGGATCTTGTGACTGCCTTAGGAAGAGGGACAAATAGATGTGATGCAGGTGTTTGAAAACATAAAAATGTGGTTTTGTATTGGAAGAAAGTTAAAAGCCATACTGACATTTCAGAGTGTACACTTGCTAACTGATGAATGTGTGTTGATATACTGAGGTAAACTGTAGAACATCAAATGCACTCACAAAGCAAATTTTATTGCGTGAATTTCTTTTTAAGACCTTTATGCTAAAACAAGAACCATTACTTCAGTAAATTTCATTGAATTTTAGTGTCTCTTCATCTATTAAAGAAGAACTGTTAAAGAAGTATTCTTTATCTGGTTGTAGAGCTTATTTATACCTGAGATCTTTTATGTCGTATCATTCTAAAGAAATTGCTTGATGAGTGATATGAAATATCCAGTAATATTTTCTCTCGTTGTTTGTCAGCCTCTTAATTTTTGACTGTTCTGTTTGTTAAGTTGTTCTGCTTTTTAAGAGTCATCAGATGTTTCCTTTCTTGTCCAAAGAGGAGGAGTCTAGACTAGGGATGTACAAATAACTTTTTGTCTCTGTTTAAAAATGGCATTCCCCAATCTAGTGTTCCCACTGAAACACTCCAAGCTATGTGTTGCTCGCTCACTTCCCCTTTCCCTTCCCCCTGTGGCAGGCTGGAGAGGAGAATTAGAGGCACTAAAGTGAGAGATCAAGGGTTTGAGATAAGAACAATTTACTGGAAACATCAATGAAATACGAAATGAACGGTAACAGCAAGAACATTAATAATAGAGTGTACAATGGAGGTGAACATTTCTCATTCAAGTGGTCACCATGCAAAGCCCTGTCCTTAGGAATAATCAGTATTAATACATACGAATCTGTTTAATGAGACCTGTAGTAGAAAATAGCAGACAGTGGGGATTTTGTTAACTGGCATTCTCTCGAAGTATGTGAATATTTTTGTATGTCATATAAATGGCACATAGTTAATATAATTCTAAGTGAGAAGAGACACTAGTAAAAGTAAAAGCAAAATATTGAACAATCTACTTTGTTAACAACTTTATCTTGGCGTGTAGTTTTTCTTATTCATACAGATAAAATATGTGCCTGAAGGACCGCATCCTGTGGCAGAGTGACCCACATTCCAGCAGTTTGTGGAGAACTGTTGCCTGTAGGATGGACTCACATTGGAGAAGTTCATGGAGAGCTGACTCCAATGGGAGGGACCCTGCAGTGCAGCAGGAGGATTCCTCTTCCTGTGTAATGGCAGAAACAATGTGTGATGAACTGACCATAACCCCCACTCCCTGTCTCCCAGCATCTCTGAGAGGGAGGAGGTAGAGCTGGGAAGGAGGGAGAGGTAGGAGGAAGGTATTTTTAAGATTTATTTTACTTCTCGTTATCTTGCTCTGATTTTGTTAGTAATAAATTCAGTTAATATCTCCAATTTGAACCAGTTTTGCCCGGGACAGTATTTGCTGAGTGATAAGGTCCCAGACCTTATCTCAACTCACAAACCCTCATTACATTCTCTCTCCCCTGTCCAGCTGAGAAGGGGAGTAATAGAGCAGCTTCGGTGGGTGTCTGGCATCCAGCCGGGGTCAACCCACTCAAACGTCAATGACATTTTGGAAACTCAAAGTCACAGGCTCCCTGTATTACCAGACCTGCAGGTGTGACTTATGGAAATGGATTGGATTGGTGTCCAAGCTAACAAAATAGGTCACTTGATTACTGATGATCATGAGTGTGGATATAGAAGAATGAAGATATGGAAGAGTGCAGATGTCAAGTAATGCATAATTAAAATGATTGATTCATGATCAAGACTCTATTTTCACTCCCTGCACTGAGGAATCCTTCCCCAAGTATTACTGGTTCTCAGTTCAGGCTTTGACTTCTGTGCACAGCTCTGTTGCTCTAATATCTAGAAGCCAGGAGCTGCAATTGCAGGGGGATTGCATACCAAGGAAACATCCTGCATTGGGTCAAAGAGTGTCACATCTACAGGATCGCCTTTGTTGCTGTTACAGTGCCCACAGACAATTTTACTGTCTCCAATACCTCTATGGAAAGAATGTGAGTCTGCACTTCAGCCTACCCAGAGTGATGATATAAAAAGAATTAATAATCCTGCTAAGGTGAAAACTAATGAGGAAGAAGAGTGAAAGCATGCACAGGCATAAACCAAGTTTTGTCTTTTTGCATATTGGTGCACATATTTTTGCGAGGGCTGACGTCATAAATACTCTGTTGCAATTAATATTGTGCTCTGGTGAATTAGGAATAATTTCTGCAGTAAGCCCAGGGGGCCTGTGGATGGCCCTTCTGCAAAGGTGAGTTGAACTCGCAGAACTACTGATCACACTCCTGGGGAACTGGGAGACTGCTGGGGGATTGTTGTGCCTCTGGAGTTTTAAGAGTCCACTTCTTGACAGCCTAAAGGTATTTTGTTGCCTGTAGATTTCTATAAAATAATAGTGGTTTTTCTCTGGGGTAATGCTAGATTAATCCCAGAAGCACAAAACCAAAAAGGTGAACAGCTGTTTTTGTAAGGGCTAGAAAAGAACCAGCAATCTTATGAAAAATCCAAGAACACAAAATTACAATTAGTGAAATAAATACAGGTGTGACTTATCTTGCTGGCTGATAGGTATCTACTTTCTTATTGGCTTCCTGCTGGCCCATTTGAGGGCTGTCTGGGTGCTGTGCTGATTTAATTCCTTTATGGAAAAGTTTGAATGTCCTTTCTTTTGTTTTAATGTCACCTTGCTGCATGACTGACCAAAAAGAAGGCATCTGGTGAGACTGAGGATATGAGAACCTAGGCCTTAGTAATGTGTTTTGTACACAGTGTAACTTTGAAAAAGACAATTTATAAAATATAAGATTATCTTTTGGCCTATGATTTGTGGGGTATTTCCAAGTAGGAAAACACAGCTGAGACAATTTTTTGAATACAGACAGTATTATTGACTACTGTGCAACAAACACCTGGTGGTCTGTGATTTCCACTGTGGCATTTACTGCCAGCTTGCCAGAAGTTGCATCACAATTTTCAAAATATGCATTTTTCTTCTTATAAAGCAGGCTTCACTGGAATGCATTTACTATTTTTTAAATCCTTTAATAGCAGATATAGCTAGTCAAGGATAAAAAGATCTCATAAAAACGTGATAGTATGTTTTATTCATTCACAATAGTATCTTACAGGATACAATGTCTATTCCAGGGGCTTTGGAGATATTTTTTCTGCTGACATTTTATGCAATTAAATCAAAACAATTTAAATAAGTAGAGTAATTTCCACTTAATTGTTTTTCTGAAAGTATTTCAAAAAATCTAGTTATGACTAACATGCTGAACTTATTTTGTAAATGTTTTATGAATTTTTTCTGAAATGATTGTGAAGTACATAATTAGATGTAATGTATACCAACAGGCAAGCTATAGCTGCTGAATGTTAAATAATTTCTCATTTTTAGTTACACTTTTGGCGTTTAATTGACCTTTCAAAAAGAAACAGCACATGCATAAATATACTTAAAGTGTACTTCTTGAATAATGATTTTTCTCAGCCTTGATTGAATTTAGAAATATACAGTCAGCAAATTTTTGTTTCCTTTTATTTTTTTTGCTAATTAATAGCAGTGTTTGGGTGGTTTTTTCCTTTATTTTTGCTTCCCCCCCCCCCCCCCCCCCATTCTTCATTTGTTAAAAACTTAAAATTATGAGAGGAGAATGATTAGTAAGAAAAGCCAGGGGCCTTTTTTGGAAGCTATACCTGCTGCCTGGGTGTGCCTGGGAATTTCTTTGAGCTCTGGGCAGGGACATGGATTGTGGAATTCATGTTTATACACAAAAAATGAGATCTGGATTAATATAATAACCATCTTGTCTATAAATCAGCTACTAGAGCTGTAGTTTGGGAGAAAACATGCTAACATCGATAGCTGAGCTATCCAAGTACATTTTGTGCCTCAATACCACTGAGACTGCATACCTACAGGTTTGTTGGAAGACATTATTGTGTATCACACTTTTGGAAGTTATCTTGTCCACTTAAGGCATTTGACTGCTTTATGTCTCTCTTTGAATGCTTTATGGTTTTGTGTTCTTACTGTCACGCAAAGTTTTCATCCTTCTAGGGGAAAAATAGTGTAGCATCTCTGACCATTGCTCCTAATCTCACATGCTGTTTGGGAATTGTTTGTGTCCATCTGGTGGCTTTACATGAAGTGTCACAATTACATAGGAATACATGTTCTAGTTGTAGATTTCAATAAGTGCCTTCTGATTCTTAGTCTAGATCTCTTGAATCTTGTCTCTTCCTAGTCTTTCTTCTGCCTATCTTCAATATTATCATTCCAGAGAGGTTTTTAATTTTCTGCAAATTTCATCTATAAGACTAGTTCAGACCATTCTCTACAGGTCAGTGAGTTTTATGTTTATGTTTCTGCTATTCCCTTTCTTTGTCTACCTACAGCATAAACCTTATTTGAAATATAAACTATTGAAGTTAGAAAACAATCAGGTTGTATTACATTTACCTGCTATAAAATGAGCAGAGAAACAGAAATGCTGAACTTTTCTGTTGTTGAAGAAAACAGAGACAGAGAAAACATGAGAAGATGGGAATGATCCTCTTAAATTGTTTTCAATATTAGTTCCATTATTGCAATTGACGGCTAATTCTCTGGTGCTACTTTCTCCTTTTTCCTGTTTGGTATCTGGAACTGGGAACTATTTCAGTAAATTATTTCAAAAATTTTACATGGAGAACATAGACTTTTTAGTACTATATTTAAAGTTATCAGACAATTCACATGGAAATCTATGTCATTGAAATGTGCATATTTTTGTTTCCATATTTTTAAAATTTTGTGCTATGTTTACCTGGGGACATGAGTAGAAATATAGCCTTTTGTTTTATTTTTTGTTAGTTATCTTTTACAGCCACTTTTATTTTGAAGGTTTTGTGTTAAAAAAAAATTTAAATAGTCTTTTAAATACAGTTTTTTAATACAGTGTTCCAGATTACAAGCAATTTGGTGAAGTGTTTACAGTGTGTTTAAAAGTTATCTCCAGTAAAAGTGAATGAACCTGATGTTAATGCTCTCTAGTTACGACGCTTATGTAGAAATGGTGAAGGAGCTGGTTTACTGTTGATCATAGGATTGATGTAGTTTTGATATTTTTTTTCTAATGGACACTACAGAAAAAGTTCCTGGAGAAGCCGCAGTTTCTCTCAGTCTGTGTGCATGAAAGAGAGGACTAGTCTAATTCCCCTGGCTGAATTGCCCTGTCATTTTTCTACCCAAAATATCAACCCTTTAACAGAAGTTATTGATCCAGACATGCTTCATAGGAGTCTACAGTTCTCATGTCTCATTTAGACCAAGAGTTTGGGTTTCATGGTCTGAAAGTACACTGAGCATCAGTAGCAGGTTATAGTGTCTCAGTCCGGTTTGGTCAAGAATATCTTGGAGTCAAGGAGTGTTTATTTCTGGCACAAGATCTTGCAAACTTTTCTTCTGAAAAGCTTATATTTTCAAGAATTGTCATTTTGCTTTGGTAATTTTCTGATCAGGTCTAATCTTGCATCATTTAGAAATTATTAAAAATTCTTTGACTGCAAACCGAAAAAAGTTTGTTTCATACTGTTATAATTGTGAAACAAGTGAGCTTGACAATAATATCTGGTCATAAAGATTTAAACTTGTTACCAGTATATAATGGTTAATTAATTCTAAAAACATCATCTTTTTTTATTTACTTTGACATGTTTCATTCCTGCTTGCAGAAATTGATATTCCAGAGGAAATTGGCTACTGGAAGCATGAAGCTGTCTGAAAAAAAAAAGCTACATCAGCTGAGGTAAGATAATTGGCTAAGAGACATCATTTTTTGAAATAGATTTTTGTACCAGTTATAGGAAGGGCAACCTCTGGTTGGACTCTTAAACAGCTCATAACCTCTCTCTCTCTCCTGACAATGAGAAAGAGAGGAAGATGCTCATTCAGCAGGCTAGAAATGTTTTTCAAAAAGATTAAAGTAGATGTGTGTCCTAACCTTCCCACATATACTCATTATCAAAGACCTAACATTTTGACACTAGAAGAACTTAAATGCTGTCCTGGTTTGTTTTTCTCTATGTGAAGTTTAGGAAGGTGTTCCACATGATTTGTTTTAAAATGTATTTTACGTGTTTTACGCAGTTGCATTTTTCACTCCTATAAACTGTGCTCTAAAACTGTAAAACATACTGGTGTGTGAAAAAAACCTGTTATTTTCATGTGTAGGCATTTTCTGAAGATATTGTCTTTGTGTGTAATGACGTAAACTTAAGATTTATAGTGACTTTCTTAAAAAGATATCAATCTGTTTATGTGACTGCAATCATTATTGATATTTTTCTTTTTTTTGGAGTGTGATGCAAGACTGAAACCATCCCTTTCACTATCGTATAGCAAGGTACAGGGATGCTCCATTGAAGCATCTGCTTTTCTAGATGGATTCTATGAAAGGAAAAATTCTGCCTGGATGTAAATCTTCATAGCATAGGAAATTGAGATTCTGTAAGATATTCTACAAGTAATTTTAAGTGTTGTGACTAAGACTGTTTATAATATTAAAAAATCATCAAAACAGGAAGTCATTTGTCTTGCTCTACACACAAAATGGATATCCTGCAAATGGCTGGGATAGGAATTCTAACGTCTGTCTAAAAGAAAGAGTAAAATTTTTCTGAACTTTCTTATCATATCTTTGTTTAAAGTGTAACTGTGCCTACAAAACCATATTCACAACACAGAGGATGAGCACAACTATAAATATATTCTTAATGACAGTCTAGATTTCTTAAGAATTAAATCTAGGTTGTTTGAAAATTCATATATAGCAATTCATTTATTCTAAATAACAATTTAAATGTGGATGAGAAGTGGTGAAAAATTCCTTGTTTTGCTTGGCTTCCATGTGTGGCTTTTGATTTACCTATTAAATTGTCTTTACTCAACCCATGAGTTTTCTCACTTTGACTCTTCCAGTTCTGTCCCCCATCCCACCAGTGGAGTGAGTGTGGTGACTGGTTGCAAGCTGGGGTTAGGCCATGACACCATCTGAGCAGGAAAGTGAGATGTGCAGAACAAGCTGCCCTGAGAGGTTTAGAACAAATGATAACAGGAGGATGAAGCCTAGTATTATTCTTTATATCCTTAGTTGGTTTGTACAACGGTATGTTTCCTCAGCTCTTTTTTACGTTAAAAACACAACAAACACCAAGGTGGAAGCCAAGCCAAATCCAGGATGTTGTTAAATGTATCTGCTTTCAATTCCCCTGAAAGGGGAGAGCCCCTCCCCTCTCAGGTCACTTATTTTTTGTCTTAAACCTTCATTTAGGAAGCATTTGTAATGACTATTGCATATTTAAAATCAAGTTAATTTCAGAGGTCAAGAGGCAAACAATCTTCATGTATTGCCTGAAAAATTCTCTCCCAACCGGTTATTCTGATGTTCTCTGTACTGAAGCTGTGCTTTCATGCTTCTGTGGGCTAGACCTTAAAAAAAATCTTTTCTAAAAGCCCTGAAGTCCTATGTCTGCATTAGCCTTATCAGTGGACTATTTCAGTAACAACACTCAGAGTATGTCTCCTAATAAATGGTACAGGGAGAAACAGCTAAAAACCAGCAGTTTTTTAGCAACTGCTAAAAATCCACCTTTGGGCTCCAAGCAGATAGCAAGAAGCAATCAAAGCATGAAAGGATAAGTTTGGTCATCATTGCCCCATTTTTCAGTGGTTGCCCTGCAGTCTTTATCTACCATAACTGAACTTGTAGACCCTAGGAACTACTGTGACTAACTTTTGGTCCTAAAGACCTTGGCTTAACCACCCCCTTTCCCTTCAGCAGCCAGAGGTGTCCAGAAAAGGCATCTGTAATAAGTCATGGCAAAGGGAAGATGAATACCCAGGGCTTTCAACAACTACAGCAGATCAGATGGAGGGTTAGCAAGCTCTGGTTCCCAATCACACCTTAAAATTGCCTTTTCTAAGCAAAGCACTTAGATTTAGTACATGACAGCACACCCTCACACACTAGCAGAGGTAAACTAGCTTGTCACACATAGCCTATACCACCAGCACAAAATGTGGCTGCTTTTTTGTCTTAATATGAAATGCAGGTTGCCAGAATCCTTCCCCCAAAGAAAGGGTAATGCCTAACTGCTCAGCCAGCCCGCAAATTTTACCGCAGATTATACAGTTTTGCAAATTTCCTTCATTTCTCTGCATGCCAGCTGTCCAGTTTGTTGAAATTAGAACAAAATAAGGACAAATAACCTTCTCGATATTTATCTTTCCATTTTTTTTAAGTTAAGTAATATGAGGGAGATATGCAGGGGACTGTGCAGGCAGTTGTGTGAAAAATTTATGTGACTAATTTATGTGGGTTATTTTTGGTTTTTGTTTCCCAGCTGCACATCTATTTCACTTTGAGTGCCTGTGCTTTCAGACTTCCAATAAATTCAGAAGTTTTCCTTATGCATATAAATATACCTCAGAATGGCAGAGCAATTAATTTTTATACTGGGTAAGTGATTTGACTGAAAGTTGCCTAATGATAAGGAAAACATACACCACTGGCTAAAAGCTGAACAGCAAAGCATTCAATTGTTAAGCATAATTATCGTCCTGAAATCTCAGAATACTACTCTGCTTATAGAACATGGCTGTTATAACACCCCTTGCCCTTTGAAGTTCCAAGCTGCTTTAAGTTTGTCATATGAAATCCTGTGTCATATCTGTCTGCAGTCTCACTCTACACATGATAAAAAAAATTGTTTCATTTTTTATGGCAAGTCTTTCTCTGAGACTACATCTTTATTTTTTTATTTGGGCTTTGATGTTCCTATGTGAGCAAAACTCAAAACTGGCTTCTCAGGAAATTGTGCCTTTGCTTATAAAGCAATTTAATATAAAAGTAATCTAAAATTTTTTTTATTCACTAATTATATGTAGCTGCCTTGTGGCTAGTCAGAACAAGATGAAATTGCTAGGCAAAATTCCCATCAGTGTGAGTGATGACAATGTACTTGAGGTTGTCACTCTATATATCTATTTATCCTTAATGAATACCAGGATGAACTTTAAATTCATGTTCTAATAAAGAAGTAGCCACAAAATAAGTGAGGAAGGACAACAAGAATGGGGAAGAAGGAAAAAAAACCCAACTTTCATTAACACTATTCAAGAATGTCAGAGGTGTTTTTCATTCGAAATGGCAGGTTGGCAAACTGTAGTTCATTGCTGACAATCAGATTTGCTAGTTTTTTAAAAGTAAGCAGGTTTTGAAATTGTTGATTCTGTCTGAAACTCAGTCTGGTTTGTTTGTAGCACTGAATAAATTCATAATTTACTGCTAAAAACCATGTAGACAGTTATTTTTATCCAAGAAAACTACATCAGAGAAAGTGAATGTTACCCTTACCATCTAGCTTTTTAAATAGCAGAAAGAAAGTTAGAGCTACAATAAATACCCTAGAGGCAAAATCCAGGAGATTTTTAATGGCTCAGGGAATAGTAGGTGTAACCTGAACTGTAGGGCATGGTAAGAGAGGAGAATTGAATGCTGAAGGTTAGCAATAGTGTTTTGTGGCACTGCCTGTTGACAGATCCTTTAGGGCAGAAGAAGGTCATTGATCTAAAGGTCAGCCTAAAGCAGGAATGTCTGTATTTTTCTATCACTTGCTTGAACAAGATTTGGCATTTTCTTTCTCCTGCCTTCTAGCAGAAGTCAATACCCAACATGGATATAGTTATGAATATATATTTAATAAATATAAATTTAAATATAAATCCAAATAGCTGTTGATTCAAGTATTGTTTTACATAGGCTATGTAATAAAACTGAGATAGGTATGTATAATATTCAAAGGAAAAACATGTTATTTTGTTCACCTGAATTAATTAGGAGACAATGGAATTTGCTACATAGGTTCCTTTAAAAAAGCTTATGTATTAGTTTATTGTTGTTACATGATTATTTATGCAACAACATATTGGCTTTATAGTTTTTGGTGCAGTGCTCACATGAAGACTTTTACCTCTGCCTCCTGCTGTGATCTTAGATTAGAAGCAAGAGGAGAATGAAGCATACATGAAGGTATCTTGTTGGAGAGGTTTCAATAAAACTGAAGTGGTGCTGTTTGCTGGTAAAAGCTGATAGAAGAAGGATGGATGCAATTTATGATTTTTTAGTTCATAACCTGAGGGCTGAAAAGAATGATTTCATCCAAAAAAAGGAGAAGTAAAAAGAAGATAAAATGAAATTATTTTGAGGTATTATATATAGAAATTTTCCTCAAAATAATTGACACAAATTTTAACATCTCTGAAAAAAAGATAAGCAATGAAAGAACATAATCTTTCTGGCTCAAAATCAATATATTTCTTTTGGGTTTTGTTTTTGATTTTGTCAAAATGACACTGATGACTGGTACATGGTCAGCTTTCTGTTCAGCCTGTGGGCAGCTGTGAGCCTGCTCCTTCCTTCTTTCAGGCTTTGTAGTAAGTACACAACTATTCCTTAGTTGCATCTTCCCTGGGGCAGCTCTTGAACTATGTGGAAGCTGCAGAATTTCTAAGCTCCAGAACTTCATGGATTGTCTGTTTTTGTGTTTTCCTGCTCTACCCACCCTAGTATTGGATCTGTGTTCTGGGGTGTGCAAAGACTCATGACTTGTTTCTACATTGAATTTACACATTTTTTTTAGGAGCGCAACTTCCTGGAAGGTACACATTTTTGAAAAAATTTTCCACTTGGGAAACAAACATTTCTGAAAGGATTTTCTTTTTTTTTGTTGTTGTTGTTTTTAAATGCAGAAGATAGGGAAATATTCAGGGAAATGAATATTTTTGTTGTTACTCTTTGTGAGTTAAACTGGCTCATCATTGATGAAGGAAATTAACATGTGATCCATTAGTAAGAATCTTTAAAGCTTGTAGAATCACACCTGTTCTCTACTTGCCCCATTGATTTTTACGATCTTTTAATTCATGCTACTCTGACTACCTTTGAATGTCATTCTCCCAGTTGAGAGTATGGATATCAAAGATTATGGATGTGTCAGTCACAGCACTCCACCACTTTTATATCAGTTTCTCTAGATGGCAACGTTTGCTGCTTAAATTTTTGTTCATACTTTATACCTCAGACTTGATGAGAGAGAATTTTGCTAGGTCATATGAGCTTTCTTCATCTATGTTTTGTCAAAAATGTGGTTCTGTCTTTCTACGTAGTAAAAATATACAGTGAAATTTTTGTGATGGTGGTAACAGTTACGTATCCTAAAACCTAGTACTTGCATATTGTTTCACTGTTACTGAGGTTGGATATTTTTCTTGTGTCACCAGGGTTTTTTTCTAGTTAGAGGCTTTAAAACTCTCCATATTAAACTGCGAAAAAAAATACTGTTAATGAAACACTTCCTCGTATTCAGTACCTTCAAAATTCAAAGAATGCTTTTATTTACCCCAAAAATCTGTCACCTGAATAACAGTGAAGAAGAAAGTAGGTCATGCTGTACACTCCTATTGTTTCCTTAGCAAGAATGTTTTGTGCCTCATTAACGTGAGTACATGTTGTCATCTGCTGCTATTTCTAATTAAATGTGATGGATCACAACATCCTTTCAGTGCAACAGAAGCTGATGAAGAATATCCTTGGATGCTGAATTTGGGAACACCTACTTCAAATTCTTTTAAAATTAGTCAATAGATTGAATTACTATTCTGAAGAGAGCTGAGTGACCGGCGTTCATGCAGAGGTAAGAGAAAGACTTCGTCTGTGAAGTCTGTGGGCTGCACAAACCTTTCTTCCACAGGCTATCATGGTAAAAATTAATCGCATGCACAAGTATGACTGTTGTTAAGCTCTCAACATACAGCAGTGTATTATTCCATGAGCAACAACAGCAACTCAGGTACTAAAGCGGTTTTTAAAAAATGCTCCATCAAAAAACTGGATTGAATTTCAATGTCCAGTGTATGACCAAAAGGTGATCTTTTAAACTTACTTTTATCTGAGAAAGAGATCCCGTTGTTGTAGGAAAATAGGGATGTGTGCAGGTGACCCTGACTGCTGGGATGAGGAATCTGTTTTTAGTCTCTTGTATCTGTGGCAGCCTCTTGGTACCCACTCACCCTCTGGCTGAGTAGCTGCCGTGCTGCGAGGTGCACCATGGCCCTGCTGCAGAGGGTTCGGCAGCAGCCTAAGCTCAACTGAAGTGTTGTTTTCATTGCTCAGACTCACCTTTTTTCCTGGTCTGGAAAATGAGTAAGTCCAGTGCAGTTGTCCTGCCAGCATCATACATAGGATATGACTTTAAATTAAGATTGATGTGAAGATTGATGGGACTGTCCTTCATTTTTTTCTTGTTACACATTCCGGTATTTTTCTAGGACAAAAAAGCCCTTTTCGTTTGTGGATATAACCTGATGATCCCAATGGACCTAGCTGGTTTTGTTAGTTAAGACAGCAGCTACCAATTTCTATATGTCATGCAAATTCCATAGATATTGAATCTACAGTCAGTTGCTTGGGCCTCTGGCTGTTACCAGATTGAGGTTCTGCTGAAGCATTGATTTCCCTGCAGCAGAGGTAAATATTGTGTTGTGTAAATGTGGTGAGCTGTCAGCAGAAACAGGTGGCCTCGTTACCTGTTAGCCAGCTTCTGGCATACTAAAAGGCCTGTGTTTCCTCATTGCCCATTGCCATCCCAGCTCCTGGGGAAAGGGCAACTTTAACAGTCTCAGCTGCTGAGATGGCTGCTGAGTGGTGTCAGCCTTGCATGTCAGCTAAAGCTGACTAAACAAAAAGCGTTTCTACTAAAGTTCTTCTGCTTAAACGAAAGTGAACTAGTGTCATCCAAGTTTGTCACCTCCATACAGTCCAGTATTTTACTCAGGGTATGTGAGCAGTGATTTTGGGTATGGTGTTTGATGAGAGCAGTTTCCCACACTTTACTCTCAATCTTGAGGTTTTTCAGCTAACATCCAGGTCTGAATCAGGTTTAGCTGAGGGTGTGGCTCTCAGTCCTTTGCAGGTCTTTAGAGTAAGACTTGCCTTCCAATAAGGTATTTTTGCAAAGCGATATGGCAGAGCAACAGACAAATAAATGCACAAGTGGATTGATTTTTCTGAGGGGAGAGGGAATAAGAAGTTCATTCAGTTACCTGTAGAAGGTTGCCCTCCTCCAAAAGAAGGTTTGACATTTTGCTTTTTGTCCCCCTAATTGAATGAGAAGTCTGAAATTTTTGTGGAGAAATATAAACTGTGGAAGGTAAGGAGATTAAATTAGGCTTTGGGAGTTCAGAAAAGAATTATTAGATTAAAAAAAAAAAGTTAAAAAATACTGCCTTTGTGGAAACAGTGCAATTTACCATTTGGAGACAAATAGCAGAGCAGTACCTCTAGAAGACAAAGTACAACTACGGAAAGGTAGTTGATTAATTTCAGACTTCTCAGCCACTTCAATCATTCTATCACATTTTTATTACTAAATAAACTGCTTTTTTAACCATATTGCTGTCAAACACAGTATATCCAGTTAACTTGTGCAATCATGAACAATTATTCCAAAGCCCTTGAGGTGTAAATCTGTATGCTGCTGATGGGAAATCTTGTTCCGAGAAATCATTATTAGTGTATTGTTTCTCTCGTAAAGAAAAGGCCAATAAAAGTAAATAGGACTCAAAGTAGAAAAGGCTTTCTGGCATCATTTGAACATTGTGTTCACCACAAAGAGAAATTTCTGAAAGGCTTATCTAACATGATGATAGTAAGTAATCTAGATTGTTGTTGTTATCTGCTTTATATTTTATTCAGTGAGTCAGACCCTATAGAAGCAGTGAGCAATGTCAACAAGTCATGGATCTCAGCACAACTGTATAATTAAAAAATCTAGTGAATAGAAAAGTATCCGTCTTGATTGTGTGAACAAGAATAGCTTACTGAAGTCAGTGGAATTACAACATATAATTCTTAAATTTGTTGTAGAAGGATGACACTTCCATACATAGCTATACAATAGAGGAAAATTCAATATAATTAAAAAAATATTACCCCACTGTGTAAGTAGTGCTGTTAACTCCAAGTGACAATCTACTCCCAGCTAACTGAAACAAGCCCCTTTTCCTAAAACCTGGGTATCTCCACACCAAACAAAAACCCCAAACCAAACAAATCAAACAGCAACAACGAAAACTAAACAAAAAAGAAAAGAGGCTCTCCTAGTCTTATTTAACAATACAATTACAGGAGTATATATTTTAAGAATATTTCATGAGATAACACAAAAAGGCAGTGAAAAAGGTTGGTAAAGGTGATGCAGATTTACCAATAGACTGGAAATGTAATATGGATTGTAAAAGAGTGATGAAGGGAATAGTGACATTTTTAAAAGTTAAATTTTAGTGGCAATCTGTAAAGAATGAACAGAACGCTGATTCGTATTACTGGTGTTTTTAAGAGCATGCTTGTTCGAGTAGTCTGGCTTTCTGTGTGTGTTGTCTCTAACAGATTCAAGGAATAATATATAATGAAGCAGGTGCTGCAAGTACAAGCAAGAAATAATATTAGGTTGAAAGAAGATAAATGTGTTTGTAACTCAAGAAAATAGGCCCTGTTTTACCAAAAGATTTTGGATTTTATCAGTTCTATGACAGAACATGAATACTCCTCTAGTGTATTTTTTGCTCTTTAAATCCAATTTATGAAAATGAAAGTGAAAATGTAGTTAGCTATTCTTCTGCAAACCCTTTCTGAAATTCAAGTTACATTTGAGTTACAGCATTATATGTTGTTGTGGTGAATATTTAGAGCAATTAGAGAACTGGTGCGTTTCTTCTTAGAGATTTTCAAATGTTAACATTTTGCTTAAATTATCATAGGAATAATTGTACATTGAATTAAATCACCTCTATAGAAGGATCAAAAATTAATTGAATGATGGCTAAGTTACATCGTTATTGTCTGTGTAAGGAATGCTCTCAGAATTGTGGATTACTGAAAAATAGCAACATAAAGAAAAAAGGTCAAAGTTGATTCTTAAGCACAGTGGTAAAACAGAAAAAAATCTCACTTTGACTACACTGAACACAGCTGATCTATTGGCCGTTATTATTATTATTACTAATATATACTTTGCAGTCAGAATATTTCTGCAGCCTATAAACAACTTATTCCTTCTCATTAACACGTGCTTCCTTGCTGCTGTAAGAAATACTGCAAAATTTTCCTCTGAAGTCAGGTACATTATGTAAACCTATCTGAATGTGTTGTTGTAAAGCTAGAATGGAGAATCCTGCAAATAACTGCATAAATATTGCTTGTCATGTTTCAGACATTCTTATTTAACCACACACGTGCCAGGCTATATATCACTTTTTAACTTGAAGAACTCCCTCTCTCACATTTGTGTGTTGGTTTGTGTGACAGTGTTTTGGTCTGGTTTTTTCTTTTCCTTTTTTTCCTCTTTTTTTCCCTGTGAGATTTTGTTCCAATGAATGTTCTGGAAGGAAGGTATTCAATTAAGGAAAGAAAAAAAGGGGATCTAAAAATAGTTTATTAGCTGACTGATTCTACTATCTTAAATCTGCAGTGGTTCAAAATATCGAACCCCTGCATTTTCTCTGTGTGTGTGTATGTGTGTATTCCTTCCTTATATGTTTACAGAAGTGATTAACAGTAAACTACTTTGACACTGGTTTTACTGTAGCAACATGAGAGAGTATACTGATAACGCTATTACTTTTTTTAAAAGACCTTAAACAATCTAATTACTGTTTCTATGCTAATTTACTGCCACTACAGGCATGAAATTGTTCTACTAGTTATTTTAGGATTCTCTTTGTAACTTTGGGAGCAGTAATATTGGTGGTCACTTCAGATGTGATTCAATTTACTAGACAATATAGTGTTGTTATAGACTCATTTTAATAAAATGCTAGTAGATTGCCTTAGATATTTATTGAATGTTATACACACTGCAAGGTCAGCAATATCTCTTATTGATTGCTGTAGCTCATCTCTGCAAAAGATGGTGCAATAAAATTGTCTCTGTTTTCAATGCCTCCAGTAATTATGCCATGCCTTTGGTGTTATTTCTGTATCTTCATCTGCTGATCGTTACAATTAAAATTGTATTTTGTATTGGTGTTTCTTCTCAGCATATTATGATTTAACATAGTTATTTTTTCTCATATAGGCTCACTAATTGAATAGAAAATATGATTGTTACTTAGCTTTAAAGAGCTAAGTTGCTTGGTAACTTCCTCAATGGTGCTTCATATTTTTTCTGAGATGTATTTTTATGTGTCTTTCTGCCAGATTAAATAACAATTAAGAATATTTTGAGTAAGAAAAATTTTTATTCAGAGTAGGTTCTTCCCTTTGCTGATATCTCAACATACTGAAAGTCCTATTTGAGGAAAGAAAGATAATATAAAATACCTAGTGGTAATACATATTTGAATAGTGAAAAAAAGGGAGCACTTTTTAATACTTTATGCACCAAACTTTTCTGATATTACTCCACAGTATTAAAGATGCCTATTTTGCCTTAAATAAGAGCTCTGAATGGGACAGAATTCCAAACTTCGGAAGTCTGTGTTTTTTAAATTACACTCTGCCTTTAATACATGAAGTATCCCACATGGGAAGAAGGATTCATTCTCTTTTCATTGGTTTATTGGAGACGAACCTGAGAGGCAAACACTTCCAGCCTACTGTACTTAGGTGAGCTTTGTTTGGTACTGAGCAAATGCATTTCCATTCTGAGACAATGCATTTGAGTTTTACAGGGGGCACGTGTATGAGCACTTGAGAATACAGCTAAAGGAAAGATCTTGTGTTCAAGGTGAGAATACTAAAAGCAATCCTTCAGGTTATGTTAAAAGGCATTCAAGGAGAAAACTATTTAATTTTCAAAGAGAATACTATATAATATGTAAAATAAGCAATAGAGACTGAATCAGGCAGCAGTTTGTTTATTGTGTTATACATTCTGGAGATGCAAAGAGGAACTGATAACTTATTTCAGTTTCTTCTNNNTTTTTTTTTTTTTTTTTTTTTTGTGGTTTGAGAGAAAGTCCTTCAATAAGACATCAGTTATTCTCATAATTTTCATGCGCTGCAACTAAGGGGGAATGAATATGTTTCTTCTTAGCTACTTGGGATGTTCAGTTGCAAAAAGTCACTTTTAACTACCTGGGATGATCAGCTCCAAAGAGTCAGTCTTGATTTGATTAACTGCATAGGTAGAAAATTGTCCCATTCACTATTGAGAGCTAAATAATGCAAGCATGAAGGATGCAGTAGATACAGGAAGAAAAATATTAGTGTCTCAGTATTTTTTCTTTTTTGATGACATCAGGAGTATACTTTACTCCAAAAATAGTAGGACTCCATCTGTGGCTATGAGCCATAAACTTTGGCAAAAATTGTGGCTCAGTTGTTTTCTGACTCTAATTTATAATGTCAGACAGTATGGTAATTTACTTTTGTTCAACCAGGTGGTTTAGGCTCTGTGGCTCTATCGTGTCGAAGCTTCTGGTGTTTTCTATGAGTATGGGACAGACCCTGAATGCATTGTTTTGGGCATCAGACAAGTGCTGTGGTGTCTGAACATAAAATATTCTGAACTTTGATCCAGTTTGGAATGTCAGTCTTTTGGACTGGGGAGATTCAAAGCTTGCTTGTTTTTGTGTTTTAGTGAAAACTTGAGACACTAAAGCATCTCTGTGGCTATTACCATTGAACATTTATACAAGCAGCTGAACTCAACAGAGGAGGTAGTGGGAAACAGGCAACTCTTTGGGGCAGGCTGCCAGCACTACAGTGACTTGTGAGTTATATTGACACTGTCCTTCCATCTGTGAAACTCCAATAAAAAATAAAGTCATCTTGAAAAAGTTGTTCTACCAATCTCTTATCTTAATTCTTTTCTGCTTTGTGACCATGTTTCCATCACAAACACTGCTGACACACTTAGCTTTGCCTTTTGTAACCCAATAAATTTCAAGAATTTGTGGAAGTAGAAAGTGCTCCACTCAAGTACTGAAATACTGGAATGCTTATAAAACAGAAGTTACTGTTATACCCTTGACCTGAATTCTTTGTTCAATTCTAGTCATCCTGATGAAGTCTAGACAGCAGCTGCAGGAGTAATCAGAAAAGTAGGGAGTTCATTTTGCCATAGTGCTGAAAAAGTCTGTCTTTTTCCATCTAGCTCATAGATCATATAATTGCTTGCTAGAAATTTATCAAAAGGAAAAACAGTGCTGGTCAAATGCCACAGAGAAATCGTCCCAGCCGAAGAGCAAATGCACACGAATCAAAAGACCAAGGACAGTGGAAACAAATAAAGCAAACATTAGCAGAGTAGGGATCTGGTATCCGTAAGAAGAATGAGATTTTGAAGTAAGCTTTCTTTTAAGTCTCTTTTGGCTGTGTTCTCTAACCAATTTGATAAGAGAGCACTTCTGAAAGCGACTGGGCTGTTTCTCCTTAACTAAAACCCAAGCTGTGCTAAACCACGACAACAATACACATTGCCTCAGGAAACAAGGAGTTCGACATGATGCCAATGGAACTTGTTTTCATTGGTTTATTTGTAAAATAGTATGTTAAGCACCTTGTACCATGCCTGGGTATTATTTACAGGTGGCTGCTCTGATTCTCTTTCAGCTCAAATATATAGCATGCATTACATACAGAAAAATTCTAGATGTTGTCAGTGTGGTTGCATTATATTGCTTCAGGGCTTATCTTGCTCCAAAAGCTTGTAATTCAGGCTGGTGTGTTCAGAGTGGTTGTCGGATTTGGGTGTCTAAATCACATTGATGTCACACATAAATAATCATCAGGAGTTAGATATATTGGTTTGAAGTCTGCACTCCTTAGCTGTGAATAGATTTGTGACTTAACAGTGCAGTTTGGGATTTTGAAAAATGGCTTTGTGATCTTAGTTCTGTATTTCAGTTATATATCTACATATTTATTAGAATTGCCTATTAATTATCTTAATTAAATAATGTACTTTTCCGGTAAACCAGGAGCTCATTCATGAATTTGTCACATTTCAGCAAGAGGGAACCAGTTTTCCTCTGAAATTTTCAGCTAATTGACACGAAAGGGTCAAGATTCAATGCATTAGCTCTTTGTTATTTTCATTAACTTTCATGCTACTTTTCTTTTCATTTCATGACCATAAAATCTTGTTTCATTTTAAGAGAATTTAAGATGGTGCTTCTGGTATAAAGCATGTAAAACATAAAAGTATATATTTACCAGAATTAGATTCTTACAAAAGTAATCTCTTTGACTTGAATAAGACTATTTAATTGAAAGACTGCTATTTAGAATCAGTAACATGGATTACTTTAATTCTATTCTCCAGGGAAATGTGCTGTTATCATGGAAGGTTGCTATGGTCACAAAAAGAAAATGTTTAACAACTCCTTGTTATATATTTACTGGTTTCATGTTTACACAGAGAAAAAGCAGGCTGAAGAAGAATATGACAACTAGAGTAAGAGGCGTCTGCTGGCATATGAGATAAAATTTTTTCCGAGGATAAAATTTTTTTTTGTCTTCTAGTTTCAATTAATTTTAATTTCAGTATCAGTTCTCTAAAGTGTTTTATTTTCTAATGTCAAAAGGGGTTAATGAACAGCAATTTCACTAAAATTAATCATTCTTTCATACAGTTTTTTGAACACTTTGATACCAGAGAATTCAGAATGAAGCCCTGCACTTAGCAGGTAAAGTACAGAGATCCTGATCATCATTATTTTAATTCATGTAAGTTAATTTGTCTTGAAGAATTTCTCTGCAGCATTTAGGCTGAAGCTAGTTGTAAGAGTTTCTAATTGATCTTCCCATGAAGACTAAAAATACTTTTCTCTCTGTTTCTGAAAGAAAAGAGTGTGTGTGCCCACTTGCCATTCTCTGTGCCCACATGTAAGATTTTTTTTTACAGCTTTTTCACTGGGTGAATGTTCTACCTCCTCCACATGTGCTCAGTAGTAGGATGGATCATGCTGGTTTGGCGGAGAGCAGCTTCATCTGCCTTTTCCTCTTTGCTTCTTAGCAAGGGCAGTGTGGACTCCTTAGCAATTCCTGTCTCTTCTCTGCTAACCTTTGTGTCTCCCACCATTTCATCAGCACAGTTTCTTGTATTTAGTTCTGCTTAATGGATAAATATTTCACATAGTTTTGGAATTGGTGTTAATCCATACTTAGTGTAGTTAGCAGAGTAGAAATGCACACAGAGCCGCAACTGATGAATATTTCTGATTAAGGCTGGTTTTAGTCAGTCAGCATGTGCTTTCAATGTATTCTGTACAGCTGTTTTGGACTTGGTGGTGCATGGTAACTATTATCCAGGCAGCTATCAGAATTTACATAACTCTTATCATGGCATTTGTTTTATAGACCTTTCTTTTCTTTTTTTGTAGTCTTTTGAAGATAGAACTTCAGAGGCTTAGCTGCTGTTGTGCCAATATTACTTAGACTTTTGTACTATAAAACAACCAGTAAAGAATGTGCTGTTACTATCGTATTGATCACTTTTGTGATTTTATTTATAAGTTAAACCAATCACAATTTTGAACCAAGAAGCTTTTCCCTCAGGAAATAGCACTGAAAGTAAATGTCTGTGAAGCCTCATCTCCATTATTTTTGCCCATATAAATAAAGTATAATTCTGGATGGACTCTTTTTAAAGCACTGAGAATCCTGTTATGCCTATGTGGTATAAGCCAAAATATAGTAATATTATTGCAATTGAGGCAGTGATACAGAATCTGAAAGTGGCAAGGATGAAAAGGCCGTCAAGCTGCATAATTTTTCTGTCATTCTCTGGAAACGTCTGTATATATTTCTGCCTGTGTGACTATATTTCTTTATGTGTAACTGTGTGTATACATAGATAATTATATGGATATTTGTATGTGTGCAGGTGTACCAAATATCCTACAATTCGTTTTTCTTTTTTTCCTTTTTACTTCTCCAGGACACTTTCAGATTATTTTATCCATTTTTTCCCCTCAGTTTCCTGTTTGATTACGCTATGAATCTTTCAAAAGATCTACTTCTTGCTCTTCTAATAACTACTTGCAGAACAAAGCTTCACTGAGAATGTAAAAGTGCCTTGAAATAATTCAAAGGAAAGAAGAAATCAGAATAACTTTAGAATAGCTCTACTTATGTGTAGAAGTGGTTGCAAAAATGTTTCTCAGGTAAGCAACAAATCTTTTGCTATTGTTAATTCTGGGTAGTCTCTGTGCATAAATTTGAGCTACACGAGCTAAACCCATATTCACATACTGTTCACTTTAGTCAGAACTCTGGGTTTAAGTTGCCTTGGAGAGAACAAATGGCACCTAATCTAGATGAAAATCCAGGAGAAAAAAAGGTACAAAATGGAAAAATTTCTAAGCAATTATTAGGTCATAAATGGTTTTCACTAGCTCACTACAGTGGGAATAATTTCTTCTTACGATCAGTCTTTTTTTGCTAGATCAAATAATCTAGGAAACAGAAATGGCATTTGAATTTATTTTACCTCTAAAATACAATAGACTGCTAAAAAGATCAAGTTTGATAAATAGAGTGATTATGTTATTCATGTGACAACATAGGCAATGTGCATTTGAGTGAAAGCAAATTGCTGGGTACTAGAAATATAACATTCACCTTTCTTCTGAAAGTGAAGAATTGAATAAAAGTTTTATATGGCCTTGTTAATTTTTCCATTAATGTTGTGTGACTAAGATTCAAGTCTAGCAATGATTATTTGTTTTAGCAATGTATGATTTTGCAATTAATATTATAAAAATGAAAGACTTGTAACATATTCTAATTGAAGGAATTACCTTCTAGACACTATTGCCTTCTAGGCAATAGTTTAAAAGCTGATTAAAAAAAAATTCCAAAACCTCTTTGTTAGAAATATTTTTGTACTGCAATCACGTTTTAAAAAACTTTAAAAAACAAAATAATTTTCTAAATCCACAAAATACTACATTTCTGCTTCTAATTGTTAATGCAATTCCTTATAGAAACAAAAAGTGAATCTTGAGTTTTCATTATCATAATGAAAGTTTATTCTGATAATGTTATACATAAACTTGAAAAAGTCTGAATGGGATTTATACAGGACTGAGGCTTTTTTCCTGTTTAAATGAGGTTACAAAATCAGAGCAGAAATAAAGAATTTTTAATATTATAAACTACTTAATATAGGAGTTCATAAAGTTGCTTGAGTCAAAAGACTATAGTTGAAAGACTAATGTCTGCGAAATGAATACAGAGAGTCACACATCTAAGGCAGAAAGAAAATACCTAGAAACATCAAAAGGCCTCAAAAAAAAGCTGTTGACATGGGACCAGTAAAAGAGCATAGAATAGCCATGGTTTATTATTAATGAATGCTGTGGGCAATACAAATTTGGCAACATATTTAGGCAGTTGGACAGGAGTAAAAGAAGCCTTCCATATTTGTGTAGCTCCAGAAACTATCTGATTTCTCGATAGAATATTAGAATTATGCATTCATTGCCGTGAGATATTATTGAAACTACAATCTTACTGTGGGAGACGAGGTAAGCATGTTTGTGTGGTAAAGTTAAGCACAGTTATACTTTCTGGATAGACTGGAAATAATCCTCTATGATTCAAGACAGTAAGGCAAATATTCTAAAAGAAATATTCTCTTAAGAAGTTATCATGTGCTTATGCAGTATTAATAAATCTTGTGCTTCTTTTGCTACACTCAGTACTGACCGCTGTTGAAGACAGAACACCGAATTAAAAGTCAATGTGGGAAATCTACCCTTAATGTGCCCATTAGGCAGCTATTTTCTGCAAACACGTTAATGTTGTAACACGGAAGCCAGTCTGATTATAATCTAGAACACAGAAGAAGGGAAAAAAAAAAAAAGAAGAAAGATTTCCTTCATATGGTTGTACAAACCGTATATAGCTATTTATTAGTTACACAGGTTGCTCCTTCAAGGAGGAGTGTAGAAGAAATTGCTTTAGTATTTTAGGTGATTTACTTTTACTGATCCTGGTAAGGTCCATTAAATACCAGAAAAAAGTCAACCTCATTCATTAGATTAAATTTCTGTAAATTTAATTAAATCCTGTCCTGGGTTTGTTCATGTATCAGTAAACTAATTGCATTTAGTCAAACATTTGCTTTGAGTCTGAACAGTATTAAACTAATTTCCCTAGCTGTGAACTATAGGAAAGCAACATACAGTAAATTGTTCAAGCATTGAGATTATTGACTTAAGAGGCAGAGTTACAGCAGAAATGTTGATATATCCAGTAAAAGAAATCATTAGAAGAATTACATTTAATTTGAGGAACAATTAATTTTTGGCTATATATAACAATTAAAGTGGAAGAATAAAAGAATTCTTAGAGAAGGTTTATTTCCTTCTGCCTCTTGGAGTTTTATTGTAACAGCTTGAGTTTTCCTCTCAAATTCCACAGTACAGTTGACAGGGAGGAGACTAAGATGAATCAGAATTTGACAGAACAAAGAAATCCCTTTTTGCCATTGTATGGGTGGAAAAATTTAAACAGAAGGCTTCTGAGGGACAAACACTATTGCCTACACAGGAGAAAGGTTTCAAATAGTTCTCATATGAATGTTCAAAAGTCTTGACTCATAAAGGGCTTGTGAATGGAAAAGAACAAATGAAAATATTTGGAACAGATTTTGAGGCCAAGCCTGTTCCATTTTCAATAAAGGTTTACATCTAGAACAGGAACAAGACAAATTATTTCTACAGTTTCCTGTTCTATTTCTGCTCGGAGCCGAGAAGAGGAACCAGCCATGAACCAGCCCAAGGCAGAGCTGAGCTTGCACTGCATTTGCTGCCAGGTGCACGAGCTCAGTGCCGCTGGGTGGGTGGGTCTCAGCTCCCCACTAACAATATTCATTGGAGTTTCTGTCTAGGACTGAGTGATCTTGATAAAGATGAAAGAATGCACAGTACAGAAATGTGAGAGAGGCTCATGTCTGATTTCATGATTAGGACATTCCTTAAAAGATGAGGATTCTAGGGCCATTTTAATTATTGGTATAATGTCTTAAAAAGAGACTCAGAATATTGTTTTCCTCTGAGTGCCCTGCATTTGTGAAAGCCTGAACTCAGAAACTTCCCCTCTGCATGGACAAACTCTTGAGGTCCTGTGACAGCCATTCTCCCTCCAGTAATATTGTGAATCTCAGCCCTCTATTCCATTGATTTGCCCATAAGTGAGTTAGAAACTAAAAATAAAATCAGGGAAAGATTCAGAAATTATTAGTCTTCATATGATCTGAGGTGATTTTTTTTTAAACTACTGCAGCAAAAAAGCAATTTTTCATACAACCATATTTTAGTTAAGTGCAAAGAATATCTGGCTAAGTTTCTGAACTAGAGGAACACTTATTCTCCTTGAGTCTGTGATCTGAGTCCTTTAAGATTTAATCATAATTTCTTATTACTTTGAATAAAAGGAATAGATCCGTGAATGCTAGACAGGAATAGAGAATTCAATTTCAAAGTGTAAGTCGCACATTCTCACTCAATTTATCTTTAAACTACTTTATTACTGGTATCCTCAGGCCAGCTCCTTCACACTTCTTGTTCTTGTATGTATGGGGGCTTTAATATTCACAGCACCCATTCAGCTAACTATAATCGCAGAAAGACTGCCAACATCACTACTTTTGTTCAGTTCTGTGCACATTCAGTTGCACCAAATCATAGACAGACTAAAGTACGGGGGGACACTTTGGTACTAAACTCTGTTTGTGTAATATTTAAAGGACACCTTGTAAGCAAGATTAACTGCGGAACAATGTCCACTCCAGAAGATCATATAAAACACTAAGAAGCCTGTGAAGATCTGGTTGATATGCAGAATCACTGGCAGATTAAACAGAAGTGGAAACAAAAAGGGTATGTTTATTGTAACACACTGTGTTTTGGCACCTGCTAACTGGATTATCACATGAGTACTGAAAGTCTTACTTGAAATGGTAACTTAAAGAAAATGCTGGAACAAATTTTTACTTATGACAGCTAAAAGCTGTAACTGATTATGAAGTGTAGTAAATCATACTTGTAGAATTTATACAGGTTTATAGTCTGTCAGTTTATTTGCACGCATACTGATATAAGTCATACTTCTTTAAGCTGCATAATTTATGATAAAAAAGTAAGTACTTGATCCACACATGGATGAAAAAATGCATGTAAAATTGATATCCATAAAAAAAATTATTTACTTATGTGGGTCAATTTACATCGTTCACTGCTGTATTTTCTAGAGGCAAATCCAATTTTGTATACTACGACATAAATTCACAAGAACAAAATACTTTTCTTTTACCAGAACCAGACCATCCAGTTCAGCTTGTAAGTATATTTAATTTATTTTGGCTACATTGCCCTATTCTTCCCCTACATGTCTTAGGACAGAACTCTTAAGAAGGTGTTTCCTTATAGTTTAACTGGTGACTACCATGTTAATACACTTAGTCTGTATCAATTAAAAAATTAATTTTTTACCAATTTGGTATGGATTAAAAGAGTCCATTACTGTAAAAAAAAGTGGTGTGATGAAAATCAGGCTCCTAGAAGGAAAACCAGGATCCCCTACCAATTTCAGTAATTTATATTCTGGTTTGTTTTTTTTTCCTTAGTAAAGCAGAATAGTATGCCAACTATTTTTGTTCAGAAAAAAGCTTTCAGTAAGACTTGAAAAGCCACAAGAAAGATAGAAACCAAGCCAGAAAGGACAGAAGACTGACAGAAAAAACAAAACAGAACTCTAGTAACCTGAAAACAGAATGTGTGAATGAGGCTATGAGGTGAAAGATGTAGCTGAGGCTGTAAGTACTGCAGAGAGTCTGCTGAAGTTCTCTGCATAAACTATACAGCAAATATAAACTAGAAAAAAATATAGCTGAGAAAAGGGTCATCTTAGAATCTGTTTAGTAAATTCTGGGACCAAGTAACTAAATGAAAACAGCATTAAAGTGACATGGGATAGAAGAAATGTCATTGCAAACACAATCCAGCCCTCCATCTACTCTACTATTCTGTTTTTAGCAGTGACTCTCAGTGCCAGAATGTGTTTTAAAGAAAGCTGGAAGAAGACATGTGCTAAGCAATTATAAAATCTGCCCTGAGGGAAAAGTTTCTTTCTTCAACCCATCAGTTAGAGGTTTGTTTATGCCTTTAGGCATGAGGTTTATTATTCCCTCAAAATGCTTTTGTTTTATAAGCTTTATCTTTTTTTCGTAAAAATGTTAATTTTAATTATTATTATTATTAATGATACTGACCCTCTGGAAGCCAAGGATGTCTGCCATGAGAAATTCCACCATATAGTTATTTATTTATTAATGTGACAGAAATGAACTTTATGCCTTTAAAGGGCAGCTGGAATAAGTTTGTGCTTCCAAAGACTTACTGAGGTCATCACTGACAGAACAGAAAGGTGAGAAGAATTAAAAAGGAAAATGGTATCTAAGGGAAGAAATGAGATGGAATGAAAATAGATAAAATAACAGCAGCTTCAGCACACAGTTGTCATTCATCTAGTCCTTGTGACTGCCAAAAGTAAATGTGATAGACATTGACTATAACCAGTTGTTACTTATTATTGTTTAGATTGCATGTACCCGAACTTCCTAAGGGTCAGCAAGACTACCTATTCACCTGAGTTCATTAATACTTCCAAGTCTTTGTAAACTGCAGTAGCATCTACAATGAAAATACCCCAATAAAGAGCCATTTATGAAGACTTTTTTTACTGCTTTGGAAAGCTACATGCAAGACAATTCAAAATAGAGGCTACAGCGCCAATAAGGCACTAAAGATTAAATGAAGCCTCACATGTTCTCATTTAAAAAAAAATACGCAAGTATTTGTGTTTTCCTTTCAATACTTGAACTCTTAGGAGGTACTTGAGTTTTTGTAATAGACAGGAAATGCTCGTATTTTCTACTTGTAAAATGAACACTATGATTAACAGGTAACATAAAATATGTAAAGAACAGAAACCTTCAGGTAAGTCTCCCAGGAGTTCTGGAGAAAAAAAACCAGAACAATGTAAGACCAAGTTATTCTGTGGTGACCCACACCCATCTAATATATTCTGAAATACATATTGGTTGCAGAAATTCCTCCTAGCCCAAATCTTATGCATCTATAAAAAGCAAAGTGAAGGAAAGAACAGGTCAGAAGAGGATGGATGTTAAAGACAGATTGGAGGAAACAGTAATACAATGACAAACAAAGGTCTTAGCTGTGGCTTTTAACCACAGAACTACAGTGGATGTAATGAAAAGCTATCTTGCTTCTGGTGATGGTTAGGGACCAATTAGATAAAGATAACCTTCCTGAGTTCCTGATGCCAATGAACTCTGCCACTGATGTCAGTCTTTTAAATAGCCTGTGTGGCCTCCAAACTAGTGACCTAGGAGGAAAAACTGCTATTTTGCCTTCTGTCCACTTTCTACAGCACTGCCCATCCCCTGGCTGCTCAAAGAGGAGGTCCTTCCTTTATTCTCAAAACCCCATTCAAGATATAAATAGCTATCACAGGAGATACTCAGAGGAAGAAGAATTAAGGGAAAGTTAAAATATTAAGTCACTCTGCATCCTTCCCTCCCAGCTCCCACCTTATGCAGTACTTCAGAATCAGAGATATTTGCAATTGTCTTTGCAATTCTATCTTCCTGTGCTAAAATCAGGACAGCAAACTGGCTGGTAAGATCTTGTAGTTTAGGCTATTAATTTTAATAGATGAAGGACTTGCTTGTAAACTGATCCTTATTCCATTTTTACTTACCCTGGTAACAGATAGCACTGAAATGTGTATAACATGGTTCTTTTGTGCCTATTTGTTCATTTTCTGTTTGTCACTCTAATGGCTTGAGCAGACATTTTCTGCTGATGACAGCTGGGAGAATTTGCCATTTTCTTTGTTTGTATAAAATTTCAAAGAATTTCAACAAGCAGGTAGCTTTTTATTCCTTTAATTGTAGCACTCATTTACCTCTAGTTATATCAACAGTTTCAATTATAATAGATGTAAATACCATGATCTAAGCCTTGTAATGGGTAGACTTTATTGTTTTACCTCACATTTTATACAGCATTGAGTTTCACTCTGTGAGGCAGATTTGCCAGAAAAGGTTTAACTATGCAAGCAGTGAAAGGGAGCAAGACAGACTATATTCTAAGTCTGACAGATGTCCAGTGATGAGCTATTGCCTGCTAACTTCAGCTTGCATTTAAGCAAGTTCATTTCTAATCTTGAGTCCTCTTTGGCACCTGCATCTAATTATACCTTTAAGACCCGCTTGCAATCAACCCTGTTCCCATAAACATAGGGGGAATACATTAGTGCAGTACAGAACTGTACAGGAGGAGGTCAGGACTTTTTCTTACCACATATACCAGATTTTATAATCCTGCAATATGCATTTCTCCTATTGTTTGTCTGCAACTGACATACGTAGGTTTTCACGCATATCTGGATTTTTTGATGCAGCAGAATATATGTTTTTCCCCAGGTAGATTGCGTACATTTTTATTCTGAATAAAGCTGAGTAAAATTTCAGTCAAGCTTGCCCTGAAATGTCAGAGAAAGTTACCTAAACTGGGCAGCTTTGAAACACATTTGTGCTTCCCATATATTGAAGCCTCCTAGCTCAGGTGTGGGAACTGACCTCTTGCGGACTGGCTGTAACTCATCTGTAACAATGCAGTGGTTTAGGGTTGAAGAGGTATGGAATATTGTAAAGGAATCGGGTTTACTTGCAATGAAATTTCTTATAAGCCTTTAAAAAGAATGCAGAAATCTTTAGTTGGACAATGTGTGCACATGACACAGAATGGATGACAAGCATATTTTTCAAGTAATACATGGATTTTCGGAACTACAAAGGTAAATGCAATCTCATTTTCCAGAATGGATGAATGGGATTTAGACTGAGAAAATGTGCAGGGCCTGCTGTCTGTGCAGTGGGCAGTGTCACTCAGGTGGTAAGTCAACGTAAACTTTTTGCAAAATTATAACAGGACGCTTTGGTGTGTAGTCCACTATCATATGTTAGAGCACTTTCTAGTCCTTTGCCCTTCTAGTCTCCTCAGGCATTGTTGCCTCTGTGGAGGACGTGGTCCTTCTTAACAGAAATGATGACACCAATTACAGTGCTTCTTTTGACTCTGACAAAAAGACAGTGTTCTCATCCCACCCATGTTGTGGGTTTCGCCACTTACACGATTACCAAGCTTTTTCCTAAACTTTTCCTGAGGAGAGAAATAACAGTGCCTCATAATTTTTTGGCTGCTCACATTCTCTATCAAAGTGGTACAAACTCACACATTAACCCTTGACTGAAATCCAGCTGTATCAAAACAATCAGGGATTTTGTCTCCGAAACAGCAGCCTTTTAACACTATAAACTGTGAATGCTCTTAGGGATTAGTTTACTTACTAGCTTGATAAGAAGGGTGCTTCTGACTTCATTAAAACAATTTTCAGTCGATTTTCAACAAATGCCAGAGATTTTTAAACAGTCGTAAATATGGCACATGTTGGCGATAAAAACATGCACATCTCTAGCAGCAGGACTCAGCCTTCCTTGAGATACTGATTTGGAGAGTGTGAAAGAGTTGTTGTGATTGCAGTGCTCTAAATGGAATTCTGCTTGGGTTTCAGACTGTGTCAATAGTAATATAATCCACAATGTCAGTAAAGTGCTGTTTATGATGCTACCATCAGCTGCCACTTTGCAGAATACCATTAGAGAGTGATATTTACTATAAGAAAATATTCTTAGGAAGCATAGTGAGCTGCAAAATAAAATCAATGATAGCTCACTTTCTTTAGATGAGTCCAGTGTTGAGACGCAATTTTATCTTTTTTCACTGGAATTAGCTGTGGACAGGGAGCATTCACTGTGTGTGGCTCTGCATTAGGGTATCGTACAATAAAATATAGTTGGGCTGGAATGCATGAGAATATTGGTACAATGCTTAAACAGATAATAACATCTGCAGATCTGCTGGGACTATGGTTTAGGTGCTGTACTTGTTTCTTCTATGCAGCAATTTTTGACCACTAGATGGGACTGTGCAACTTCATGCAATTGTATTAACAACAATATTTGAGAGGATTTTTTACTTGCAATTAATGCTTTTCTTTCCCCTGCTGAAAGAGGGCTTGGCCCCCAACCTTTGAAAAGGGTGAAACCAGCAGAGCCTCTTGTAAACAAGGATCTCTGTAATTCTAGTGAGAACAAAAAACTAACAAACATTATAGTCCATCCAAAGATCTATAAAAGATCCAGCATGCATTAAAAACCGGTTTTACAGTTGTAACAAATCATCTTATCATCTGTGGAACCTAACACTGCAATCATCCTTCTTGACTCTGCACTGCTACTACTACTACTACATATTTCATCTTCATCATCTTTCTCCTTGGTATGCAATTATCTTGGCTGTTAACAGCTGAGCCTGACTCTCTAAACTATGCATTATACACATTTCTTTCTAATCTTAGGCTCAGCCAGGGTTCTGTGATACTTTATTCAGATTAAGATGCTGTAAGGAGTAAAAGAAATGAAAAACAGTTATGCCTTTCCCAGCTAATTCATTGCATTTGTCTTTTGTTTCCCAGTGATTAGATTCACAGTGATCAGGAGGCTGTAGAAGTAAAGCGCTTTCTCCCTTGATGAACTCAGCAGGTTTTATTTCATTTTGAAACAATGTATGGCAGATGGAAAACTGATCTTGGTTGGCTTTTGTGATTATAATGCTTCTTTTTCCCTCCAAAATATTTTTGTTGGTTTAGATTTTTTTTTCTTTTGGTTTTATTTTTCTTCATTTTGCTTGTTCTCCATCTTAGAATTGTAATTACCCCATGGTTCTTTTCATTTGGCATCTAACGAGGTTGACTTTCATCAGCATAGAATAACACACTTAAATCCCAAGGCTATTTTAATCTGGAATGTTCAGGAAAGGTCTTGACCATGTGATAAGGGTTTTTGCTGAAATGATTTTTGTTTCTTGTTGGAAATGTGACTTTCAAACTCTGTGACTGTCTTTTAAAAAACTAAATAAAAGGAAGCAAAGTGAAACTTGGTTTTTTGTTTACGTGTCTGGAATATTTGATAAGAGCATCTGGAGCACACTTACAGATTTAGTGTCAGCTCTAAGAATTTTACTCATCTAGTCCTTTTTGTGGCAAATGCTATCTAATTTACTCATATATCCACAATGCATATCTAACCTGCCTTTCACCATTTAAGCTCAGGCCCTGAAAGCTGTCTAATTTGTGGTTTATTGTTCCCCACTGAGAACTTGTACTTTGAAATAACAAGCCAGAGGATAAAACCAGTATTATTCCATTTCACCTAGGCAGCACAGAATAGTGACAATACCATAGTGAAATAACACCCTGCTGACACGCACATACATTGTAGAACAGTCGTTCCTCATGGAAATGACATTTTGGTCGATGAATCCAACATGGTTACTGAGATGCTCTCAACAAGAAGAATTCCTATGTTCCAGTAAATGTCCTTTCCCTCTAGGGTTCAGACATGTCTCAGAAATGCCTTATAGTTATTGAGACAGAGAGCCAGAAACAGAGGAGAGACAATGAGCAGGTTGTCTTTTACCATTGCCAGGAAGACAATAACAATTAATAAGACGACATAATGAATATGGTTTCTGTTTCTTATTGCTGTGTAAATGGTGTGTGCATGCCTATATGCCATAGATATCTAGATAAAAACACTCATTCTGTTTATTTAATGACAAATTAAGTGTGGTTATATATTCATGTATATTTGAAACTAGCTCTTTTAACCTTGGCTGATATTCTAGTTTCATTGTGGGTGAGGAAATCTGACTGGTGGGGTTCTTTGGCATTTTCAAAAATCTACAGGAGTGTCTGACTCAGCAGAACATAAGACTCCTTGTGTGTACAAAGGAAAAATATAGGCTGTCCTGTGTGCATTATAGAAAGAGAGCATGGACGGTACACGCACATAGGTGTGTGCATAAATATATAGGTGTGTGTATAAATATATTGTGGGTACGCTTTCATAAGTGCATATTGAAGGCTACTTCTCCTGTCACTGTCCCAGGTGTATTTAGAAAAGTTCCTGGAGTGTCAAAGATACCTTGAAAAACTTACAGAACTCTTGCAGCAGTGGCCCCCTTTTGTTGGTCAGCTCTGCATATTCTGCTTCATAGCTGGCTTCGAAGGCTTGCTTTCCAGCCATACCCCACAAACTGGTATGCATGACAAAGAAAGAATATACAGCAGCTGCAATTTCCCAGGCAGAGATGCCTGGCATTGCAACCTGTGCTTACCTATTTCCCATTTCTTATCACAGACTAACAGTGGGAAGAAGTAGGTCATGTGTGTGTGCAAAGTGACGACTGCAGGGTGAGACTGTTTCACATCTGAACATGGAGTGGATCAGGTCTACCTGAACTCCTAAGATGTGGGAAGCCAGACCAGCCTCAAGAATATTCTTCACTCTTTCCCTGAGCTTCAAGGAGCAGGTATGTGGAAAATAAAAAAGGAAGATTTCTTCCACCTTAAAACGCTTACCCTTTTTAGAAAATTTTTACGGTTCTTTTCTTCAAACAATAGCTTAAAGTTTTACATTTTCCTCCACAGAGAGAGATTATGACTGCTGCTCCTGTTGTTTACCTAAAGTAGAATGCAAGCACTGCTGCTGATTTAGAAATGAGAGACCTGTTCTTCCTTATCCTTCATGTTCCCAGGTGCCAGGCTCTTTTATTTAGCCTTGTTGCTAAAGAGAAAATTCTGTCTTTAGACAGACCTGCTTTTGCATTAGAATTCCTGATTTTCAGAAAATACATGATTACTGTTGCTTCTCGGAAATCACATATTTTTATGAGTAAAGCTGAAACATTATCTGTTTCCATTTGTGTGTAGAAGCTTGAGGTTACATGAGATTCTGTGCAAATATTTTTGAGGTTACATGAAATTCTTGAGTAAGCCAAAAGCTGTATTTTGAGGAACCCCCCCAAATATTCGTGAGGAGGTTATTTCATAGGATGAAGTTAGCTGCTCCTGCTACTCATAAAGTTTATGCAGTGTCTAGAGGTCTAGCACGGACATTACCTGCAATGGGCTTATGGCATCCAGCTTCTCTCCACTGAGGGAGCGGAGCAGGTGTTTTAGCCCATCAGTAATGCGGGGTATCGATGAGGGCTGCCTCCAAATGCCAGTACTACAGTCAGAGGGGCCAACAGCTCTAATAGTTTTTTTAAAGGAGGGCAGTATCTTATTAATTTTATCTTATGCAGAGCAAGCTGATGGCAAGTCTTTGATAGTGGTGGTTTAGATGACAGTAACTGGGTTAACAAGGTTAATTCTCCCATGTAGTAGTTTACACTTTCAAACTTACCTCACTGTACAAGTTAAATAAATGTCTAGAGATGTGAATGTGGACTTGGAGAAAGGAAGAAAGAATTTTGAGATTTGTTTGTCTTGTAAGTGAATTAACCATGGATTTAATTAATTTTTATAGTTTCAGAACCTATAACTCTATGGACCCTATAACTCTATGAACCCTATCTGATGGTGCAGATTTTATAAAGAAATACTTATCTGACTTGAGTTACAGGCTAAGTGAAATAAACATCAATGTGTTGTATTCTCTGGGGTGTGTAATCGTTATAAATTGGGTACTAGACTACTCACAGAGAGCCCAAAAGACATGTTTCTTCAAAAGGATTAAAGGGTACATCTTCCCATTAGCTGCCTGAGCCTCTTTGAAAGTTTGCAGTGAAAGTAAAAAAATGGTACCCAATAGCCTGTGTCAGCCAGGAACAACGTTTGGACTTGCAGGTCGTGCAGGGTTTTATAAAGTGTTATATCTTGTAATAGTATCAGGGCTAAAAATATAAGACACTTAAAAATGTATCGATATGTGTGGTCTCACTGGAGACTAAGAAAACCAAAATGGTTGAGGAATTGTTTGAGGATATCTCCCAGTGGAGAAAGAACTTCTAAATTGTGTGTAGCACAGAATCTGTAAAAAGTAAAGTTGAGCTGTGATTCATGCCCTCAAAACAGTTCTTTTGATCTTTATGCAGAGAAAAAAATCCCTGAACAAACCAACATGAAAAAAGTCCCCAAACAAACCAAAAATACCCAACCCCAAAACATGGACAGCTCTGAGAACAATCTATAGAAGAACTGTCAGACAAGATAAATTCTTTGTGGGTCCAGAAAAAACAGATTTAAAAAAAAAAAAAAAGAATTAGTTAAGTGCCAACAAGAGGAGAAGACTGATGCTGATATGGGTTTTTTTTTGTTTGTTTGTTTGTTTTGGTGTGGGGTGTTTTCTGTTGTATTTTTTTGTTTGTTTGTTTGGGGTTGTTGTTGTTGGGGGTTTTTCTTAATTATTATTGCGATACTCTCAGGTTTGCAGCAGATTCGTTTAGGAATAAAAAACTTAGGACACGCTCTCATTCATATAGTCATTCAGCATGCATTTTAGCAGACACTGTTCTCTCAGGCTACCACTGGTCATGTTAAGGCTTATCATGAAAGTGCTAAAATGTGCAGATGTCTGAATGTGATGAAAGAATGGTAGAAAAGTGTGACTCCAGACTTGGTGCATCTGCGGAAGAGGTGGACCTGATAAATTAAAGCATACTGAGGAACCCCCCCAATTAAGTTGAAATGCAGATAACACACTTGGAAAATCTTGTACAGAAAAGCGAGCAAACAGGGCATATTAAACAGACCCCCCAGGTCTGTAGTTGTCTGTAAGGAACTTGTTGGTACAGTACTTTTCTCATATGACAGTCCTGGACATGTGTTGCTTATGCATCACTAAGAAAATCTAAACAGGAAAATGTCTTTGGCCTTAATCTCTGAGAATAGAAATAGTTTGATTTTGTTATTTACAGAAGGTGACTGTTATCTGAAACTGACTGTAAGCCACTTACTACATTGCCAAAAGGTGCCTGGCGAACAGGATCTAGTGAAGAGAAGCATCATTTTCAGCAGCAAATACATGCTTTTCCAGAAAACAGGATTTGAGGAGAAATTGTGTAATTTGAGATACAGATTCTCAGGCTGCTTGACAAAGGTGGGTGGGTGGGACTCCAGAGGTTCCATAGGTTCTATACCTGCCCATCTCATTCAAAGCAAGCAAAGAGATCTGCCCTGCAAAGGTAAAATAAGGGATCATTCTAGTACCATGATATCTTACAGCTGGCAAAACAAGGCTATTATCCTGAGGCAATCAAGTATTTTAGTAAAGAGGATTCTGTTGAAAGATACCTGAAGAGCTGCAGAAGAATAAGGGAAAAATCAAGGCTATGCAGAACTGAAAAACATCCAAAAAAAATTATTTTATACACCAAGAAGACTGATCTGAAAAAATTCATAAGGCTTTTTTCCATGCATCAAGAATAGGGGATCGTTCAAGTAGTTTAAGAACAGCAGTTCTTGTAAACAGCTCCAGAAAAGTGGCTGCTGAAGTAATGTATGCACAGAGGCATTTGCACTTAGGAAAAAATTATTGAACATCCCTCTCTACCTTGCATTCTTTTTGAGCTGCTGTTCTTTCTTCACACTTACAGATAAATCTGGGCTGTGCAAATCAAATGCATCTTCTTCAGATATTAACTATATTCTATAATATAATGGAGTGGAGTTTAGGAGATATGAGATGAGCCATTTCTTATCTGGCCTATTCAGAAAAGTGTTCAACTCATCCTTTTCTTGTTTTCATTGGCACTGTCAAATTATAGAACAACAGAAAAGGGGGTGTGTGTTGTTACCTGTTGGCAATTTTACCAGTCTAAAACTGCAAAGCAGAACACCTTCCCTTGTTAAAAAGTGCTATCAGAGCACTTAGGCATCTGCAGTTAAAGGTGCAGATAAAGCAGATATGGAAGTTGCTGAAACAACCTCTCATGGTCACAGAGCTTATCAGTCCAGAAGTACATGTACTACTGAATTCCCTGCTTCCTTTCAGAACTTCTGTGGAAGAACCAGATTAATCAGGTACAGAGAGCCTTTTTTTTCCTGTGAATAAACTGGGAGCCTGAGAGACGATGAATTTTTGGTATTGCACAAGTTTTTTGGGATGACCCTCATGTTTACTAATCCTGAAAGATGGTCTGGCATCCTCTTAGAAGAGTAGCAAGAAGGTGTACTGTTTGGGACAAAAACAGGTACTCACCAAATCTTCTCTAAAGCTTTGTTTACCTATCGGCCGTAAACAAATGCAAGCTTTTATCTTCGGCAGAATTAATTTTCAGGATTTCTTCCTGCTCTTTCCAAAATGACAGGCTCAGGATGATAAACTGTTATATGAGCTCTTGCAGCTCTCTCTGCAGAGGAGCTGGATAACAGCTGGGAGACAAGGGGTACTCTATTTTAGGACTGCCAGGCTGCAGGGAGTATCCCTGAGGAAGTCTTGAAAAATGGTGTACTGTCAAGCATTGCGAGCCTTCCTGTGGCTGTCACGTCTTGGTAATGGTGGGTAGCTGAACCAGCCTTCCCAGGGGAAGGCAGTTCTCTCTTCTGGTGAGAGTGAGCTCAGAAGACCTGCAGCTCATACATTTCTCTCTAAGGAACCCTTCAGAGCAAGACAGCTTTGCACTGAATGCCCAAACTATCCTGAAAGGGGCTTTGCATAGGGTGATTGACATACCCTTGAGAAGTCAGGCTGGAAGGTGGAGGATGACAGTAAATAAAAAGAGATGTAATGGTCATGAACTACTGACTTCTGCCTTATGCATCCCAAAGTCACAGGTAGACTGTCCTGGGACAATCCAAAATGAATTTCTGTGTGGTTTTCCACATGCTCACAGCTGGGGCTACGTAGTTCTGTGGAAGCACAAAGACACCAACATGGTCAGTCTTCTGGCTGCTGTGTCAGATACAGGGACACGTGGCTAGGGGAAGAGTAGCCACAGCCACATGGCTGCAGAGAGGTGGCACATATGCATGGTTCTGGCAAGTGATGTTGGCTGGACCTCATCACACCAAAGTCTGGCCAGGTTGCTGATTTCCAGATGAAATTTTCATTTTGTGGCTGAGAAAGCGGGACTTGGGATCTAAGTGGAGGGGAGTGTTGTCTGCAGACTCCAAAGAGCTTGGTGGATCTATAAGTGCAGCTGTGTGGCTCCACCCCATCATCTTCTGGTTTTAGGTGAGAGGCAAAATGTTGCTGCGCTCATTTGGTGCTATTCTGGCAGTAGGGCACGGATAGTGATACTGGTGTGTGTAGCCATTCTGGGCTGTTGGGTGAAGTATGTCTTGAAAGATATAAGTGATTCCTAGTGCAGGGAGTGATCAAAGTGCCAGGAGTAGTCCTCCACAGCATAATTTAAAGGACTAAGTGCTAACTAACATTCGTGCTCAGGCATACCAGGATGCACTGAAAGGGCTCACTGTAGATGAGAGATTTGGCAGTACAGACACAACCAGGGTTAGTCTAACAAAGCAGTAAATATTCAAGCTGTAGTAGAGCTACAGTGTGAAAAGAGAACTGGTCAGCTGAAAGATGCCAGAAACCCGAGTATTAAAGATAAAAAAAAACCCCCAAATCTGCTTATAAACCTGAATGTTTGAAGTGAGTGGCTGCAGTTCCAAAATATAAAATAAAAAAATTGCATTTACTGCCTAGAACTGCTTAGTTTTGGCTTTTTTTCTGAGAAGGTAGGTGAAATTTATGCTGACTTGATTTATCCTTAGTGCAGCCCAAAGCACAGTATTTCACCTCAGCTGGTGACCATGTTTTCAGACAAAGCAAAAGTAAAGCACATTTTTGTTATGAAAGGCCATGAAAAGTTGACATGATTCATTTGAAAAAGCTAACACAATAGTGTCCAAATCCTTGATTATTTTTTAAAATTTTTAAAAAATATTATTAATTTGGATAATACTGAACATTTTTTCATCTTGTTCAGTTCTGCGTGTTTTGATGAAAAAAATGAACCAAATATTGAAACTTGCTTGTTTAGATTGGAGAAAACCTCTAAGATCATTGAGTCCAACCCCAGTCCTCAAGTGCTGTATCTCCATATCCAGGGATGGTGGCTCAACCACTTCCCTGAGCAGCCTGTTTCAATACCTGGTAACACTTTCAGTGAAGATTTTTTTCTTGTTATCTAATCTAAACCTCCCTAGTGCAACCTGAGGCCGTTTCCTCTTGTCTTATTGCTTGTTACTTGGAGAAGAGACCAACACTCACCTCACTTTAGCCTTCTTTCAGGTAGTTGTAGAGACCGATAAAGTCTTCCCTGAGCCTCCTTTTCTCCAGGCTAAATAACCCCAGCTCTCTTGGCTGCTCCTCATAAAACTTGTACCCCAGACCCTTCACCATTGCTCTTGTCCTTTTCAGGACACCCTNCCATACTATTGCTGATCCAAGCCAGGATGCCATCGGCCTTCTTGGCCACCTGGGCACCTGCTGGCTCATTTTCAGCTGCTGTCAACCATCACCCCCAGGTCCTTTTCCATTTGGAAGCTTTCCACTCTTCCCCCAGAGTGTAGCGCTGCATGGGGTTGTTGCAACCCAAGTACAGAACCTGTCCCTTCACCACCATTTGAACCCCCTGCAATCGGCCTCAGTTCTTCAATCAAGCTTGTACAGATCTCTCCGTAAAGCCTTCCTACTGTCCAGTAGACCAACACTCCCAACTTGGTGTTGCCTGCAAACTGACTGAGAGTGCACTCAATCACCTTGACCAGATCATTGCTAAAGTTACTGAACAAGCCATCTCCAATACTGAACCCTGGGGAACAACACTAGTGACTGGCCACCATCTGAATTAAACTCCATTTACCATGTCATCATTTGATCCTTGGATCCATTTGAAATTCAAATTCACATTGCTTAGTAACTTGCCTCATCTGTTAAAATTCTTGTGCAGCCAAGACTTAACAGGAGACCCAGGCAGTCTTGTATCATGGACAGTGTGCTCCAAGGGTATATACAAAAAAAGAAATGACGATGAAAAGAAAAAAGGATTATTTATTTGTTATACTTTGGTCATCTCGCTTGCTGCAGACAAGTTATATTTATTTTGGTCTGACCTAAAGCAATTTCTTTGGTAATCAACACTGTGAAAAGAGCGTAAAGCAACCATGAGCACAGGATTCATGTGGTGGCACAGATGCCATTCCCAGCAGGTTTTCAGTGAGTGAAAATTCTACTCATCTTTTATATCCAAGAGCAATCTTCTCTGGCTTTGCCACTCAGATATTTTCTCTCACAGTGTCTTACATAGCAAAATAGTGACTATGATGGTTAAGAAGTGTAATCACAAATTCTCTGGATCAGCAAATTCCCTTATTTTCGAAGGAGCATATGCATTTTCTGTTCAATACTGAAACTGTAATAACTGCTTTTAAAGTAGCAATTTATCACTGAGAAAAATGATAATCTTATTTTTTTAGTGTTTTGTGTGTGTTCTTAATCAAAGTTCAGCTCTTACATTTGATGAAAAAACTAATACTTAACCTCATGAGGGTGAAATGACACCTAAAGCCTGCTTTTTTGAATTCTCACAGGTTAGGTTTTTGGGGTGGGGGGGCAGGGATTTAAAATAGATTAGAATAGTTCATTTCTTAAATCAAGAATTTTTCTTTAATGGCTTGATTATAGCCTATGAAGACTCCTGGGATAGAATTCTAACATAACTAGGTTTGTCCTTAATATATTCAAACCTCATCAATTTTGCTTAAATGATATTCAAGCATGAATGTTAACTAGTAGAACCGTAGTCTTTGGATTTTTGTAATTGCTGTGGAGTCATGATGGAATAAGGAAGATGAGATTCTTTTATGGTTCTGACTGCGCTGTTCAGCGGGGACATTGTGCAAATCACTTGATTTAGTAGAGACTGATTCTGACTAAGTAAAAACAAGAGAAAAAGTCTCCCAATGAACCTTTTCAGCATATAGTTTAAAGGAGGGTAGTTTACTTGCTATTGATGCCTTTTCCTGGTCTTAAAATTAAGAGAGCTGCACACAGTTAAGAGGGAAAAAGGGTTTTACCTTGGTATTTATTTAAAGATCCTTAGGTGTGATGAAATGCACATCGAAATGCACCCCGATGTCCCCACCGAAGAAAATGGCCACACATGATGTGATGAGTATGCAATTATAGGCCTTGCAAAAATTAGCATATCTATCAAAGGTTCCCCAATGAGGGACTCGGGTGAGACCCCCCACCCAAGGAACCCTCCCCCTGGATGGGCCTGTCTGTGTTTACAGAATGTGTTCTGGAGAGGACCTTGGTTTCTTGGGCTTTTAGAATGTTTAGTCTCTAAACTTAACGAAATACTGGGTCTAAGGGGAGTTATCGAACTTAAAGAATTATAACTATGTAAGCTAAAGGCACAAAGAATAAATAAAGCTATATAAAAGAGTGTATAAAAGGCGTATAAAAGAAAAGCAAAAAACCATCATGGCATCACTCTGATACTGATTTTTCATTAGCAGTATTGTCCCCTCCATGTCTCTTACAGCAAAATTGGACAGAATTTGAGGAAGAAACAGAAAGACATGTACTCGTGCCAAGTAGCATAGCTTTATGCTTTGTATCATCAAAGAATGAACTGTTTTAAGATCAGTCCAGAGAACCAAGCCAGCCAGTGCATGGGCTGTTCTCCACATACAGCTTCTGTTCTGGCGCATATTTGCATATTCACATGGCTTGTTATATATTTGATGAAACTTAAAACATGTAACTGCAGTTAGTTCTGTGTACTGTTGTGTGATTTGTGTGTGTGTGTTGGGGGGGGGCTCTGTGAAGGATCAGTAGGAAGAGCTTCTCAGTAGTTTGAGCTAGAAAAGTCTCAAGATCCAATACGTCTTCTCTACTTTGACATGCTTTTGCTCTTTTGGGTCATTGATCTTTTTGACTTGCTTTTTTTCATAGCTGATAATCTGTTCATGAGCTGTCAATCTTTTATTAGACTTTCCCCCTTCTTTTTCAACAGCTTGACCTTATATAGTTTTAAGTTCTAGACACTTTCACAACAGCTGAGTTCAAAGAGTGCTTCTCTGCATCCCTGCTGCTCTCCTGAGGCACATCTTTTCGTGTCTAAGCTGGCCTGCAGCTTCACTTCTCTTTGTGGTATGTTGGGGAGGGTGCCAGGTCTGAGGTGCTTTAAGGCTCAGAGACTTGCTTGTACCTAGGAAAAGAAGTATGTTTTATCAAGAAGGATGATTACTGAGCTGCTTATATTTGAGTTTAAATTATACCATCCAAGGATGGGTTAAGATACAGACAACCTGCTTTCCCTGCAGCAGCTTAGCATCTCAGTCTAAATCTTTATTCACTATTAGTTAATTACTAGAAACTGATGCAGTGATTGTGTTGATACCATGATATAAAGACCTCCCTTTTTTTCTTGTATCGTAACTTATATAGTCTAAATAATTTCCTAACTTTCCTGATATAATTAGGCAGAACAGTTTGAGCCATGATTTCTGACTCGAAAAAATTCAGGATAAAAGGAAAACTACAGATTACGACATAGCATCTTTTTTTACATTACGTCTTGTTGATGGCATAATGGAAATAAAATGATATGGGGAATATTACATTAAAAGTTACACACACACACAAAAAGATCCAACCCCAAATACATAAAGGAGAATTCAGTGAGAAAAGATTGAAGAAATAGTGAAGGAGAGGTCAGGTCTCAATACATGAACAAAGAAAGAGACCTATGTGTAAAAAGGGCAGGAAGTCAGGAGAAGATTGTTATATGCCATTTGTTGGGCAGTAGGTTTTTATCTCAAATGTGTAATAATTTGAAATCTGTGATAGTGAGACTAACATAGAGGTACATCTGAAATGACACTCTACCACTGTGTTTTGGGTGTAACTTCAAACTTTTTAATCTTAAAATACCATGGGCTAAATTGTAGTCTGTCTGTGTACCTCTAGCAAAGGCACTTGAATTCAAAGAAATTACAGTGGCTACTAATCAGAGAAAAAACATTCTGGCTTGAGATCAACATTATAAAAGAGGAATGAAACAGCTGACAGTTGAGAGTACAGGAAAGCACTGAAAGTGAAATCCTAAACCCTAGTTTTTTACTACCAAAGAGGAGCTATGAATATTGTTCTGATAGTCATTAAATGAGAAGGAAAATATACCTGAAAATATAATTCTATTGTGGTTAAATACAAATCTTTGACCTTGCTGCATTATTAACTCTTTGAAATTGAGGAATTCAGAGGTATTACATTATATATGTGCCACTCTTTTAATTTTTTATTGGTACTTTTCTCCCAATGTTATTTTAAAGTCAACACAACTAACAAAATGATTAGTTATTAATGGTCGTTTTTATTGCATGCTTGTGCCATAACTGAATGCTGTTAGAGATGTTATTTGAAGAATTGTTGTTGTTTACTGTGTTTTTCTTCAAAATTTACTAAGTATGAAGTTTGCCAGAAGAGAGAAGCAAATACAAAATAGGATGTGAAAACTGCCTGATAAACGCACTGCTCACTGGTCATAATGTCAGATTATGTCGCTGTGAATGTGATATTGCAATGCAAACAGTGTCAGAAAATTTATTTATTTTTTTTAACAGAACACTGGACAGAGTTTGTTTCTTATAGCAGTGTAATTCAGAATTTCTTTTTACAAACTTATAAATTAAGACCAGAATCCCTATCTTTTAGGACTTCATCTAGTGTTAGAAAAAGAATGAATATTATGATTGTCAATATGGTTGCCAATACCTTCTTTTGGCATTAGGAAGAAAATGCATACTTTTCTAAACTCATGACAAAGTACTATTCATTAATGATAAAGCAAAAGATACTGTTGCTGTCCACATTTATTTTCCTTGTAATCTGAACTTTATTAACAATGAACAGTAACAAAAAACAAAACACAATCCCAGCACATATTGCATATTGTATTTTCATCATTTTACTGTTTGAGAAATAAGTTAAGGGATGGCTTCAGATTTCATATGCATAATAAAGTAACTGTCACAAACTTTGAAGATTTAAACAACATTTGGCATTTCAGCCTTTATTTGCATAAGGGCTGACATTAGCTTTGGATTGCTGATTTTCTCATATAGCCAAAGCTTTTCTTTTGAGATGTAAATTTCTTTGCAGCTTTACTTAGCTTTGAAATTTCCTTGACAATCTTGAGCTCTCTCCTGTCTTTCAGAGCAGTGGCACCAAAATGGATAAAAACTATGACCGCTGAAAGAATGCAGCAAGTGGCAGTGAAACACCAGGCAAGACTTGTGTTAGAGTACAAACAATAACATGTCATCATTCTGGATGCAAGGTATTCTCTACTACCAGTAGAGTCTAGTAGAGACTATGGCACTAAGGCAGAGAACTAGGAGGAGTTCCCCAAATTTGGACTACTAATGGTGCCCCCTCCCAGCAACTGTGTTAAGAAAGCAATTGCACTTAAATTGCTTTTCAAATGTATTGAATTAGTGTAAATTATACTGGCAAAATGATGCCTCTTTCTTCGTTAGATTAACACACATCCAATACCAAAATATTTAAGTTATATCTGGTTTTGAGATTTAAGTTGTGCTAGATGGTTTTGCTGATGTTCCTCAGAAATGCCAAACTTAATTCCTAATTGCCAAATTCAAAGGAGACAACCTTTCTCCAAATAGCTAACATCCTCTTTAGACAGTTCTTCTCTTATTCACAGCATCATATGAAATATTAAGTGAATACTTCAGAAAGTTTAGTAAACTAATGAGGACTAAATATGTAATTTATCTCATAATATTGTAAGTGGAAAATTTGACTTATTTGGCTTCCTTACATCTTTAAAACTGAGAAAGTCAAGTATGTGACTCATTTCTTTATGGACTCAGTCTTGAAAATATTGGAATAACGATAATGCTGTTAATTTCAGTCATTCAATGATTTTACTGAAGGCTATGTGAAAGTTACTTCAGAATTTCCAGAGCAGAATTCTTGTCTGGACAACTTGGAAAAAGTGGCGTAGATTCCCTTAATTTTGAATAATTTTATGAGGACTAATACATGGTTATCCTGAACTTTAATGGAGCCTCTACACAGTTGTGCAAAACAGCTACTACTAATGGGCCACCAAAATTGCTTTAGGTGTTTTTCCAGTAATTAAAAACAGATGGTCAATAACATTTTCCACAGTTTCTAAACAAATTTAGTAGCTGCTACTTGCGTAATCAAACACTGATTTACAAGTTTATAAAATGATTTTGTGATTGGATAGGGACAAAAAATGGTTAGGGGAAAAATCTGATCTTGGTAACATAATATGATTCCGTTGAAGACGATAGCTAGTTGGGATTTACAGCAGGATAGAAGATAACATTTCGTAACTCTTGATTTTGAGTATTAAAGAGCATGAAGGTCTCAGTACAAAAACTTCAGAAATATTCTCCACCATAATTTACATTCATAATCAACTTTTCCTGCATACAGTTGCTCCTGACTCCTCCTCCCACCCACTTTAATAACACCCTAAGTTATATTGTTGAAGGAGAAATGTTGCAGGTTTGCATAGATCTAGCTGTGCTCAATTAGATCAATACACCCTCGCTGAATAATTTTTGAGCTTTTGACATCTTGGTACCCCCAGATGCTACAGTGAGACAGGTTCTATATGTTCCACATCCCTGAATAAGTGATGAATTAAGGGTGATGTCTGCAGCAATGTTTAGTTTTGAAGAATTTAATTTTTAATATCTTGTCACAGAATCTCTACATTCTCAGATTAGTGTAAACTTGTTCAATGCAGGATATAGGAGCCTGTATAAGTAATGATTTCAAATTCTTAAACTATCCTTAAGAAATGCTTAAATAAAACATGTATATTTAAATAATTTTTTTATTTTTATGATCTGTAAATGCCTCCTTTTATACACAGTTAGACAGTGCATTTTTATATTCTAAAAGCCAATGTCTACACTTTTTCATTTGCACAAAAAATGTTGCTCTGTGCCTAGCAGCTCAGAAGGTATCAAATACAAAATTTGGGAGACAAGAGAGGTTATGAATCTTCAAATGCTTGATAGGCAGATGAAGCTGGGGAGAAACCTTGAATTCTATTTAATGGTGTGATTTCTACAGGAGAGGTTAAAAGGCCCTGCAAGCAACATTCTCAGCTGACTGCATCTTCTCTTGATCCTGGAACAATTCAGTGAAAATTTATTCAGATTTTTATCTGGTATAGCTCTCTGCTCAAAACACTTCTCTGGATATAACAGACCTGAAAAACCTAAATTCATTAAGGAATTTAGCAATTAGGAGGTTGTGACTTTCATTCTGTGTTTCCTAAGTAGAATATGGAACTCTCTATATATCTGTCTTTTTGTAGTTTTGTCTATGTTGCTTCATTGTCTAGGATGAATTGGAGCTGCAGCTTGTTTAGCTGTCAGTACACAAAGCTGCAACGCACACTTTCACAGTAGGTGGGGGCATATATAAGGGAACAAAGTCCCAGTGAAGTTCTGTAATCCAGGGCAGTTGTAACATGCTTCATTTCTTCCTCCAGGAAGATTCTAGGCAAAGGGTGGAAAGGGGAATTGCATTGGTTTGATCTCCATCATGAGTTTATATCAGTATCTGCAAATAAAAATGAGAATAAATGGTAATGTAAGGAGTTGTCTCTCTTTCCCTTTTTTTTAAAAGTTTAATATTTAAAACTAGTTTTGTCTGAATGTGGAGTATAGGTTGAGTCTGACACAACATATCCACCCTTAGGTGCTCTGGATAACTTTACAATCTTAGTAAAACTTCAGTATTTAATGGCATTCAGTCCATCAAAAGGATGGAGTGGTGTTAATGGCAATCTTGATAATTACATCCAAGGGGTTAAAATCTATTTCAGTGATGCTTTGTGGCTAATGGAATTGATCTTGACCCTTCTCTTGCAGATATCCCTACACAGAGCTGTGTATAACGTCAATGCTGTTCTCAGCATGAATTTTGGTTAACTCTCCAGTAGAACACACACCCCTGCTGATACACTTGATGCAGCACATGTAAAGATAGGGGGTTCTAATACAATAAACTGTGGCAAGACAAACATAAATCACTTCTCTGCCTTCTTTTTTTCCAGTAAAATCTCTGAGTCAGAAACCTACATAAATCTGCATCCCTCTGTGGAAGACACACCTGATTTACAGCTTGTTCTTATTGGGTAACGCCTCATTTTGTTTATCACCTCCATGATTTGTCTGTGGAATACCAAAGGCACCTTATACTACAGAAAAAATATAACTTCTAAGTTGTACTCAACAGCTGGGCTGTGTGCTGTATGCAAGTTTCTATTGAGTACTTTGTTCATTTCCATGGGTTTAAAATAGTTGAGTACAGAAAAATGGGGATTTTATCTTGGACACAGTTGTTGACAAAATATTTTTTTTCAAAACAGAGCTCAAAGGGTCATCTCATAGGCTTTATCATCTACTATACTGGCTTGCTTTTTGCTTTTAAACTGTGTTTCTGATTCATGCCGCATTTACCTAAGTACAGCTAAACAACTATTGTTAAATACATCATACTGTAGGTGAAAAGGTAAAACAGTGAAGTGGTGCCTGATGAAAGTAGTAGAGCAAGGTAAGGCTTGTCTGTACATTGCGCACTAATAGAACTTACAAAATGAGAAATATATAGCTATATTTTTCCTTGACTGGCTCACTGTAGTATCTTTAATTTCATTTTAAGCTGGTGGAGGTAAATCAAAATAAAAAAAGGTTGTTGTCATGCTAGGAAATAGGCCTAGATTTATTTGGATCCTCCAACATACTCTTTACTAGTTCCATAGTACAAAAAATGTCTGAAATTTATGTGCCAGAGTTCAAAGTGATAGTTATAGAAAATACATTGATATGCCCATTAATATATTTTTTATTCTGGAAATAGAATGGGAAGGACAATAACAAGTGGCAGAGATTTAGAATTATTTTAATATTTCTTTCCATAAAAAATATTTCCCTAAAGTCTAGAATGCAAGGCAATCTGTTTTCCTGTATTCTCTCAGATCTGTCTGACTTTGGAGTCTAGGAAGATTAGAAGTCATCCTGAAGTCTTTCTCTGAGGACAGATATTCAAAGGATCTTTTGCCTCCATTTTAATTGAAACTGTAGAAGTGCAATTATTTTTTGAGACTCTTTCACCTGTGTCAGGTTCTTCTTAAATCATTCAGTCCATGTGAATATAATTGAAGACATATTCAGACACTGACAGCAGCACAGAGAAAATTATTGAATCTGCTTGGTGTCCATGGGAAAAAAGCTGAAGTTAAACAATGGGTAATTCGTGATAAAAGATCTGCATTGGAGTTTAGAGGTAAGGAGGAGGTTCCCTACACGTTCAAGATGAATTTAGTGTATCAGATGTTCTCATTTCTGTAGTCACATTTGTCTGTATTTTAAATGCACTCTAATGTTTACCAGAGGGTTTCAGTGTTGCCATTTTATTTCCTTCCTTGAGACCTGTTACTATTCTTGTTAATGCTCTTGCTTTTCTAAGAATGAGAATTGACGTTCCTATCATTACCTGGTATCTAGAGGTCATCCATTTTAGACTCAGAATTGATGAAATCAATTTCTAGTTTCTGCTTGATAACAGGAACAAGAATACCAGGAGGTAGAAAGAAACATAACTGACCTACCTCGTGTTAGTTTCCTGAGGTCTCAGAAACACTCTTCTGCAATCACTTTCAAAAAACCCTGAAAATCTTGCGAGATTTGCGACAAACTCCTCTGTCAAACATTTCACCCACCCTCTCGACTTCAAAAATATTTTTATTGTTCTATTTTGTTGTTGTGAAAAGTGTGTCACTGTTTTCAGTGACAGTGTTATTTAAAATCTACAAAACCCATTTTAGAACATAAATGTTAGTGTTCTACTGTCATGAGTCTGAATTATAGTGATCTCTCACTTCACTTATCTGTGTGTTGTTAGAATGCTTTAGTATAACCAAGACATAAACAGAGCTGGAGCCACATTGATTTCAAATGAAGGGAGGGTAACAATTCCTGCAGTTATGAGTTACTTTTCTGCATGAGAGTTTCTAGCTAGTGAGCTGGAAAAAGAATATTACAAGTGATAGATAATGAGCCGGAGAACCACTCATCCATCACTATATTTTGCAATGATAATTTTCTAATAAGTAGGAGTCTGTAATGCCTCAGAACTCTTCCCCAAGTTCCTTAAGACATCTAATTATTCAGTATGGTACTTTATTCAGACACAACTAAATTCAAATATGAAGATTTGTTTTGAGACTGTGGAATACAGCAATAATCTTATCCCTTAATTTTCTGAATTTTACTTCATTTACTTAGTAGCTTCTACAGTCATGCTAAAAATAACAACAAATATCTAAACAGTCATTATAATTATACATAATTTGAAAGCTACAATCAGAAAAGCAGTCCTTAGTAGTAGATAACACTGAAGTACAAAATTAAAACTAAGCCTAGAGACTTTTCATTAGGAAATTCTGAGGAAGAAAAATAAAATAAATAGAAGTGTCTGAAATACTGTAAGAGCAAGATGTGAAAGAGGAGATTTTAAGGGGTTTTTTTTCTTTTAGAAACTACTACATAGGTTTTTTTCTTTTAGAAACTACTACATAATTCTAGTACAAAGAATTGTGACAGCAGTCCACACCTTCTGTAATAGAGCCGTTTTGAAGCTGGAGTTGATGCCCACTGCTTTGTCTACTTATCTTTTCTTTTCCTCTGGCCAATGGAACATATGAAGGGAGGGTAGAAACCAGAATCCAGGCAAAAACCAGTTATCTTTCACAGCCCAGTAAATAGGAATTTTGCCATGGTTAGTTTAAGTGGAGAGACTTTGTATTGACCTGACAGGACTTAGACCTGAACTGATTTAGGTTCTTTTAACAATTTTCTAGAGTTGACTCTTGTTTATCAGCTTTAACTGAACCACATCCTTGATATCTGACACACATAGGGAGTAGATTAACAGGTCTAGCATACCAGGTAGTGTGGTAGTCCAGCAAACAACAGCCCTTTGTGCCAGCTGAGACAGTGGGAGCTTATTCTGCAGCTTTCAAAATTTGTCTGAAAACCAGTGCGGGAGACATAAGGGAGGAGAAATAGACTGTGATGAGAAAATATTTAAAAATAGATTCAAATTAATCCAAGAGTAAGGAAGAAGAGATCACTATCACCAGCACTGTGCTGCTCCTGCTGGATAATTATGAGTGTTGGTAACTCACAGTGACACATCACAGGACAGCTCTGCCTGGAGAAGACCTGGAGTCACTAATCTTAGGTTGGCTTAGGAGGACATTGGAAAGGAGACTACAACATAAGAGAAATTGAGTGGATAGTAGGTTTTTCCTTCATCACAGTTTTAAGGGCTTTTTTATTATTATTAATGGACTATTGATCTTATTGTGTCTAAAGTAATGAATTGTAACTTGAATAATTTGGATGTTATCTGAGCTAAGACTAAATTTTTGGTTCCACTTATAAAGTGTGTTCTACTTTTACCAACAAGACTTAACCCACAACAAACACTTTTGGTAAAGCCTCTGTGGAGACAGTGTTATCCTGAGCCATGCTGAAAAATATTTCTCTCTCTTCCATTTTTTTTCCCTTTCAAGGTTTTGACTGCTGAGGAAAGCTGTGGGTGTACTGGGCTGAGAAGCAGTATGTGGTGTGAGATTCCAAAGCTAAACAGAGACTCTGGTTCTGCAGGGATGTAAGGTACAGTTCTTGCTGTCAGAGGATCCTCCTGGTATGGACAGTGGGATTCAGACACATGTAAGTTGCTCTAAAATATACAGAATGCTTGTGAAAATACAGTTATGGAGGGGGTTGTACTCTGTATCCAGGAATTAGAGAAAACACAACAGGCTTTGGGGTTACTCAGTGGAAGACTGAGGAACAGGGTTACATTGTTTTTCAATCTCGGTTTGGGAAGATGCAGAAGGGGACACAGGGAGGGTAGGAGAATGTAGTTTGATGCTAAATAAGTTTTGGACTGTAGTTACTAGAGCCTTGAAGTTTGAAGAGTGGCATAATTTTGGGGGTTTTTTCCAATCATTTTCTGGTAAGAAAAATGAAGAAGAAAAATGTCACATTTATTTCTTTGCAAGTCTGGAGAACCAAGAAGTTTATAAATGCTTGTACTCCACTCCTTTTACCTTTAGATTTGTGTAGGAATCTTGGACTGAACACCATGTGCTTGTTTCTTGCTACTTCTTCTACATATGTTACAGTTCTTTGCTTTTGAATTTTTTGCATCTTTTAAAGGAGAATCCTACAGTCGCAGGGTTTTGTTTCAGGAATTCCTTGATCTTTCAAACATGCCACTTTGCATTTTTCAATCCTCTCCACACTGCCACATTTTCTCCTGAATGTCTTTCATTTTCAGCGATATAGTCAGCCCTAATTGGGTAATCAGTGCTCTCCAGGTGGAAGGGGAACAACACGTCCAGCAGCCAGTATCACGTATCGCTTTAAAGCGCATACAGCTCAATTACTTTCTGTAAAAGCAATCAGAGTAGCATTTCTCAGGAGGATGCACCCAAGTCTGTGACTCCATCCTCCATGAAATCTGAACATACTCACATAGGTGTGTACTGCAGAGTGCACTTGATTATCTGCCAAGAGCAAGATTCGGTAGATGTACCTAAAATGCAGTAATCACAATATGTATCCTTAAGCTATGTGACTGTGAGCTGCTAGAAATCCATCTGTCTGGCTTGTCTACGTACATGTATTTTGAAGCTTTCTAGCAAGGGAGCATTTAACATATGTTGCTTTATAGACCTTTACCCTCCACTGAAATATTTTCATGTTTCCTGCGTAAGGGAGCACCTCCATGTACTACCATATGTAACCACCACACAACTGGTCTTTTGGATTAGTGGGAAGGAGTGTTTCATGGTAAGCTCTTGATAATAGGGTTTAATTTGAAATCTTCTCTTCAAATAGACCAGGTTTGATCCACTATTATTATTCATTATCTTGAGATGTGGAAAAGTTAGACGTGGTACGAATAGCTATGCAAAATTTTAAAAAGGGCTTAGAAAATTTATCTCTCCTCAACACCAAACTTGATTTAAAAACAGCTGTAGTGCAGCTGGATTGCTGTATTTTTAAAAAAATTCTTGTCTGGTAGTGTTACATTTTGAACAACTGAGCTGGACCAGAATTTTGGGGTTTTCGTTTGGTTTTTTTTTAATTTTGTGTTGTGAAAGACACTTTTAATGGAGGAGTCCTACATGAGACTTTCATTTCTTGGACATGTAGGAAAATGTAGAATTTTGTTTCACTCTGACTCACAAAATTCAAGTAACATATTCTTGCATGACAGACCACCCCAGAGGACACAGTGCAATGTGCTTTCCTGACTTCTTTGTGTACATTTGTCTCTCCAACAACAGTTTTCCTGAATAGAAAAGGCTCACATGAGCTCTTAAGATTCATTTTTTAAATTATGCTAAAGAAAAAACCTCATGAAATCTGAATTTGCAGACCTAGAATACCTGATTTCAAGTGGAATGAGACAAGGCAACTATTTTAAATCATGTCAGTAAGTAGTTCAATAATGTACTTCCACTGGCAGACAATGTATGTGAAATTGGGTCCAGATCCTGTAAGCCTGTTGGATCAGCAAAAATGAACTCTAGTTTTCTCATTGTATTTATTGGAATCCAGATACTATGAAAGTAACAGAATTTGGCATGAAGGAACATATTCTGAGCAATTAACTGAATTTTGAGAAAAAATGAGAGTTCACATATTTTCAACATTTCAGTCTTGAAAAACATTTTTCTGGGGTGTTGCTGTCAGTTTTGACCCGAGTTGGATAGACATTTGCATATCCATAACTGCAGAGAAAATTTTGAACCTTAAATAATTATTTAAAATAATAACTATTATTTTTGCACTTCTATAAATTTTTTAGAACTATACTCAAAACATCCCTATAAATGCCTTCCAGAATGAAGGATCCAATGCAGACTTTCAGCAATGATTAAATCATAAGCTTCTGGAAAGAAGTGTTGATAATGGAAACGCTGAAACAACATTAACAATAAAAGTGTGTGTAGTCATAACGAACAGTTTGATAATGGGTCTTATAATGAGTTACAAACTTTGTGCAGAAGAAGTGATCGTGATGGCATGACTAATTTATTTAACTTTTGTAACTGTAGGTTAGCACGTACATTTGTTCAGCTGTTAAAATTCACTTACAATTGTTTTAGCTTTCCAAAATAAAGTGTGTTTCTATTCCAAAGTTATAATGGACCTGCTAATGGGGTATTGACTACTGTTTCTTGTCATCCATCTTCTGGTGGAAAGGTGATCATTACTTTTCACTAAATAATTCCCAGTTTTCTACACATTCACATAAAATTCCTTTTACAAAGAATTCATTCCACTCACTTTTGAAGATAGCTCAGCAGCAGCTAATGTTTAATAGTTATTTTCTGTATTGTATGAAAATACATTTTCAGGGATTCACCAGGATTAAGATCTGTTTTCTTATCTTGAGATTTATCAACTATTTGCGTGTCTTCAGACTTGAAATTTGGGTGCTGTCAACACAACTGATAAGGAAAATCTGATATAAAATTGATTTTAAGATACTATATTGTGATGGAATGTTTCATTGAAATGAACTGTTGCTGAGAAGCTCTTGGGAAAGAGTGAAGTTGAAACTGTAATTCTTTATTTGTATTTCTACATTCTTCAAATAGAAGCCGAGGGGAAAAAGTTTCCAAGCATTTGGTTCTATCAAGCTCAGAACAAGAAACGGAAAATGCAAGAAACCTCCATATCCGCACTTTTTCAGTAGGTCCTTGGGATAGTTTCTGCTTTTATTAGAGCTCCTATTGCTTTCTGATCCCTGGACAATTCCAAAAATTGCAAGAAATTTACCCACCTTAAATATATTTGTATGGTTGGATCACCAAAAGCTAGTCAAGCTGCACCTTAGAAAGAGATGCTTGGGAATGAGCTGTAGCTCTCTCTTGGGTTAAAACATTAATTCTCTGGAACTGTACTGTTTTCCTGAATTCGAGTGCATAACATCCCTGCTTCAATTATCACAGACTGACTGAGCACAGAGACACAGTTATTTTATAATATTGTTAGATCCTCATAAACGTATTGATTTGTACTGTAAGAGCATTGTCTGAAAGTTTTAACAGTCCAGTTCATATTCTGCTTAAACTGCCCTTTAGCTTTCTGATGAGCAGCTTTCAACAGGGCTGTAAAAGAAAGGATGAGAATACAGAACAGAGGTTTCAGTTATAGGGAGAATCTGTTCAGTGCTCAGAAATTTTCCAGATTTCTAGACAGGGTGTAGAACCTGTAACCAAACCAAAGGAAACTCTTTGTCATGCAAGTTAAAGTTAGCTTTGTCTATGATCCTCCACTAAAAAACATTCCCAGTTCCTGACCTCAGTTCCCATGGTAATCTGTGGCAACTCCAAGTTAAGAGTTAAAAGCTTTGTGTGCACGTTTTGAATGTGAGTGTTCAACTGTGAGATACTCTTTGTAGTGACTGACATTTGTTTTGTTACAACTCTCACGTTCTGAGTTTTCTCAATGGTTACGTGTGTGAGAACTGGACATATGACATACAAAGTGAAATTACTAAATAGACATCTTCTTCTTCTTTTCTTTTTCTATCTAGGGATTGTCTGAGGCTTTGGTGTAGCCTTCCAGCCTGCCTGTATGGTAAGCTTTTACAGATTTTTTTTTTTTTCTCCACTTAAGGAATTTCTTTCATGTTAGAACATAGTGAAAAGAGTCATGATGTGGTGCAAGAGATAGTTCCTTATGTTTAATCAGCTATAATCAATTAGTTTTCGTCAATACTGAGAAACAGACTTAACAGTGGTTACCATGTACTACTACCCAAGAAACACTGAAAAGATATTAAGATCTGTATTCTAACCTTACCATATAAGTAGACACTAATGTTGTTACTTTCTGATTGCCTCTTCTTATGAGCCCACGTAATAAACACATGTAACATGTAAATATAAAATTTGAAGGCACAGACATTTATGGATAGCAAGAGCAGACAAAATTAGCCATATGCTGAAGAGTTTTTCAAAGATATTAATTTAGAATTGAGTAATTGATTTCTTGTAAAAGACCATTGTGCCAGCAAGTTTGTAATAACTGGGAAGATGAAATAGAAATTATCAAGTGAATGAAATCCATATTTAGACACTTTATTTAAAAAAAACCCAAACTGCTAAAAATATGTCGTTTCACCTGCACTACATAAATCAAAGCTATTGATATGTTTGACCTTTTACTCCCCTGTGAGCAAAAGTCATCAGGACAGCACTTTGAAATTCATAGCATGCTACTCTCTAAAGATATCTTATTTCAGAAAATCTAATATGCTTCCTCCATATGAAATGATTTTCATAGCTAATTCTAAGACTCTCATTTGACCTCCTGAGATCAGTCAGTGGAGTGGTGTCTTAGTTGACTTCAGAGGTGGTAAAATTTCCTAGCACCCAAGTTTTCTGCTATGAAGTTTGAACTTTTCATCTTTAATCATACACTTGGAAAGAAACTGAGAGATTCTCAGGCATTAATTGTAAACTTTGTGGTCCCCCATGCTCATACAAGGCATACGGGAACTGAAAGGAGCAGACTTTGGAAAGGAGCACAGCGAGAAAGGTAAAGATAAAGGTTCTCTTATCTCATCTTGTATCTCTGGAGAGAGATCCAAGTAGGGGAAAATTCTGCAAAGCATGAACTATATAGGAATGTCTGGTTACCTTGTGCATTATTCCCCTAAGATTTACGATTCTTATGGCAGTAGACTTTGCTACTCTAGTAAGGAGCAAGTTGCTCTGTATAACTTGTTTTGCTGCATGTTAAATACATCACCTACATCCCAACATGACTCACCATGCAGAACTGTCTAAGCATGAGGGAGATTCTAAAGAAATGTGGAAATAATTCAGTTGTCCTTGCCTGCTCTTGATATTTAGAAGTTTTTATTCAATTTCTCCAAAATTGCTTTCTTCTTGATTAAATTTTAAGAGCAAATGGTGCAGTAGAACAGCAGTGGCATCACAAAATTTATTCAAAACCTTAGGGACTGAAGTTAAAGGTTTGATTTTATGGAAATAACTGAAAATGTTCTGCAAATATTCAATGGACTACAACACTACGATGCTTTTACAGTATAAACAGATTTTTAAATTTGTCTTATTTTCCATGAGAGGAAGAAAATTATCATTCCATTTACATTCTAGCAAAGAGGAGAATGTAGTAAGGTTCAATAATGCTGTGCATTTGCTCTCAACAAAAAAAGAATGTAGTTGGCTCATTAGAATGTTAACAAAAATGATTATCACCGTTGTCATTTTTAATAGGAACTGTATCCAGGTCTTTGATCTGTGACGCAGCATAGAAAAGATTGTTGACTTACTCTTCTAGAAAAATTAATAATGCATGATGTGGTACATACATAATAATGCATGTGGTACATCCTTCTCTCATACTGGAGAAAGGAGAACCATTTTGGTCATCTGCTTCAGTAGCTGTGCTTCCACGTTTTGCTGATCTGCCTTTGCCCATGGTTTTCTCCTGTGCATTGTTACCTGAAAGAGTTAAATCTTATCTGCTTTGTTGCTTGCATTTATCTCTGTCTCTACTAACTTGATTTTCACAAGCACTACAAATTCATGTTGTCTCTGGGCGGAGCACTCCTTTCTTCACCTCTGCTACCTTGTGCCTGCACCCACAGTGATACATGAGGACAGCAGACTGGTTCTGCAGTGCAGAGAGCAGGACTCCATGGTATACTTGAGGGAAGCACTTCATCTTATATCACATAAGGTCCAGACAAATCTGTTTTTTAAAATATAGTTCACATTCCCAATGGGACTGCAGAACAAACAGGTATTGGAGTGTTTTATTTGTAGAAAATATGGTGAGTACCCAGAGAGGATGAGCCAGGAATTTCTTCTATTAAATATATATATATATATTCTCATAAACTTTATTCTATCCTCTGCCCTGTTTTTTCATCATGGTATATTATTCTTCAAACATTGGGGAAAAATTGTGCACTATCAAGAGAGAGATAAGTTCCTTGAAGTTGGTCAGATGTTTGTAGCTTCCATTATTGACAAAAAGGAGCAGGAACAAAACCACTTCTGTAGATCAGTTTACTTCCCAAGCCCCATGTACAGAGAGGAGTTTGACTGAGTCTTTGTTTCAGAGGAAAATGTTTATACTACCATCTACTTTGTCATTCCTCTTCCACAGATTTGTCTGGAACTTTACACAGAAAGGCCTCTATGGGCCATAGGATTGTGTGATTTGCAGATAAAAATGTGTTTGAAATCAGAGAAAATGCAGCGTAAAGTGTGATCTGAGAACACCTTTTACATTGATTTATAAGCAGTCTCATCCCAAGAGCCAATTGTGTCCTGTGTATCAGAGCTCTGAGGAACATAATTTATATCCACTTTTGTGAGGTTCAGCTTGGGAAATCTCAGCCTGTTCCCATAGACCCCCCGGCTGTGGAGCAAAGGTTTTTTAAAGCCACTACTTCAAAGACTTGATTTATTGTAGCTATTCTTTTAAAATGATTGTGGTGAGATGATGAAAATATCCAGACAGTTCTATCAAAGAAATTATGTGTGCATTGTCAGTTCTGTGATGGGAGGAATAATGGTAGATCCAGGTATGGGGCAGATCAAACCACACTGAAGTCAGACTTTGCACTAATTTCAAAGCAACAAGGAGATCATCCAAGTAAGATGTTGGGGCAGGCACAGTCAAAGCATTGGCATAATCCCAGAAAGTCCGTGGAACATTTGCAAAGCATTTTCCCAGTTATTTTCCATGAAAACAAGCCTCCCTTCAGATCCTTGAATACCAGTATTTTTGTAACTCTTGTGTTAGCGCTGCTGCTCTAGTGCTCTCAAAATCTGTATAGTACAGCTTCATGACTGACAAGTGAAAAAGAAAGATGCCAGAGGCATATTTCCTTGCTGCTGAAAGAAGGAATTTGTGTTTCCACATTTGAACTGTCAGCTGTGAGCTGTTAGCAGGATAGGGAAGAACCAGATACAGCACTGCTGTGTGTATCTGGTCTGCTCTTTTACAATCCTTGAACAGACCATCCAGGCACGTAACCACTCACACAGACTTCCAACTGCCAGGGAAAGCAACCATACATCACTAGATAGGTAACTGTATTGGTCAGAAATCACAATATATTGACATAATTTTCTATTATATCTAAGTCATTAAGGGTCATCTAATGTAAGTATGGGAAGCTGTTAATTACGTAAGAAGTTTATTTAGATCCACAATGCTTAGAAACACTTCGTATCTTAGCGAAGAGCCAAAATGAAGGAAGTTAAATTTCTCCTGGGCTTGTGGTTTTGTACTTCTTGTATTTAATATTTTTGGAACTAAGTGGAATACTGTGAACAAGTACAAATCCTACTACTTACTTGCTTCTAAGTAACACTGAAGATTTGAGTTCTATCCAGTATCATCACACAGCTAGAATAATTTAAGATCCTAGAAAACCTTGAGGGATCAGTCTTGTAATCTGGCCTAGACTACATGGGTTGTAAAGCTCCTATTTCCTATAAAGAAGAAAAAGAGGGAGTGGCAGGGGTCAGAAAACCTGTCAGGGTGGTCAAAAAGAGAAATAATGTTTCAACACTGTGAGACAAAATTAAATTTAGAATATACATCTCCCATTTGCTGGCAACTTAGTTTGGCTAGAATTACTTCATCGCTATTGAATACTAAAAAGGACTTTATCTGACCAGAAACGTTCCCGTTTGTGTTTTACAGTACCGGAGATAGCTGTGCATTTAATGTTTTTGAGCTCAGAAGCACACAAAATTGATACTGCTGGTATTACATGAGATAGAGTGAGGCAATGATTTTGCTCTTTTTATTGCTATTGTTAGAGGGCTTTGTATTAAAGAATATAGAAAAGTGTGTGGGTTTTTAATACTGTATTTTACTGATGTTTCATACAGTAAAGAAAAGTCTTGTAACTAAACAGACTTTGTAGAATTAGAAATGTAGCAAGCAGTCTTCCCTTGTTCTCACTTTTATTTGTGTTCCATATATGTGGAGAGAATTCAGGCCTGCCTAATGCATTACTCACTGAAGAATCTTTCCAAGAAATAAATTCAATAATGAAGTAGTTGGAAGCACTGTATATTCACATTTGTAAATGGAAAAAATATCAGCAAAGGCATGTTGTTATTGATTTTGTAATAAGCTGCACTAATTAACTAACTAATAGGCCAGCTGGAAGTCAAAATGGATTTTTTTTTTTTTTGCTCACAAGTTGAGAGAAGCAAAATTACTACTGGAAGTACTGGAATTTTGTTTTATTTCAAAGGCATGTGCTGGGAAAATAAACGAGTCCAAATCAATTGTAGTATGGTTTTTCAAAGAGGCAATAAATAAACTGAACCGCTACGAAGGAACTTTTCTCTGCAAAAAGGTACGTGTTTCTACCTGAGTTGTTTAAATTAATTTTGTTTACTGGGGGTGCCATCAATTATTTTGATATGTTTTATGGTGAGTAAATGTCCTTCATTGCAGCTGCACACCAAAAGAAAGAGTTTTGCCACTTTTCATTAAAAAAACTGTCTTCAGAAATGTCAGAGACCATTTGAATGTCATTGCTTGAGAAAGTACTTCAGGAATGCTTCAAAATGAGCTTTTTTGGAGATGTCAGCTTTTGAAATAATAATGATAATACTAAAAATGTATCTGTATAACCATATTGGAACCACCTTTATGCAAGTTTTCTTGTAGGCAAATAAGAAATGTATTAGTCATGTGCTCAGAGCCAGAGTGCCTCCATAAGTAAAACCATTGGAACATTTCTCACAGAGACAAATTCACAGGTTACTTCCAAGTAAGATAAATTGGACTGATTTCAGTTTGGCTGTTTTCTCATGGATAGGAAAATAGGACACAAGAATTGCTGGTAGTTTGATTCTTTTTACTGAAATTTCTAATATAAAACTCTAGTACTCTGAAGCACAGGTACTGAACCTCTATTACTTTGTAAATGTGTAGTTTACAAGGCATTTTGGAAAAGTAATAGAAAATTACAAGATTGTTTTGTATTGTGGTATGTATTTGCATATCATTCTGGAGACCTCAGCAAAATTTTAAATGTTTCTTTATTACTATCTAGGTGTTTCAGTTCATGAATTTTGAGGTGAGATGTCAGAACCACCATGATCACCTCATTCTGACTTCCCTTGCTGCAGACACTATAGAACTTCTGTGAATATCTGACTGGAAGATGCACAGTGCTCAGTAGTCACTGCTCCTAGAAGAAAACCTCAAGCCTTGAATCTCTTATTTTTATTGATGAACAATGCTTATTAAATTGTACCAATGGAAATTTTACTCTCTGTTATAAAGATAGCAAAAATTTTTATATTTAATTTATTAACCTTCAGTCTATAACTTGTACACATCTTATTATATCTTAATTTGAGAAACAGAGGAGATAGATTTAAAAATCTGCTTTCTTTGTCTTTTGTATCCAGGTTGTATGCTTCTTTGGAACGCACTGCATTGAATTAGCTTCTTAACTTCTCTGTAAATCAAAGATTATGATTCTTTGAATGTTCATCATGGGGGTTTATCTTTTTTGTTTCCAGTTTATTGATATTATTTCTAAAGTTTGAAGGCCATGCCTGCCTAGAGTGATCTAATAGTGGTCATATCACTAGCACAGTATACACAGAGATAATGTAATCTTTCTTCTTCTGCCATGGCCTACATGATAATAAAGTGAGTAAATAATCCCAGGATGCAAACTCTTTGTGCCACAGCCCTGCAAGTTCACTGTACGATGTGATCTCTTCTGAAAAGTTGTGCCTAATAAACCTCTAATAAACACTCCCTGTTTTTCAGAAAATTCACTTATATTCAGGAACCTGTGTTAGTGGATGTGGAGATATTCCCTGCCTCCAAGCCACTTGGATGAAACCTTCAGAATGTCCTGGGCCCTCCTCAATCTCCCAAGAAATGGGGAGAGCAACAATTATAGGCAAGTAGCTGATCTTAAGGAAACAATGGGCTTCCTAGTAGCACAGTGCAGAGATCCTCCAAGCTAGCTGGGGTGTTTTGCTTCAAGCCAGCTCTATGAGTTTTGTCTCCACCTACATTAACGAAATGCTCTCTGGCAGGGTACCTGATCTGCTGCCGGTGCTGTGCACTGAAATGGTGCTGTACTTCCAGAGCAGGGGCATTCACATCCAGTCACAGTTCTGGCAGTGACTGCACGGTAGTGTTGTTTTGTTTTGTTTGTTTGTCCTTTAAAAATTTTATTTAAAATTTAAATAGTATGGCCACATCCTATGACACAAAATCTCATAGGATGTAATCCATATGTAATCCAAAGGATAGTGAACTAAATAAGAGAACTTTGAACAGTGTCTAAGCCTGACACTTGATTTTCTTAATAAACATCATTTCTGGACCTCAAAGTTTTCTATAATCCCTATTATTACACCTCAGCATGAAAACAAAACTTACCTGAATGCAAAAAGAATTCATTCTTTTGACTGTGGTTCATAGATTGGTACACTGACTTTACATCTAATAACATACATTTAATTTAATGAATTTAATGTGCTCAGAAAATGTTTCTGACTGTGCTTATATTTTACGATTTGACACATTTTCAGAGATTAAGGATGCCTGTTGCTGTGTTAGACTTTGTAATTACTCATCTCATAGCAAGCAACAAACCTCCAGCTGATGATGATGATTTATCTGTAATAGTTCTGTTGCTTTATTTTGGCTGGTGAATGTAATTTTTACATCTACACTTCTTCCATTTGACCATACTCCAGATGCAGTGAAATCTGGTTACACTTTTCTGCTGCATGACAGAGCCTTATGAAATATATGTCAGGAGTTAAATATGAAGTGAAGAAAAATGTTTAATTGTTTTACAGGTCGAGATTCTGCATCATACTCTTTGCTATTATTCCTGTCGTTATCGTAAACCCTGTTGGCTTTCTGCTTTGGGAATGACAAGGTAATAAGATGCAAGAGTTGACTTTTGCCTACCAAAACCTCCTGTGCTGAATTCCTGACAATATACACTGAAAGTGATATGACCGATAATGAAGGAACAGGGAGAATATTCCTTCTCTGGCAGAGGTTAATTGGATTTGTCCTTTCTGCTTTGCTCTTTCCACTTCTCAGTTTCATGTTTCCTTCCTTTTTCCCCATGAGGTATGAGTATGTGTGAGCAGGCTGCAGTGCTGTCCTTTATCATTTTTCAGAATATGTTTTCATTTCATATTTTACCTCCATCCTGTGTGGTCTTCATGTCCTGCAAGGGTGTGGAATGCTGCCATGCATTTCTGCACACTTCATGTTTCTTGGGAGCAGATTTCTTCTTTTGTTGTAGGCTTTATTGATCCTAATATTTTACCTTCATTAATTCAGCTGGAAAATATTAAGAAGTAATAAAAATGGAAACACTGACCTTACTTTCAGCTGCATAAAATCTGGGACAATTCAGATAATTTCATTGCCTTCTATCTTTCCTTTCATGTGCAAAGTTTATATTTGTTCCCATTCCATACTAGATAAGAACAACAGTAAAAGCTGTGAATGTCTTTAGTCATTACTGTTTCAGTATGTCAAATAAAGATTTACAAACCCTGCTAAGTGGTGATAGAGTGACAGATGGATCATTAATGCTCTTAATAATATATAACTTGTCATATTTGGTTTTGAAAGTTCAAACAGTTTTGGTCTGTCTTCTTGCTTTCCTGACTCTGTTGGCTCTGCCATAGTTCTGCATTCTTATGTCACTTTTTATTTTGTCATTCAACTTGGATTTAATTTATAATTAAAAAGCCCCCCAATATTGATTCACTGACTTATTGATCTGTTCAGCAAATAGTACAAATGAAGTCATTACCCTCTTGACCTCTGCATTTGCTATTTGCTTTGCTTTCGTTTCACCAGTCTGGATACTGCAGAGTTTTGTTTTTAAGAGGTGTTAAAACAATTGGATTTGCAAATTGTAGGCATGCTGTGATTTTTTTATGCTTTTTAAAAACTTCTCATTTAAGCACTTAAGATTTTTTTTCCTCCCTCCAGGATAGCTGTGTTGGAAGAGATCGTTGATTTTGTAAAAGTGATATAGCATCAAAGCCCTCTTAGAGATTAGTATCACACCAACTTTGTAAGGGTGTTCAGCTCCTCTGTAGCAACAATTTACATTTCCCTTTCATATTTGCAAGGCTTACGAAGATGTTTTTCTTGGTTTTATCGGTAGAAAGATAATGAGGTAAATAATTCTATGTACTCCCTAACAAGGTAAAAAGATTTTTATTTTCTAAAGGAGAAACAAATTTGCTCCTTTGGTCTTCACTCATGTTTCTCCATCAGAAATGACCACAAGTCTGAGTTCCCAGTATTGCCTCTTAGTCTTGGAAGAACATATTTTTTTTTCAGATGAAACTGCATGATAACCTGCAGTTTCTGAGCAAGCCCCTTCAGAGCACCACAAGTCACTAACTGCTTTGTGAATATAGATCAAAATGAGCCAAAATATAGATTTAAATCAGATTTCTAAGACTAAAATAAGGAACAAAAAGGTACCTATTTATTATGAAAGCAGTTCTTAAAAATAAATCTAAATCTTTGTAAAAACTGGAGTAATTTTTAAAATGAATGTGCTTAATTGGGACTTTTGCTTGCTTGCTAATATTCTTAAAGTGCGAATACTGTCCTTTTCCTCTTCTATTTTTTTGGAAGTTCTCATCTTCAGTTTCTACAGCACCATATGTGAAAGAAATACAAATAAGAAATCACAAAAAAAAAATCTCTCCATGTATATAGATGTCAGATACTTTCTGAACTTCTATTACTTCTTGTCCATTTCATAGGGAAAAGAGGATTTGACAAAACCCTCCATCATATTTGTGTCAGCGCCTGGAAGTTGATACACAGTGTTATTGTGTATCTGAAAATGCTAGTACATCTACAAATCCTAGAGAGAACCAGGAAAGATGACTGTAAAATTTTCAGGACCTTAGAGCATCCCTCTGTGCTTGTCTGGCTGTTCCAGCAGGAACTTTGATACCAGGAAATTATCAAGAAGCTTATATATGGTTTTTACCACCCAGTATTAATGCATCCCTGGGAGAGTTGGATGTAGCATGATCATCTGTAAGGAGAGAATTTTAATACTTTTCCTCACTGCAATAAAGCCATAAAAAACTGCAAGTCTCTCCGCTGGGCTAGCATGTCAGCGATCTTGGATAACACTTTGTAATTGGTAATAAAATTGTCATTTGCCTTAAACCCTATATAAGGATTTGGTGTTTGCCAGTCATTTATTAACATCCATAGGAGAGAACATGTGGGTGTTATTTTTACTTTTTGTTCTCTTAGGTCAGTTTGTAATTTTGTAGCATAATTGACTAAAAAGAGTTATTTTTTATTTGCAGCTCTGTAAGTCAAAGAATAATCAGTGCTGTAATTTTATTTTTATTTTTATTTTTATTTTTAAATTTAAGCATTCCTGTATCAGCATGATGAATCTGTAAGAGATTTGTGCTTGGGTATATGCACTGGGGAGAGAAGGGCTTGGCATTTTCAAAGGTCATTTGTAGTCTGGGGTTGAATATGGTTGGTAAAGAAATCTGAGTCTGAGCATTGTCTAAAGTCCTGATGAGACCACATGAGCTGATGTGCAAAGTTAATATAAGGCCAACTTAAAACTGCAGATAAAGCACAGTGGGGGAATTGTGGCTCAAATTTGATTATGATTGGAGATGAGAACCCAGCAGGTTTCTCTATGATTTGAAAGGGCCAGATAAGAAAGTACAGAAAAAAATTTCATCGCTGATCACTGTACCAACTGTCTGTGTGTGAGAAAGAACACTGGCAACTGAGAACATACAAAACTCTCCACAGATTAATCCTTTCCCCTTGATGGTGTACTCTATTCAACTGCAAGGTGAAACCATCTCTACCATCTGTACATTTTTTTGGCTTCTTTTTCTGTACAGATGGCCCAAAATGCTGAAAAAGGAGTGATCTGGTTTCAGCTAAGGTAGGGTTACTTTCTTCTCCATAGCTGTTGAAGTGCTGTGTTTTGGATTCGGAATGAGAATCATGTTGATAACGCACTGGTGGTTTTTTTGCTAAATCATGTTTATCCTAAATCAAAAAGAATTTTTTCCTTGTCTCATGCTCTGCGAGTGAGGAGGCACACAAAAACCCAAAAAACCCCTAAGAAACCTCAACAAACCAACCAACAACAACAACAGAAAACCACCCTGAAGAAACCTCTGGGAGGGTGCATAGCTGGGACATATTACCTGAACTGATCAGCGGGATATTTCACACCATAGAATGTCATACCTGCTGTATGAAACAGTGGAGTTACTCTGAAGGAGGAGCCAATCCGGATTCAGGAAGTGGGGTCTGTCATCAGTCAGATGGTGGTGAGCAATTTCATTGTGCATCATTTGGATTTTTTTTATCCTTTTTATTATCATTATTATTATTGTTTATGATTATTATTGTATTTTACTTTATTTTCAATTATTAATCTGTTCTGATCTCAGCATACAAGTTTTACTTCGATTCCCCTCCCCATTCCACCAGCATGGGGAAGAGAGTAGGGATTGAGTGAGCAGCTGTGTGTGTTTCATCTCTAGCTGGGTTTAAACCATGACAGGGAGAAGTCTTTTTCTCAGTGCCACAGCTCTTGAAAGTTAACTAAATTATAATTTAAATTATTAAAGCAAGTAACCTGGTTTCCTTTCAGCTTATGCAAGGAATCTGTCTTATGAGTTCTGTGTTTTGGCACACTTTTCTGCCTTTAACAATGCATGATCAGGTGATATCTCATTTCCTACCCAATACTTTCAGATATGTTTGACAGTGGAAGCAGTTTATAGTACGTATTATGTGCATGAATTATACCTTTAGCTGTACCTAGAAATCTAGATGCTTCTTTAATTAAAGTTTCTGCCAGGCTCAGAGTCAAGGTTTGATTTGTACTATTAGTCTGCATCTTAGATGAATATCCTTCATACCATGCAATTGAATGTGCTGGGATGAGTTGCTTTCAATCTATTCTTTATTTTCTATAAGTAATTAAGTATCCATAGATTGAAAGAGTAACTCTACTTACCTGGAATGTGCCAGAATCAACCAAGTCCATACTCACCTGCTTCAGGGTAGATGCTTGAGTCTGAGCAGTTCTTGCTTTGACTTGAAATGATGTATGTAGAGAGCTTGGTATAAGCAGAAAGTCTTCCACAGAACATTCTACTTTTTCTTCATTTTAATTTTGCAATGGAAAAGGTATTGTATTCAGGAAAATTCCACCTATCTGTAAGTACTGGGCCACACTTGTAATTGTCAGTGATCAATAGCAGTTTTTCTTGGTTTGGTCTTTGATGTCACAGATGTGCTGACAAAAGGATTTGGTTATGTAAAAAGCTGTGAGGAAAGAAAAGAATGGGGTTTATTCAAATCATCAATGTGGTTGTTTAAGTTAGGCAGAACCTAACCAAAAGTTCAGGTTAGGAGATTCCTTTTTTTTTGTCTGAATTGCACAAAGTAATAGCTTTCTTTTCTCAAGAGTCTGCAACCTAGATCTAAGTAGACTATTATATTAGCTTCAGCCTAAGATAGATTGTTAAGATTAGAATATGTGAATATTCATCAAGTCAGTGCATAAATTTCTCTTTCTGTTTCAGTGCCTAGAAAATGGAAGACTTCCAAAGGGGAATCAATATGTTACTCAAGTATGGAAGGTACTGACCTATAGAATTACGCTTAGAAATAATTGTTCTTGTTAGGATACTTTTGGCTGACTTTGGGATATTTTCTTGCCCCTTTGTGAGATGTTGAAATGCAAGGATTGTTTTTATTTGTTCTATATCAGTCACCTTGAGTGACTGCTCATATAATTAAACAGAATGAAATCCTGTGTCTGATTACATTTTAAGAATCTCTTTCCATCTGGGAAATAATACTGCACTGGCTTACTCTGAGATAAATGCATGATTAAATCCCAGCAGGTGTTTCCTTAAGGGGGAAGGTTTTGCAGGCTTGTTGAGTCCTCAGGTTATGTGACCACTCTGTATTTCTCAGACAGAAGTAATATTTTCTTTTGCATAGTAAAGGAAATCAAGTTTTTCAAACTCTCAAGTCTGTTCTAGTGCTTTAACTACTGATCAGTGCTGCTGTGATGTCTTTTAAAATATTTGTTTGGATTACAGGGAGTTCAGGTATAGATGTAGCTTTTTATGTTAAAGATATGTATGTCTAAACCACATGACAATTTAGAAATTTTTATTTTATTATCATCCAGTTATTAAGACTATGCACAGTCTTGGTCAAAATATAGGCAATAAAGGGGTTAAAATAATTAAAATAAATTATTGCATGGAAATTAGATTAGATTCCATGCCAGAAGATTTGTTATTACACTTACATATTAAATAGTATTTTAGGTAGAAAGCAGTAGAAATTTCATTGGAATCCAATACCACTGCCACAAACAATTAGCAAGGACTCTTCTTATTCCTGTAATTTACTTCTTTTTCTTGTGTATTTATCCAGAATCTATCCTCCTGAAACTTCCTTGGAAAATAATTCTGAGCAGAAGAAGGTTTTATGTGTGCTTGTGTATGTGTGTCGGGAGGAATGAGAAGAAGCTACAGAAGGGGAGACAAGTGAAAATAGATGAGAATATCAGTATGGCTAGGGAATGCTAAAGGATCTCATATCCATTTTTTGCACTCTAAATGCTACAGTGGACATTGTAAATAGCTGCTCTATCCACAAACGCCTTAGCAAATGGTTCCTTGAAATCCACTGTCCTTTGCGACTCTGCCTTGTTTGTAAGCTCCTTTCATTTATCATGGGAGGAACTGTCGTGGCAGGGCTATAGGCTGAGACAATCTGTGAGCCAAACGATGCTGCTGTATGCTTCTGTGAAATTTAGCTTAGAGTGCTCCTATCTGGTTGGGATAGAATCCATTCAGCATGGAAAGTAGTCTTAGCAGGAAGAACTTGCTGGGAAAGGATCAGCAATATATTTGTAAAACAAAGTGAAATGGATTCAGCAAGAACAAGGAGGAAATCAAGACTGTGTGGGAATTGGTGAAGGCCACGAAAGTCTGAGAGGAACTGAATTTGCACAGGAATTGCCATCTATATTGCCTAGGTTTTACTGGAATAGTCATCCTGATGTACTAAAGGAGGAAAAGTCAGCAAATTTTGCTTTGCAAAAAGACGGATACTTTTAAAGGTTATGAGTATCCAAGACCCATCTCAGAAAAATGTAATTCCTAGATTATATGCAGGGGTGTACTTCTGTTGGTTATATGGATTAGAAGAATCTAGAACTTTTTAGAGTGCTTCAGAATCACAGCCTCCCTGAAAGCAGGCAAGTTTGTCAGACAAACACTTTGGGTGTCAGTTTTTCACTAGCTGATTCAGGAGAAGTTATCACATCTAGATTCAAATACTTTTATTTAAATAAAAGCAATTAGCATAATAAATCAATTTCTTTCCTGCAACATGGTAATTGTATCTTTCTCCTTTCGTGCTAGTTATGTATCTTATTTCCTCTTCATAAATTGTTTGAGTCAACACTAGCAAATGTTCAGTGGAAGTAAAAAAACCCTGCAGATATAATGTTTATTTTGCAGAGCTTCACTGGATCAAATAGAGTGAAATCTGTGCTATCCTTGTTTTCAGGATGTGTGCGTTGTAGGTTCACCATAAATTTGTTGTTTTAAGACCAGTGAGATATTTTAGGTCACTGATATGCAGCCAGTGTCATAAAAGATGCACAGCAAGAGAGGCCAGGTGTCCAGTTCAGCTCACAAGAGCTGGGAAGCAGTGGTGTAATTGCAAGCAATATTTTGATTGAGGTCTTGTTTTCATACAAGCTCTTTAAAGCCGCATGATCTCACTTATAAGCTGGAGGTAGTAACTAGGCCTGCTACTTTCATTAAAATGAAGAAAATGTCATTAGCTAAAAGTTGCATTTTGTGGAAAAAAATGAATATAGGAGAAAGAAAGAAGAGATAAATCTAGCATGTGGGTTTTTTTGTCATCTAATGGCTAGAACTAGTCCGAGAGCTGGCAGTCACTAGTGCAGAAGTGAAGTAAATCAAAGAAGATGGTAGAAGTTACTACATTTGCAGTTATTTATAACCTTAGAAAATGGAAAACCTAAGAACTTGGCCAGAAACTGATGTATAGCTTAAGTTTTTAGTGTGATGTGCCTCACCTCTGAAATAAATGTTTCGCAGCTGATATTGTAGAATAAAATACAGGTGGGAAAAATATTTGCGACTTTTCTGTGCTCAGGCTCTTAATGAACTCTTGTCATATCAAAACTTTTGTTGGTTAGGTGCAACAACATATTTGTATCCATTGCTATACTTCCTTGCTATAGAAAAACTCATTATTAAACAAAAAATTTTGATATGTGCTCTACTAGGTATCAAATATTTCACTTAACTAAAATTTGAAAGTTGTATTTTTTCTATTATTTGTTATTAAATATAAAACTTGAACTTTTGCAAACAGTTTTGTTTGCTTTAAAGAATAGATTCAAGAATGTCTTTGTATGCACATGGGACTGTTAGTTTTAAAGCACAGTAGTTCAATAGTATTACAAGCTTCTTAAAAGAATCTTTCATGCTTCTGTCACCTACAGCCTGAGTGTTTGTTGTGGAGTGCTCAGTGGGAAAGTAAATTTTACCTTGAACTCTTCCTTGCAAACCCCTTCAGTTTTCTTACTGTACTCTCTCTCTGCAGGTGAGAATTTACATTTATATGCATCATAAAGCAGACAAACATGATTTTGTAAATCTGAAAAGCTTATAAAATGAATGTCTAAATACACTTGTTCACTATGAATTTTGAATTATTCAAGAGGGAAAGTGATCTTTCTCTTCTGGCTTTAGTTTGCCGTGTGGCCTTACTGATATCTAAAGCTTCCCATCTAGTAAGCACAGACTCCATGTTTAGTAGAGATTTGGAAGAAAAGACTTGAACTGCCATCCTCCTTGACGAGTTGATTTCTGGAGGGATGGAAAATGAGAAAATAATTTATGTAACCAGACTTTTCTAATCGACTTTTACAGCTCTACCATGGTAGAGGAAACAGTATGAGACTCTTATATCATCATTAATAGTAATAGCTCATCCTTCAGAGAAGATGGCTACAATCTAAACCATCTGTACCTTTTCACGTTGCCAAGAGAAGCCAAATCCTAAACTGAGGCGGGCATATGCTCAGGAATCTCACAGGAAGAAAATCATCTGCCATTAAGTCAGTGGTGCAACTGTGAGCTTCTCCTAAATGCTATTACCTATCAATAATTACCAATCTGAATGAGCTGTCAGAGACCAAGGGGAGAGGAGACCAACATATGAGAAAAGATTTGTTAGGAAGCAACGTCTTTGATTGTTCTGTTCTGTCTTTCACAATAAAACTGGCATGAAATGTGTATGTTAAAATGAAAGTCTACTGAACATTTAGGAGGTGATTCTGTTTTGCTCTGCTCCGCTCTGGTGAGACCCACTATCCGGATACTGCATCCAGCTCCGGGATCCCCAGCATAGGAAGAACACCGACCTGTTGGAGCGAGTCCAGAGGAAGGCCAACAAGATGATTAGAGGGATGAAGTACCTCTCCTATGGGGAAAAGCTAAGGCAATTTTGATTGTTCACCCTGGAAAAAAAGAAGGCTTCGGGGTGACCTAATTGCAGTCTTCCAGTACCTGAAGGGAGCCTACAAGAAAGGTAGAGACAGACTATTTACAAGGACTAGAGGGAATGGCTTCAAACTGAAAAATAAGAGGTTTAGATTAGATATTAGGAAGAAATCCTTTACCATGAGGGTGGTGAGGTTCTGGAACAGTTTTCTCAGAGAAGATATAGAAGTGTTCAAGGCCTGATTGGATGGGGCCCTGAGCAACCCGGTTGAGTGAAAGATGTTCCTGTGCATAGCAAAGGCGTTGGAACTAGATGATCTTTAAGGTCCCTTCCAACCCAAACCATTCTATGATTCTATGATTTATGACCTATTTATAAAAACATCCTAGCCACTTATGAAACAGAAACAGTGGTTTATATAGTCCTAAATATATAAACTGCTTGGATATTGGTTTCTCTTGTTCTCACGTCAGAAAGATGCAGTCTTCTGTGATGCAACAAACTAAAATAGGGTAAAGGAAGGGCCTTCAAAGAAGTCAAGTAGACCATCATGATCTACGCAGCTACCGCTGGTGGAAGATACGGCAGAGGAGAAAGACAGGTATGACTTCTCAGATGCAATGCCTCGCCACAAGTACTGGCAATGACACCTTTGCAGATAGTATTGATGAAGGAGGTTTCTTGTGAGTCCAGACAGGTGGAGTACATTGTCCTGTATCTAGCAGATGTACCTCTGGTATTTTAGTTTAAAGCATTAGATTTGTGGCAGCATGAGATTCTGTCTTCCCTAATTTTCCTTGCTGAGAAGACAGATGAATCTGAACTCAATATTGTGCTGTGGCTGGTGCACACTGATAAATAAGATGATGTCCCTGGACTCTCTGCAGGACACCACATGTGCAATAATCTTGTATTTTCCCTTCATCAGGCCTGGGCTGAATAACTTCCCTTTCAATAACCTGCTAGACCCTGGGAAAGCATATCATTATTAGTGTGTGTGCATGTGTGTGTAGACATGTGAAAATATCACTGAGGTGTTCCTTGTATGACTTGATATAACTAGAAATGGAAGTCAGGACAAAGGTACTGGTTCAGCTGAAGCAATTTTTAGTTCAAGGCAATAACATAGATGCTTTTTATTGGAGGATGTTATGCTTAGGTCGTTGCTTTTACCATTACCTGTGTGCTTCCAGGTGTTGTCAAATTTGTCACAGACAATAGCGTATTTCCTTTTCTTCCACTGATGTTGCTCTGCAAATGTGTTACCTAGGATAACAGAATAAGAATGCAATAGGAAGACTTTTTGTCACTGCTGTTAGTGCAATTTTTGAGGGCTTTTGCAGTCATTCTGAAAAATTTGGACAAGCAGCACTTTGGGAAGTTTGGCCAAAGCTCTAAATTCATTGAAATATGTGGTGGTTTTGTCCAGCTCAAAAATGTTAACTAGTGCTACAAGGAAAACATGCATCTGAGAAAATTTTTTATTGGCTCTTTTCCTAGGATGCTATTTCTGCTTTCAACTGCGAGTAGTGTTTTGGATCTGCATTACGCCCAGCTGAGACTATTAAGGGGAGGTCTATACCTTGGTACATAAGGCATTAGACAAGTTTATAATCTTTTAAAAGCCCTGCATACATATGAATTCAGAAACTTAAAGCACCAATAGCAAAACAAAATATCATTATCTCCAAGGGGAGATGAGAGCAGTGTTTTTGATAATGTCTAAATGAGAATAGTACCCATTACTTCTTATGAGAATATTGTTGTGCAAACTATAGGAAAACACCTCTTTACTTGAACTATGTGTCGTCTCTGTCCTATAATTATACGTTCTATTTCCACTATATTCTTTGTAATAAGAAAGTAGCAAACTTAACAACTTTTGCATCTTTGGGTTTGATTTTCTTTTCAGTTGAATTTGAAGTGTGCTGTGTTGTTGCAGAAAATTCCCTTTAAATTCTGACATAAAGTGAAGGAGTGTCATTCTAGTCTCACAGCTCTTAATTGTCTCTAGTGGATGAAAGAGAAGTGGAATTTATACCGTATTTGAAATATGTGTATATAAATATACATATATAAATGCATGAAATTGCAGAAGATAGCAGCCAGCCTCATTTAGGAATCCTTGCTAGGCGAGTGGGATGAAACACACTAAAAATATTGTGCTTGGTCAGACAATTAAATGTCACAATGAAGGAAAACAGCTATGAAAGGTGGGCTAGCCAAAAGTAAACAAGTTAGTGAATATGTTTTCTGGGAAGAAACCTCAAAAAGAAAAATCCCCCCAAATGAAAAGCTTAATTTTTACTAAATATATGCCATTTTATTATTTCCATGGCACCAATAGCAGTAACTCTGTCTCCTACCCCACTTCTTTCTGCATGCATTTCCTTCAATGTCTACCTAAAGTTATTCATTTTCCAACCTCTATCTGCTTAAGCAAAAGGGGTGGGAAAGGAACTTAGCTAGTAGACATAAAATACTATTGCTCATAAGGCTCTGTTCTGTTGGAATATCCAGTGTGAATCAACCTCCTGGGCTACAAAACGTGTTGCAAGAGCCATTTTTCCCTTCATGTGCCCTGGCCAGCTTTAAATTATCTATCTGGCTACTATCTACCTTTGCTACCATCTATCTAGTTGTCTTAGCTAGAGAATGTACTATGTGGTGGTCTCCAAAATAATTTTGTTGAGGTTTTTCTTTCGTTATGTCCAGTGAATGAAACACTTTTAAAGAATATTAGAGTTACCCAATGACTGGTTTGCATCCACGTGAAAACAAAAAGCCATTTTCTAATGGTACAAATCCAATGCAACTTCCAAAAAAGTATTTATAATTTCAGCTCTGATAACTCTTCTTCTGGGATGATTAGAAGGAAATAAATGAGCATCCTTAATTTTATTTTTTTAAAAAATGATCTTCAATATATGTCATGTTATTGACCTAGCTGGACAATCCACCTCAAACTAAGAAAGGGGTCACCTCTCAGATGAAGGTTGGAACATGAGGAATGTCATCCCATAAAATATTAGGAGCCTTCCAGGAAGCAGAGCCCTAAAACTAATGTAAGAAAACTGGAGAATTAGCAAGTAAAGTTCCTAAGCCAGAGGCACAATAATAATTCTTAATAGAAAAAAGGCCTAAATAGAATAGTTAAAACAATTTATGATACAATTGTCTATAAAAAAGCCATTAAATCTGAACAAAAAAAAAGCTCAGCTCAGAAGCCTGGGTCTACCCTAATAGAAGCACTAAATAATGACCTCCTCCACTGAAAAAATACACAAACTTTTGGAAAAAGACTAGTATTAAAATGTTACATCATTGCAAATACGTATGATTTTATTCCTTAATAGTGGTATAAGTCAGGCATAAACCAGGACAAATGACATTATCAGGAAAACAAAACAGATCATTAACAGGACAGTAACTTTGCCTTGTAAAGGACACTTCAGCAGTCTTTGGTACTGCTTGAACTCCAGCTGACATTGCTGCAGGAGCTGTTGAAAGGTTTTATGCTCAGTACCATCTCTGTTACTAGAAGGAGATGGCGGTAGCCAAAGCTATTCCCCTGCTTAGCAAGCCATAAGAACATCTTCTATCCCCTCGAGCCACGTATTTTATGTATGATCTGATGAAGGTATTTTTAACTATTTTTTGTCTTCTGCCTTTATACATACGTTTATGAATTGCAGCCTCTGAAAGGATAGAATCATACTGCCATGCTGCAAACTTAACCCAGTGATTTTCGTTGATTCAATTCAAATCTCGTGAAAAACTCTCCTTAAATTCTGGAAGGACAAATTTTACTTAAGATTTTCAAGCACACACTAAAATTTTAAATCCCCAGCTGATTAAGCTCCTTATGAAAACTGGGTCCTTAACCCAGTTGTTTTTGTTGTTAATATTGATACCTTCCCGGGATCGGGTTCCTTGTATAGAGTGAGGATTAGATCCGGTTCTTCATGATAGAGGAAAAAAAGCCAAAAAAGTTTGGAAGAAGATTTGCTTCATTCATGCATTTATTTAAGTATAAACATGGAAAATATAGTGACTACTACATTGCTTCAGTATGGAGTAAGAGTTTTGCTTAAACCTCAACGTAGGAGAAAAAAGTGACTGTACAGTTTATTTGGTCTTCAGTGTTTCAGCTGAGACACCAGAAAGCAATACCCTCTGTAACATCAATTTCTTTCTTTTTAATCTTATGTGACATTATTGACACCTTTGTGAAGATGGTCCTGTATTCATAACAATGATAGAATTATTTAAAGATTTGCTTTAATTAATTGTGGCTGATATCAAAATACCTGCTCTGCAAGATACTTATTACTGTCAATCCCTATTGCACTGAACCCTAGGATACTAAACATATATAATAACAGTTTCAGCAGTTATCAAAAAGGCATTTAGTGAAATATGGATCTCAAATTGCTGAATTTATCAGTGGGCCAGAACAAAAGAAATGGGAAAGAAAATGAAGGAGAAGAAAAATTTTGTGGGGAATTGTTGCCTCTTGAAAGAAATAAAAAAAATGGTGTCAAAATTTAAGTATTATGGGGCTGTCTTTTGAATGCAGTTCTTTTCAGTTTTTGTGGTTTTACCCCCACTACTTCAATGATATGCACAGACACCATATTCAAATAAACTGGCAGATATTCCCCAAGGGATAGTTTTCAAGCACTGTGGACCTCAGCTAGGATTAATGGTCTAGAAAGCAGCCTGCCCCTCTAGTGACTCTCTGCACTGATTTAACCTCTCTGAAATTAATTTTTTATGGTCAGATTAGAAAGATTGAAATTAAACAGAGCTGAGTGTTAAGTGGTATAATTGTTGTAATATAAAAGAGAGTGTTTGAACTCTTTCATTTCCCTAAACCACCTATGGAAATACAGTTTTAATGGCAAATATGCTAGAAGCATATTTTGTCCTTTTTGTAAAAGAATTCTGTCCTCTTAATATAGAGCCTCAGTTCCTCTGAAGCAGCTCTCAGACCTTTACAGAAAGGATTACCTCCTTGAATGTGCAATCTCTTTTAGAGATGGACCGGTTGTTACACAGCTGGCGCTGCTATTGCACAGCCCCATTTTAGTAATCCGTAATAGCCATCTGTGCACTCTCAAAACCTTTCCAGATAAAACCCAAGCATTTCTACTGTCCAAAGGTGTATACTAATGTTTCAGGGTGGATTTAGGATGAGTATTTAATGAAAACATAAAATAATGCTGTAAGGAGAATATTGCCTTTAGAGGAATTGCTTCTATGTATTGGAAAAAAGATCCAGATCTTCACATTAACCAATCTGAGCATTTTTTGTCCAATCTAATTTCATTTTGGACTGCTGAAAACCAGAAAATTCTTACATTGTAATGGTTTTCTAAGTCTCTTTAAAGAAGAGATTTTATCATTTCCTATCAATTAGGACAATTCATTGGACAGTTAATTGAGCTTCAAAATACAAGACTTTTAGAAGGAAAAGGAAATTTTGATCCTCTATGCCTTTTATAGACCTTTTTCTAAATGGGGAGTGGGACACAGGATTGATAACTGTTTGCCACAAGTAACTTATTTTATTTTCATTCAGGTGTAAAAGATGAGTAAGCAACGAATAGACTGAAATTAATGTTTTGCACTTTTATTTTTCTTTCCTTTTAACCATTATTATGTTTCCTAAACTAAAATGAATTTTAACTTTAAAAAGGAAAAAAAGTCACATTTTCACAATTCTGTCAAGCTTTGTATATTTTGCCCATAAGTGAACTTTGTACTGTACACTCAACAAATTTCTATATTCTTTTGTTTTGTTTGCTGGATTGTGCAGAGAAAATGATATAAAGCAGAGTTAGAGATGTTGTCTTCTTTTCACAAACTGAACATTTGGGACAGAGGACTGTAACGTGCTATTGGTACTTAGATTCTTTTAAACACCAAAAGGCAGCAGAATTTCCATTGCAGATTTAACTTAAACAATTGCTGACCCCAATTCTACCTTAATTATGACCTTAGTTGGAGACTAAGATTCGCTTTTATTGCTCAGATCAGTGGGTAAGTCTAAACCTACATTCCTGCTGAAAGCAGTCATAGCCAATACAATATTTTTTAGAACATTTTTCTGCAGTGGATGATGATGGCAAGCTTTGTATGAGCAGCTTCCTCAGGGGATGACAGTAAAAGGAGAGGGGAATTGTCCTTGCCCCTTTCCTGTGTTTTACTACCTCTTTGTCTTAGGCTATTCCAGCACAATAGCAGATTCTGCAGGGTGAGGACAGGATAATAAGGGAAATATGAGGTGTCTCAGTTCCTTCTACCCTGGTTCATGAAGGAAGAATTTGGGGTTTTTTTCCTCCAGACAGGTAGATGCGTTGTTACCTGCTGAAGCCTCTGTTTTCAGTGTGGTCTTTTCTGCATCTTGAGAATAGCAGGCCTTGAAGCAGTCTTTCTACATGTTATGCAAAGTAAATAATCCAGTTTATTTGTATCTGAATGGTGACTTTTTTCTAAGTATCAGTTGATTTCCAGAAATTCAGTAGTTCAGAAAGTAAAGTATGATTGCTATATCGGGATGAAGTAGTCAGAAATCCTTTTCATGCCTTTTTATATGTTTTCACATAGTAGTGAACCCAGAGAAGTTACTTTCTGTTGTTGTTGCACATCATATTGTGACAGTGTCTCACGCACCTGTGTTTGCTCCTATGGCTATAGATCCACACGTGTACGCATCATAGAAGTGACAGCAAGGATTTTAATACTCATATCTACTTCTGTTTTCAGAAGTGAAACAAAGATCAATTGTTAAAATTATCTTTTTTTATAGCTTGACCATAAACCTAGAAAAAATATTGGCAGCTAAAGATGTTACTGTAAGCAGAAACTACTGAGTCTGTTGTCTGAGCACAGAGAATATAATTCTTGGGAGAATATTTAGGACTTTTTTTTCTTTTCAAAGAGTAAGGGAATGAAAATGAGTGATGGAATAGTTCTCAGAGAGGTGTGATTATAGAGCCTGCACCATGCCGCTACAGGAAAATGAAAGTGTTTTCTCAAAATCATGTAGAACTTTATGTAATTTGCTTAATTACATAATAAAACAGGCACTGCTTTCGTAACAGAGTAGACATCCCATACAGCCATAAACCATATCGTAAGGTCAGGTCAGGGAAAACCTCCAATGTGTCTGAAGAGTCTGATTTCTTATGGAAACTCTGAACCTGCCATTAACCCTGTCACATTCTCAGATAATGTGACATTGTAAAAGCCTTTCCTCCAACCATAATAATGATGTTAGAGTGATAGTAACTTTCTGTGCAATAATACAAAGCCTTGTTTAATTTATTGTTTAACCAGTTGTTATGATGTGTCATTTATTTTAATTCCTCTGAAAGATAATCCTATTTAAGAATTGCAACAGGATTTGAATAATATTCAGAGACAGAAGTGAAATTTCTATTTTACCATAAAATATTTGTTGCAACTGCTATTATACTATTTCAGTACCAAAATTAAAAAATGACTTTTCTTATACTGGTTTGCTTGATTATAGAGCTATATGTATTTAAAAAGTTTGTTAGTAGTAGGCAGTTTTCAACAGATGAACATACAATAAAAATACTGTAAAGCACACATTTCTCAGGTTATTCTGATTTTAAGATCTGTAGTTGAAAAGACAAAATATAGAAAATGAAATTTAATGAGATGAAAATTTATTAGAGATACACACCTTCATTAAGATTTCTGTATCGAAAGATTTGCAGTCCATAGCTTCAGTAAGAAGATAGGAAAAATAAATCATTCTGTTTTCAGAACATTTTGATTTTACTGTTCTGGGAATTATCAGCCATGTTTATAGGTAGTATTCAACTTGATTTATTAAATGATTCTACAAAGAATGTTTTACAGTGCAATAAAATCATAGAGCTTAACACTAAGGTGACCTTGATCTGAAATATGCATATGAAAATGCTCAGTTCATGTGAGGACAACCGTTATTATTTTTTAGCTACATTAAAGAATCATTTCCATTTATACAGAAGATATTGTTGATGTGCCCCAATAATTTACCCAATAGTTTATCATCTAACTTTACTTGGTGGTAAAATCAAAAATCTAAACCATGCAATCATTGTCATATGGCTTTAATGATTTGATGAAACAATATTGAAACAGCTGAGAAAAACTTTCCTGTCACTGAGATTGTCCTTCTGAAACTTCTGTCTAATTCAGTTCTTTTTATTTCACTGTATTTTGCAATTTTATCTGATTTTTCGCTGCCTATTTCAGGGCTTGAATATATTTACCTGATTTTTTTACATCACTGCAGAACAGCAAAATTTATGGTAATCATTAACATTAAGAATTCCACCGTTATCCAGTCTTCAGTCATAAAAGAATTTTATGAAAAAGAATTTTGTTTGGGATCTAGAGCATAAATCTTCAGATCTGGTGGTGTAGAGATCAGGAAAGATGTGACAAAAGTGAATACTGTTATGAAACAAAATGACGCCCAACAAAGAAAAGAGAAAAAGGGTTGAGAAACAGCTCCATGAATAAAAAGAAAAGGAGAAAAATCTATAAAACAGTAGAATACATCATCAAATATTTCCTCTTGAGCACCATTTCTCTGAGTAACCCCTTAGTCTGTTCAGAGCACAGGAAAAGATATCTGTCATTATAGGAACACTCTTCAACTTTACTTACCCTGAGGCAAATTACACAGGCTGGCAAAGCTGCATATTTTGACTTTTATGCTTTATTATTTGGAGATGCAAAGATCAGTTGCTACTGTCATTTACATTGGCAAAAAGTAAGTACTGCTTCCTTTGCTTTAGAGAAAATGTATCTACAGAGGCCCCTTCCAAACCTAACTATTCTGTGATTCTGTAATTATGATGTAATAGGCAATACTTTGATGAAGTCTGTGTTTTCCCCCTTTGGAAAATGCTGACTGATTGAAAATAGAAATAATGAGTGTTAATATTTTTTTATAGTGCCTTTTATTTCAACAAGCCTTTCAATGTGGGGAGGTGCTGCACACCTTATGAAAGACACTTATGTTCTCTTTTTGATGGAGATTGTGGGGAGAGTTCAGAATCGTAATGTTTTTGTCCAATTTAGTGAATGAATCAAAACATTTTCTCTTGCTAAAGTATGATTTTAAAATCTCTATTCTTTTAAAGGTCTATTTTCACTTAAAAGTGGATATTTATGTTAATATACCTCTGACTCTTTTTTTTGTGATTGCATAGACTTTTGCTCTTTGTGCTAGTTTTCTTACGATGTAGTAGTGGCTTTTGAGTTCCATCACATTGATTAAGAGAAGATGTCATCATTTCAGATACAAAGTAACTTCTATCAAGCGCGCCATAGGGAGGTACACCTTGACTCACCATATACAAAGGATCTCCTTTTAGAATTTAATACGAAGATGCTGGGAATGTTTGCCAGATTAAAAAAAAAAGAACCCAGCAACCCACAAACAAAAAATCCTCAAAACACAGAAAAATTTATTTTTTTAAGGAAGAGAAACCTCTCTTTCGTGGTTCTCAGGGCAAATTCCTAGGCGGCTTGTCGTCAGCATGTTGCATGTCGTTGGTATACACATAAGATCATATGGAAGCTTGTTAGTACTACGACTGTAGTGTAACATCTACGTTCAGGACCCAGCAGAAGTAGAACCCTGGTGTTCTGCTTCTGGGCAGGAGGTTGATTCTTTGAAATGATTGAAATGGCAGTGAGCCTTGCTTCCAGGTTTCCATTTCTCTCATTCTTTACTGTAAGGACACATGAATTTACAATGTAGTTCGCAGATGGCTTTCTAGCAAAAGCTTCCTTTGTGAACAGGACAAGCAAGAACTTGTTTGTGCAGGCCACAAGGTACAGTAATAAGAGGAGGCAGCTATTTGAGTAGTGTAGGTTAGAGAAGATCTCTTAATCAGTCTAAATATTAATATAGAACCAATTACAAATGCAGTGAGAACCTTCCAGAACTTGTACTCAACCTGGGATGCAAATGGTAGCAACATCATTACATTCAATACTAAAATGAAGTGCTTTTTTAATAGTTTATCAACATAGAGCTAGATTTAATAGGAAGCAATGAATCATGCTACAGTCAATACTTTAAAATAATGTGTATAATTAATAAATAAATAGAATTATTAAGTCAGAATCCCTTCGTCCCTCAGTCTAGTGAAATTCTTTGATTTATATATAGAGAAAACACTGCAAGAAATAGAATAGATTTGCCTTTGATCATACTATTGCATGAGAGAAGGCCCCAGCCAATGAGGACAGTAAAAAATAGAGCATTAATAAAAATAGAGTGAAACAACAACAAAATGTAAAGAATAAGAAAGAAATTGCAAAATACTTGTGTGCTAGAAGTATTTTCTCTGTGAACCCAGCCACTGAAGTGATCATAGGGAAGAAAAATTCTATTAAGCCAAGAATTTTCTTGTGCACTCTGATATTGCAAAGAAGCAAATCTTTTATAATTTTGGCATGCCCATAATCTAAGATGCTCATTCTCTTCTCATAATCTAGTGAAGCCTTATGTGCTTATCTTTTGCTTTTAATTTACTGTATTCGGGTTATTGCATAACAGCAACAAATAAATAACCAATTATGTGAATTTGGGTCCATTATATTTTGTTTCCATTTAACATATTTTGGGCCTTCTGGTGTCTGGCTTTGCCAGCAATAAAGTCATTGCTTTAACTAATTAATTGTTTAATTAATTTAACTTGTCATATTTTTATGAAAATAATTAAACAAGGATTTTGTGCATTCTCTATAGTATTTACTTTACCTTTCACTGAGTTGTTTAGACTTAGATCCAAAGTGCTGCATATTAGCTTTCTTCTTATAATGAAAAAAAATTGAAGAAGTACTGTTAGCAACCTCTTTTATTGTAGTTTGCTTTTACTTGGGAGTGGCCTTTGCTAACTCAAGTAGGAGTCTATCTACTAGCAAACATTATTTTAGAAGTAATGCCAGTTAGAATATGCTAACATTAGTATTCTGCTTACAGGTCCTGTCTTAGTATCTCCAAATTATACTTCTCCTTCACAGCTGGCTTTAATATCTCAAGACCCTTGAGATAACATGGTCTTATGTGTCCCAGAAACAAGCTATGTTCTAACAGTCAATGAAGAATGCTGTGTGCAGAGGTATGTCTTAAACCTAGCTCCTACAGAAGGCTGTGGGAAATCTCCTACAGAGAGTGAGCACCTACAGAAGGCTGTAAGAAACAGCATATACCCAGTCATACTCGCACTGCAGCCCATGAAAAGAAGAAAAAAATTGACAGAAGTTTGTGTGGGTTGCGTGAATTGATAATAGAGTCATAGGAAGTTTTACAGAATCACAGAATATTCTGAGTTGGAACTTGCAATCACAATTCTCGTGTAGCCGTCAGAAAGTTAAAGCAGAGAATCTAGGCGATGCAGCTCAGGTACGGTGCCCAAGTCTTTTGACATTAGTCAGGATTAGGGAAGGTTGGAAACATGGAAATATATATTTGGGATACGCATTGACTCAAATTTGGTCAGTTTAGTCACTGTACATGTCCAGTGAATGGTAGCTTGTCCTGCTGTTTCTGTGCCAGCTGTACTGTAAACCTGGCAGAAGGTTTCAAAGCTGTTTCAAAGACCAAGCACAGCTTTCCTACCCTTGGAAACTGTTGGAACTCCAGGTAAAAAAGGACACATTGAGAATTTTGATATGTGTTGTTTCTCTTGCCCAACCATGCTGGGCTGTGTTTCTAAATCTTTTATGTTAGACATAAATTTAAAATTATATAGACGGAAGTCAACATTTTCTTTATATGCTGACAGATAACTATAATTTACTTTTAAGAATGGTTAAAATTTATTTTCAACAATTTTTAGCAAATACAAGAATCATTTGCGCTAAAATTCATTACCTTTTAATTTAGATCAGTAATAATAGATATGTGTTTGCATTCTAGCACACTTTAAATGCCCTGGAGAAACAGTTCCTATATTTTGGAAAGCTATCACATATCTTCAATTTGAAATTAATGTTTAAAAATGCAGATCCCAGCAGCATGCATCAGATTAAAAAAGAGCAATTCGGTTTACATATTTTAACCACATTGCTACCAAAATGTTTTATGTTTTTTGCAAAGTTTCAGAAGTCCAGAAAGCAATCTGGTAGAATATTAAGGCTTTGAAGCAGTCAAGCTTGAAATTTTAAATATACAATCAGAAGAGTTTGGAATGAAGCAAGTCGTTCCTAAGAACAATAGCACTTAATATGGAACCTTTATTTGCTGTTGGCATTACACTGAAATACTTCAAGTGTGATTGTGATCCATGAAGACTTCAAGTTTTTGTCGTTAATCCTCCTTTGAGTATAGCACGATACCCTGCAAATCACTGTAGAGTCACGCAGATCCACAGACTAGTAAATATGCTGGTCTTTCAAAATAAAATACATTAAAACTATTACTCATAGAGATCCCTATTTCTCTAAATATATGCCTGTCTTTCTAATTATATTTTACATCTCTCTGAACTATTTAATTACAGAGTTCTTTCTCAATCCAAGAACCTCTTGCTATCAGAGAAAACACCTTTGACACTGCCTATGTGAAATGCACTAGATTGGTTGCTTTTTAAAATGTTTTGCTAAAATAATAGTAAACATTTGTGATTCTGCTACCAGAAATAACACAAGGAGTAGAAAAAATGAGATGCAATTATTCCTTTTTGATTTATTTAAATGCTGCTGCCATAGTGATCTTCCAGCCATGCTTCTGAGGTAGTTTTATTGCAGACTGTTTCTGGATTTATTTGCTTTCAGATTTTAGCTCTGCTGTTATGTTCTTTCCTTGTAACCACCTGCAAAACCCTGCAGTTATGAAGTGGTATTTGTTATTCATCCTGTTTTCTGGGGCAAGTGGGAGACAAGAAGGACCATAGGTCACCATAAACCGTTCAGGTCAAGCAGTTCGGGTTTTGTAATCCCTCAGAGCTATCATCCTCCAGCTTTCTCAACAGCTAACAGCATATCATAAAATGTCAGTGGTTTTGGTGTCAAGAATGAGTAAAAGAAAATCCAGAAAATAAATTTAATTCCTGTTTAATCTGAAGGACCTTTTGAGTATTGTTGCAGTTCCGCGGGAGTTTCTTAAATTTATTTTCCAGTTGGCCTTAACAACAGTCCCTGAAGATATGTGGGCAGATCCTTGCTGACTAGAATGTAATACCATCAGTGTTCAACAAAAACACAGTGCAGTGAGTCTGTTGCCAGCTTGTATTTTGCCATCCGTTTTCATTACTTGTTTGTTTGTGAGTAGCAGCATCCTGTTCCACCTATTTAGTGACTGTTCTCAAAGTCCACAAAAGCCTAAGAGAAGTTTCAAGAAAAAAAAGGAAACTGCAATAATTCTGAAAAATATCAAACATTGGATAGACACTTGTAAAGGTAATGTGTAAAAGTAATTTATAAAGGTAAAAGCCTTCCTGTTGTATCTTCTTCCTGCCTTCATATTGATGTATTTTTGCTATTGTTAAGGACAGAGAGATTCAACAAAGAAAATAAGATTGCAGTATGGACCTCTAAGCGTCTTTGTATTGGAGAGTTTTTTTGAATCTGTCAGTCTTCAAGCAATGTGGTTTTTTTTCTGTATACCAATTCCAGGCACATTTTTTACATGGTGCTGATGTTAAAGCAGAAGTCTGTTACTTGTGAAACACCAGCTGTTGATATTTTTGCAGTTGCCTGGGGAAATTCGAGCCTTTTGTAAAATGTGTCCAGCAAGTTTTAGAAATTTTAGGGGAGAAAGGGCACTTTTGAACAAAAATGCAAGCATCTTAATATTTTCATGGCAGCGAACAGAGATCTAGTTTCTTTTACCTTCAATGGTAAATTCTACTTTAATTAAGCAGAGCAGTAAATTAGCTTCTGGCATTTTGTATCCTGGACAGCTGCAATGCTCAGAGCCACAGAGATGACAATTAGAAAAGAAATTACATGAGTAATGTGGTAAACTGAAGGGGGAAGAAGGGGTTTTCTTAGTCTAAATCATTTATCCAGAAGAGATTTCATCAGGCTAATGTCAAACTGTGTTCAAAGGAAATGTGCTTTCTGCTTCCCTAAAAAAAAAAACTGGCTGAATTTTCATCTGTTCCTGGCGTGTTTGTCCTATTTGCCACGCATTACATCATATCCCATGTTAAAGTACATTAATTACCTTTATTTATAGACTAAGTTAGAAAAGTAATTTCTACTGCAGTAAACACTATAAGATGCTATACCTTCTTGAAAGGAATTAATTTTAAAAGAAATTAAATTTTGTGCTTTTTTGAAAAAAGAATCTTTAGGGAAAAGAAAATACTTCCTATACAATTGCATGAACTGCTAAATCCATTATACCCTGAGTTTGTTCATACTCTTTTAGAGAGGAATTTTTGGTTTGAGTTGTGGGACTGTACTATAGAAAGAGTGTTTTTGCGTTACTATTTTTTTTTCTTCATTTGCTCTTGGAAAATTAGAGATGCTACTTCATTAGTCTCTAATGGTAAAAAACTAATGATTTCAGTACTTTGAATTGACTTGAGTTTCCAATAGATAGAGAATGTGGCAAGAAGGAGAATGATTGCATGAATATATCTTTGATAGTTCTTGTATTGAAGAAGTCAATTGTTAGGCCAGATTCAAAAAAGCCCATTTGCATTTGACTTTCCTTCTGTTTCAGTAAAATTGCACCCTATTGCTGTACAGTGGTTTATGTCTCTCAGTTTCCATAAATTAGTTTGTGCAATCTGTCCCTGTGACCTCAGGAACAATTCTCCTTCTGTTTGTGTGAGACATACGAACGGGGATGCTGAGACTGGAAAACTTAGCAGAGCTGATAATTGATTATTTGCCCTGTAAGTAAACATCAGCTGTGGCTAACATTGAGCTGGAAGGGAAACTTTCTTGTATCACAGCCGCACACACCACCACACAGCAGGAGGGAAGAGAAACTTGTCAGCTGCTCACAGATTAGAAGGAAAGAAGGGTTTTCTTTTCTCTTTGTCAGACTAGCAAACTGTTATGGATTTCTAGCACTGAGTGTCAGATAGAGACCGATGTGTTCGTGTTGGTTCCTTGTGTAGCTCTGACCCCCTAACATCAAACCAAATCTTTGAGAGCACACATGTATGGGAGGGATGAAGGGTTGGTGATTAAGGTTACAAATTGTGGATATACAGCTAGAAAAGGAGAAATAAAAGGTGATATAAAGAGCCAGTGTAGAGTGAGCTTCCTGAGGCTGCACTTGAGGCTCTGCTCCCTTCCCCACTCTTATGTTTTCAGATATGTTTGTGTTACTTAACATTTACCTCCCCCTCATAACAGTTAATAAAATTCTTTTTGATGCACTTTGATAAACCTGAGATCTACAAAAAGAGGCAAAAGCATAACCTGTAATTTTCCACAAGATTAAAGCATGAGAGATCAGACATTCAAACAACAGTTCTGTTCCTGCCAACCTTACCTTTGAGGTCAAAAAGATGGCTAGGAAAGGCTTTTAAACCCAAACTTTCTGTTTTGCTCCATGATCCCTTGTCAGGATTTCTTTCATTTGCAAAGAACGTAAGTGATCACTCCACATTTTAATTTCCATTTCAGAAATTCTGTCTGTTGAAAGCCTGGAAAGCACACTTCTTTTCTACTAAGGTATTACAAGGAGAATTAATTATAGCATGACCATAGACAATCACATCTCATAATTGAAATAATTCTTCTCTCATCTTCATATTTGGTCCTGTCCCTTCAATATTTGCAGATTTTATCAGCTTCCCTTTTCAGTTGTACTGCTGCAAACGAAACAATCCAGGTTCTTTTAATCTCGTTTTCAAGTAAAGAAAAGATTTTCCAGCCATCTAATCTTTGTATTAGTCCTGCTATGGAATCCATTCCAATTTAAATTAACATTTCTAAAAAAAAATAGTAAAAAGACCCCAGAAATATATGCAATATTCTGAGGTTTTTCCAGTTTGGCAACTGATTCTGAGTTAATTTACAAGTAGCTTTAAAACAATAGGGCTCTTAGTCATTCTAGTATTTGTTAAGTTATAGCATTGCCTTTAATTCCTTTCCTGGCATTTCATGTCATGAAAAAGGAATCACAAAAGCATTTTTTTCCCAATTGTCCTTTATTTTTGTTTTCTTTCATTTTGTGGGTTTTTTTCCCTTCTCATTTATAATTCTAATAATAATAACAATAATAATAATAAAAAATCTGGTGTTGGCTTTGGTAAAAGATTTCATTATGTGCCTTCACAACCAGAGAGTGTATTATAGTGATAAAAATAAACTTCCTATGAGCATAAATATGTTATTTGCTTGTCTCCTTTTAAATATTACAAGTAACTTTGGAAATAAAGGTCAAGGTTTCCTATATCTATAAAATGTCATAAATGTTACATATAAACATAGCTGAGAGTATGTTACTGTAATAAAGTATATCTATTATTTGTTATCCAAACAGAGAAATGTTATACTAGTAGAACATTTATTTAAGAAAAATCAATAAAACTGGTGTATCAAGTTTTCTACTGATCTGATACTGCCTGTGGATTTCAGCATGTTGCCTGTGGCCATCCTGCAGCTTTAGAGGAAAATAGCTAGAGGTTATAAAACTGACTGTGATGCCTTACCTTGATTGAGCAAGACTGAGAAAGCAACAATGGGAAAGAGAAGGTATTTGATCACAGTAAGTTCAGTTTCTATTATACTTATTTTTCTTGCCAATTTAAGAGTTAACAGAAGAAAAGCAATGTGATGAAAACATAAGGTAGCAACCTATTCATATACATGCCTGAAAGAAAAGATAATGCACAACACAATGCAGTTGCAACAACTGTTGAGAAAATGGCACAGCATGTAGGGAAGATAAGATGCAAACTCCAAGCTTAGGCTTTGATCATGTTTCCTTCAGGATCAGCAATTCATTTGATGATACAGATACAAGTGGAAATGGGAGGGATATATAAACCATTTTCAACTATGAAGTATTTGCTAGTCATGATGACAGATTTCTTATTGCTACTGACAGGAATGCTTTTCAAGATATTGCTAACACTTTCCTTTTATTCCCCTGTCAAATACCAAACATGCCTATTTAAGCATTTCCTTTGATCATTGTTGTTGGAAGTCCTTGGTTCTAGATTATCCTGCTATATGAATTAACATGAAAAATCGTATATTTATTTTTCAAAAAGATACACCTCTAAGTATACAGAGAGAGAAGTTGGCAGGGGGTGGTGGGGATGAAGAATTTTCATTTCTCTAGAGGGTTATTGAAAGACCATTTAGGTTACAGTGACATATTGAGTGGGCCTCAATTAATAGATTTTTTGTTGACCTACTGTGCTGAGGGGAATTTTATTTAGAGATATGAGAACTGTAAAAAAAGTCAAGAGCAACAGCAGAGTTTAATATTAATAAGCCATATTCATATGTGATATATTCAGTGGATATTTGCTTCCCTGGTAGAATTCCAGCGGCTAAAATACCAGGCTTAAATTCAGTCCAAAGCATTTGAACTGCAGTCTTATTTGTGTCACATCTGTCATAGAATCATAGAATGATTTGTGTTGGAAAGGACCTTAAAGACCATGGAGTTCCAGCCCCTCCTACCACGGGCAGAGACACCTTCCATTAGAGCAGCTTGCTCAAAGACCCATTGAACTTGGCCTTCAGCACATCCAGGGATGCAGCAATTTTCTGCTGCTCTTGTGCTTCATCTTCAGTCAGTTGTGTGAAAAAATAAATCCAGAAGTGCTAATTAGCTGAAGGTAATGACAACAGAATGTGTCACTAACCACTGAAATATAGTCAGGGAATTTCAAAAAATAATCAATAAATCATCACACTTTGTTAAATCAAATCAGTCACTATAATAAACCAATAACAGTGCAGTGATGTATAGAAAATACTGAGCAAAAAATATCACCTATCATTGTACCCCAGACCATAATTCACCAGCAGTTATGATAGAATGCAGTTTAATAAAGTCTGTCAGCTGGTGCCATTATACTGAGGAAGACTGACTTGATAGAATCTATGCATCCAGTGAAACTCCTATCACTTCTAGAAGCAGTTGAATCTTATGCTGATTGAAGCCCTTTAAATGGAGTTTCCCTTCATTTTTGGGACTACCCTGTTGAAAACCAAACTATGCACAAAATAGGAGTTGATTTTTTTATGTGTTCTCTTGCACATATGAAGATACTTTGGCTTCTAACGTCATGGTTTTTTCCCCCCATAGTTTGATAAATAACTCTTCAGTATTTTTAATTATCAGAATCAAATGCTGGTTATGCTCCACTCACTATGGGTTTTGCCTATTCGTTTTGCTATTATTCTTTTTTTTCCACGCACATCATAAAAAAAGTAATTTTGGAAATGGATTCATTAATAATTGCAATCATGATGCCGTAACTTTAATTTCTTCAGAACGGAATGAATAGCTGCTATACTACTTTTTAATTTACAAGCTGCTTATCCAGAGAGCACAAGGAGGTAAAATGTATTTTAGAACTTAAACTCTGGATGTTTATGAGTACAATAGTAATAGTAAGGAAAGAATTATTAAATCAGGTAAGGCACGGTATAACTAACTTTAAGTTTAACCTGAGGATGGTAAGAGTATATGTGACATGTCTAAGAATGCAGTCTTGCAAGCTGTTACTGCTGTGGCAGCATAGATTTTGTCAAGAAACAGCCAAACTAGGTGTTGTACACATTCATTACCAGCCAGACAGAACGAAAGTGGCTAATGTGCAGTGCTGGCTTTTGTGCCATCTGTGACACTGTTGGTGTCACATAGTGCTCTGCCTTGTACACAAGAAGAAAGTACATTTGCAACAGAAGACTGAAAGGTCACATCTCCTGTGCTCCTGGAATCCTGTGTCCCACAAGGTAAGCCTGTAGTTTGGTCCTTTCCATTTTACCCTTCTTTTGTGTCTAGGAGTTTCCTATATTAAAAAAAAAGGTGTCAGTAATAAAATTGGGTGCATTTTTATCAGCTCTGAAAAACCTGAATGGGTTGAATTCAGTGCAGTGATTAATTTAAAAACAAAAGGCAGATCAGGCAATACTGCCCAGCTATCCCTGGGAATATTTTCATAAGATCTAAGAAAGATTTGTAGCATTTTTAAATCTCATACTGAGACAGCCAGTGGCATGGCAGGAAAGGGCAGCTTCCAGCTGTGATGTTCCTTCTCAGGGGTCAGCTCAGCTCTGAAGGAATGAGGTGTAAACCAACAGTGCTGTCATGCTGTTGGGCACCACCGGTCACTGTGAGCAGTGCTCCCATTGCATGTGACTTTCAGACAGCACAGAAAACGCTGGAACATGGTTAAACAAGTGGCTGGTTTACGAGACCAGTGGGAGAGGTTGCTAAGCGTTGAACTCTGCAGTTTAAGATGATAGTTTAGGTCTTGGAATTAACGTGCTATGTCTTGGATTATTTTAATGTATAAATAACTGTAATGAGAATCCTCACTCTCTGCTGGGTTTTGCTGAAACTTAAAGATCCTGACCCTTCTTTGCTGGATGTGCTGGATGTGCTGTTTTGTTTAGTTTTTTTTGTATGTGATAATCATCCTAAACAGTGATTAGTCAAAATGGTTATTTTGGCTGCTTTGATTAGGTGCCAGCTACTATGAAGTTAACATGTAATTTTGTGGTTTGGTGTACTGAGTATCCTTGCATCCAATCATGACTGAAATGAATTTCTATTACTTCTGCAGGAGTTGGGTTTCTGTAAATATTCCTAGGAATCTGCCCATGACATAATTTCTCAGCATAAGAAAAACACCCTTGTAGACTCTTCCTGAATTTCTTGTCCATTCAGACTTTCAAAAGTGTGTGCTTTTGGTTCTAAGGCCCAATTGAAGAGGAAAGCATGGCTAATATGAAGTATTTTGCTATCCTCAATACCCTAAAAATAGTCACTCTTCTACCTTGACAGCACCGATTTACTGATTAATGGCCCATCATCTTGCCTTTGTATGAAGCAATTGCACTCGGCTCCTGCTGAATTACCAAAGGAGCTGTAGAACAGACTGCTGCACACTGTAAATGTTTCTACCACTCCAAACTCAGTGAAAACCACCAAATCATATTAGGACAGCAAATCCCATCTCCTGTTGTGTTCCTGAGGCAGATGACCTATTGCTCCCAATAAGGACAATTTGGTGGCTTGAGACTGTACAAATCAGTAGCCTCCACTGGAGTGATCTGTGCCCCACTAAAATAGTGTACTCACACTTTCAGCTTTCATTTCTGCTATGAGGGCCCCACTGAGAAGCCAGCTTAAAAGGATTTTCACAGCTCTTATGCCCTCTTTGTATTTTCACTGAGACTCAAAGTAGATCTTAACTAGTGAGTAGTTAATTGAGTTGACTTAAATTGGTTGTCTGCAGGCCTGGCGTCTGGGATGGAGAAATTGTAAGTGTCTTGGAAATGGAGATGGAAGAACACAATTCTAGTTGCTAGTGAATGACTCCTGACAGCAGGGCAGAAACATGAGGTTCTGGAGATGTCTTATCCTTTCCAAACCCTTCAATTAGATCTGTAGTGTTCATGCCACCTTGGCTCTTGGGAATATATTTATTTTATGGAAAAACCATTCACTCATCACCTGAATGACCACAAAATACAGTTGTTCTTTGGAGTTTGTTTTCAAAGAATATTTTGCCCTTCTTTCCCTCTGCTTTTTTGTGCATACAGCTTTCAAATGTGCTGCTGCACCCTCCCCACCTGTTCCAATGCATCTGCCTTGGCTGTAAATTCCTCCTCTGATACTTTGCCTTCCTCAATTATAGAAGTTGTGGAGAATAGAAAATGTTGCTTTCTACATCTTCTGTGGCACTGTTTGCAGCCCTGTTCACTTTTTAAATTCTCATTTGTATCCCAAATGCAACAGCATTTCCTGGGAGGAAAGAATTAAAAGTGGAAGAATGACAAGGAGGATAGTAGATTTACTCAAGTGACCTTGTAGCTGGGAATGCCATGTCCTGGAAAATAACAGAGTGGGAAACTATATATTATGCTTAGTGCTGCTTATCGTCTGTTTCGAGAAGTAGAATTTCTGTATAGAGATAACATAAGTGTTTATAGAGTCTTGGAGGCCCTCTCCAAGACATGCTTGAGCTTTCCTGTCTTGGGAGAGAGATCAAAGCAGAGGTCATAAAAAGCACAGAGAAATTCATGGAGGTAAATTGTGCATGTGCCAGACTCTTTGATATGTTGAGGCTGGGGAACAGGTCACATACTTTTTGCCCCTACTAAGATGGAATGAGCTCAGCAGTGTGTGTGCCCCAGCTTGCTCATGAAATCCTTCAACCAGCAAAGCAATGGAATAAATCTATTCTTCTCACTTCAGCTGTGGGTCATGGTCACCTTGGTTACTTGCATCTATCTGTTCACACCGTATTATATTTTATAATTCATGTTGATAAATTCAATAGCACTTGCGACTGATATCCAAACCCATCTTTTCTTAAGGCTGGAGCTAGAAATTATCAAGTGTCTAGCTAGCTCTCTAGCCCTGAAGTTTGTATTTCACTCCTGCCAGCAGTGTGTTTCTTTATATGTGCACATGTCACAATTTGACATACGGCTTGTAAGGTCTTCAAGGTATTATATGTCAACAAGTTAATCAATCGAAGAGAAGTTTCATTAACTGAATAAGAACAGATGTGTGCACGAGGTAACTCATTCCTCATTAGAGGAGAAATTGTATGACTTTTGGAGCACTTAAGTGCTGATAGGTAGCTGATAGGTAGATGGTATGGAAGATTATCTTTGAGTATCTTGTCTGAGCCATTTGATGTTCGTTTATGTCACATATGTCAGTCAGCTAATGCTCAGCAGATCTTTGTTGTACTGTAGAATGTGTGATAGATTCTGACAGAACCTATTTGATGTAAATAATAGATTTGTTATAAGTAAATGGTTTTTCTGTGTTTAGCTTTTGAAATTTTTTGCATGGCTGTGGCGGTTTGCAGGACTCCACTGGTGGAATTATGTCCCAAATTAGCTTATACTCACACTACCAAATAAAGACTTGGTTAAAGAGCAGGAATCAACATTTTTTTTTAAGTTGTCCTTAGTGACTATTTGGCATTTGGTTACTGACCTATGGTAATTTACATGCCCTCCAGTGAACACAGGCCACTTCCCAGCAAAACTGCAGATGAGCACAGTCCCATTCTCCTTGGACATTTTCTTATTGAGTATTTGTTGGAGAAAACTACTAGTAGAATTGTGTCTTGCAGTGGCAACAGCAAAAGGTGCTCACATTGGGCTCTGGCATTCACCATAAATTTTTTAGAGATTGTTTTTCTCAACAAATCTATCCTTCTGGTTTGCTGTGTTTTCTTTAATGATAGTCAGCACAGACCCTGAGCATTCCCCACAGTTATAATTCCCACAAATAAAATAACTTCAGGCCCTTTAGATAACAATACAGCTTTTTAATCTTTCCTCTCAGTTTGCACCCTCTCGAGAAGGCCAACAAAAAAGGTTCACCATTTCTATCACCCTAGTTAGAGCTAGTCAGAGTTAGAAGACACTGAAATCAGATAGCCTTTTGTCTGTGTGAGAGTGTATCATCATATTCTGCCTTAAATCTTCTTTGAGCTTACTAACCCAAGGCTTCTGTCAGCTTCAGTTCTCCTGGTTTCTTTCTTATCCCATGTTAGCCTCATGATCTATAATTAGGCATTTCAAGTTTCATCCAGATGTAAAAAAGAATAATTTTAAAAGGAAAACTCAAAAAGCAAACACACAGACTGTCAGAGGACTTAATGCCATCCTCAAAACCTCATGATTTTTTAAAGCTCTCTAACATTCATAATGGTTTTTTCTTCATGTTAATAAGGACAACAAATACAGTGCTGGTAACAATCTGAAAAAAATTCAACTGTTTTCTTGCTGCACTGCTTTAGAATTAGTTTCAAAATTACCCCTATTTCTTTCCTCTTGAGTTTAAGAATTTACAGAAATCTACCTGTAGTTAATTTGAATCTTTCTGATGAAAATCTATCTTAAGACCTCTGATACCGATTTTGAGACGTATCTATTATATGTGTCTGCCTTTTGTGCTTTGAATTTTGCCATTTAATTGCTTATCACTCAGGTCTGGCCTCAAGTGTGATAAAGAACGTTAGCCAAATATCTCTAATCTAAATCCAGTCTAGGTTTGACTTAGAATAAGCATCTTATTTTTCATTCTGTAGCCATAAATTTCACTCTAACACATCTTGCAATGTTGTGCTTGAGTATATTCCAGAGAAACTTCTTTCTAATTCTTCCCAAATCTTACCCTAGTTCTGGAAATTACTTACCTGTGGAGGGCTATAGATTTGCCTGCTAGTAGATCCACAGAAAATTGCTAGAGTTAGTTCAGACAAGGACTACTCCTATCAGCTGAAGTGCTACATTTCTTTATTTGCTGGATCTGAAGGCAAGGGCAATCTCACTCTGTGCTTCAGCTTTACTTACTGTGAACAAGAGGCAATAGAATATAACATGCATTCTACACAAAACATTATTTCATTTGCTATGTGGTAGATTAAAAACAGGGATACATGCTGCAGATTTTTTGGTTAGAAAATAATGTCTAAACAGCAGCTTTTCTAGTTGCAGCTCCAAAATTAAATCCATTTAGAGTGCACTTATAACAAATAGAAAATGTTTTGTAGATGCAATTGTTCTGTTGCATGAAGTCATATCCAAATCATTGCTTTTCTGGGTTTAGAGTACTTTGTATAACTGCAGTTGTGTAATGAAATGAAGATTAGTATACTGCATGTATGAGACTTGCAATTGCAAAGAAAAATTACTTTCCTTGCATCCAGCCTAACATTTTCTAAAATGTTAGGCTGAATGCAAGGAAAGCCATTTGCATTTATGAAGTCAAGCCCAAAAGGCAGATTTTTTTGCTTTTTGGAAAATGTGAACCTAAAACTGAGACACCGAAATTAATAAAGGTGTGCTGTGTTGAAGTTTATATCTGGACAGCCAGAATCAAAAGTGCCAGGAAAATGAAAGTTTTTTTTCCTTTGGAAGTATCACCATTCTAAACTGAAAAGACAGAGCACAGGAAGTTAAAGAAAGGTTTCAGTAGTAGCACTGTTTAGGTAAGATAAATATATGGCATAGTTCAGAAATCTGCACTAGAGGACTTATCTTCTAGGTTTTAGGTTAGTTAGAATTATTTAGCACACTCTATTTAGCAAAAAAATATCTTTTAAACTTTAAACTCACTGAGCTGTTTCTGTTACAGAATACATATTCATTGTTGAGTTAATCCTAGGGAATAGAATTGATAATCTTGATTTTTATCCATTTTATATCAGATCATCCATCATTAAGTTGCAGAACTCACTTATCAGTGACAATGAAATTTCATATGGGTGTTCCTTGTTTATTGCTCTAATTTACTTCTTAGATGAGGAGATAAGAGAACAAGAAAGGCACTTTAGAGAACTTTGAAAATATCCCCTTACCTGCATAGTTACGTATTGGTGTTTAATCTACAAATATCCATTTAAACATGGATTAAAAACTGAGGTGAGGTCAGAGACAGTCCAAGTGAAATAACACTAAACAGATGCATGTCAGAGAGGGCAAGTGACCCTAAGGGAAAGAAAGGCCAGGAGAGCAGTTAGAATAGAAAAAAGGTAGAATGCAGGAGGAAAGGTGCAGTTGTAGTTCATCTGCTAAAACTGCTTAGTGTCAGACTAATTCCACTCCCTGAGAGGTCAGTGGGAATTTTATTTCTGATTTCAGTGGGAACAGTTAAACAAAGTGGGTCAAGAACCTGGCTGAGTCCTACGCTACATCTTACAATTATTTGAACTCAGTGGTGGGCTGATTAGATTTTATGTATAACTTTTTGCCAAGTTTTGCCCTGTTCTTTTAGGAGAGTGCCAAGGCAGTGGGAAAGTGGTAAGAAAAGTACTTGTGATATTAACTGTTTAAGTTAATACGCTAGTTTAATGTGATGATTGGACAATATGTAAAAATCTTGAAGGACAATTTCAGAGGTGGCTTGTTATAGTGTTTTGGATTACTGTAATATTGAACCTAATTCTTGTACAGAAAAGTTGAATGGTATTTAATGATGAGTGTCTTGTGTGAAACATTTGTGCCGGTTGGAGCCAAATTTGGAGGAAAATATCCTTTGACAGAAGGCAATTGCAGCTGCCCCTCCCCCACCAGGTTGGGGAAAGAAATATTCCCAAAGTGAATAAGTGAAGAAAGTGAAGAAAAAACTATTTATTTAACAAACACACAGGAAAAAAAGAATAATAACGCCAAAGAATAAAATCTCTTGCTGTGGAGAGAAACCTGGAAGATTTTTAAAGTCCTGTGGGTGCGGTCTCTCTCCTCCTCGGAGCCGGGTCAGCATGGGGGGCCCCCACTCCCAGACCGGGGTAAGGTCTCCTGGTGAGGTTGTGATGTTCTGATGTTCTGAACAAGCCCAGAAGAGAAGAAGAAGAAACCAAAGTCCCAGGACAACAAAGTTTAACTCTCTGTCTCTCTGTCCAAAGAAACAGAGCCGAAATAAAAAAAAAGGCCGAAAAAGCCAGAAGCAGGGTGTTTCCTCTCCGCTCCGCTCCCTGCTGAAAACACACTGAGCAGATAGCAGTGTCCTTGGGGCACAGAACTGCTTTGAAAAAGTTCATCTGGCTTTTTTTTTTTCTCTCGCATCCAGTCTTAAAGGCACAGAAAGGCACAGGATTTGTATCTGGGCGATATGGGATACAACATCATAAAGTCATCCCAAGACAATGTTATAAAAGGCAGAAGCAACTATTATCATGTTATAGTAACTCATAATACTCTGTCTTCTGTGCTCCATCCTCCTGCTCTAATTGGTGACAGACAAGTCATTTGGGAGCATTCCTTGCACCAGCTTCAAAGTGCCCTCATAACCTGTCACAACAGAGAAAAAAGGCATCTGCTGGGTCCTAGTCCCACTAATTAAAGAGAAGGAGTGGATTAAAACAGCTTCTGCATGGTGAGACAATCCAATAAGAAGATGAGATTGACAGGAATGAGTATGAGCTTTTGCTGATGAACCTCAGCTTGTTTCATTCTGATATGTGTTACCTCCTTGGAAACATGTATCTTCTGATTTTGGTTAATGAGGAAGTTGACAAACTCCTTCCGTTTCAGACCTCTTTTGCAGCTGTTCTCAAGTCTTCATAAAATAGTTCAGGGACACAGATATATTTGTCTTCACCTCCTATGAACAGATGATGAGGTAAGTATTGCCCTCCATTGTTTCCACTGGATTGAAACATGGTATAGAAGTTCCAGTGATTTGGTACTCACATCTTGATAACCCTGTCTCTAGTTAATGTATGTTTTCTGTATTCAGGCTGTAGCTTCAGTATTTCTTATGACCTGTAGGATAATTGCAATGGGTGTATCTCGTTCAGACACAATAACTGATAAAAGGGAACTGCAAAAACATGCCTGGGTCTTTTCTGGGTTACCACCACAACAAGAAACTATTTTTTCCAATATAATTACTGGTAATATGTAAAGATTTTGTTAATTTTGAGATTAACTGCAATTATGACTTTCTCAGTGACCCATGTGAATTTAACACACAGGTCACTGTGAAATATACATTTTAAATTCTTATAGGGTATTCATCACTATCAAAGGCTGTGCTTCTGGATGAAATGAATGATTCTTGGGTTCAGGTAAAAGCAAAACTAAAAGAAAACAAATAAAAAAAAATTATTTTATGGGAAGTTAAGGTCCTTTAAATGAAAGTGTTTGTAGAAAATAAAAACTTATTCCTTTCACATAAAAAAAAAGGAAATTCATAAGGAGTACAGAGAGTTTTCAGTTCTTGGGCAGAACAGTCTTTACAATTGAGCTGTCAGCAGGCCAACCCTCCAGCTCTCTGCCTTGCCAGACTCGGCATACCTTCACGTTGATCATTGTACTAATTTGATTGGGCGCGTGAAAGTCCTAAATTCCAGCTCTTCACCTGATCCTGTATTTTGGGCTGTTACTGTCGGATCATGAGTCCACAGTTCACAGCAAACTTATGTCAGCCCTAAAAGTCAGTACAGACACATAAGTCGTGTCTTTGCTCGTGCACAGCGTGTACAGAGAGTGTGTGTTCCTGGGATTTTTCTAAAGGCAGAAAAAACCAATGCTAGTGCTGCTGCAGAGAACAGAGATCAACTGCTGAGATGCATCTAAAATGGTTTTTCCACTGGCAAAAACCATTTGGGACTATATTTTTCCAGTTTTGTAATCAAACAGGCTGGTTCCTGGGGAAAAAAAGAAAGAAAAAAAGCAATCAGAGATGTATGATTCCCTCTGGTAAAACCAGAAAAGAAAACTAGAAAGAAAATCAAGAGGCAATTGTTGAGGGTTTTTTGACAAAATCCTGTGCTGATTCAGGTCAATTTTGAATTTATGGCTCAGCAGTGAGTAAGGGACTCCATATTATAAAGGTGATTACATTTTTCACATGAGTGACGAAACCAAAAGCATGTCAGTATTGTTCTGCAAGAATGGAGTTGTTAGCACTCTGTTCCAATTCCAGATTGGATAATTATTTTCTCCTTACCTAACTTCACCTGCAGTTCAAAATAAATGCAACCTTCAATTTCTATTACAAAATATTGTGTAAAATAACTGTAGCCCCTGGAATTCACCTTAGATCTAGCTACAATTCCTGGGCCTGAAAAGTTTCTTGCATGGTATACATTCAATTTCTAAAGAACTTTGTAAACCTTGTGAAGTGATTTGCGTATATCAATATATAACATCACTTAATGTTAGGTAAAGTGGGGATTTCTAGCTGAAACAAGTCAAATGATATAAGATTAGCCAAACCTTCGATAGGAGGGAATGAATCAATACATTACTCTTTACATCTTTTTTTCTCTTCATTCACAGTTCTGTCAGTTACTTGATCAGAACCTTTTCTGTGGATGGAGGTTGGAGATGAAAAAAAAGAGGAGTTTGACTAAAGAGAGAAATTCTGTTGTAGCTTAATCCTCAGCTGTGAGAGCTGTAACATTCATGAAGTCAGGTTGTACTACAATGGAGGAGCATATTCCTTCCATCACAAGAAATATCCCTCCTTCATATCTCTCTTTCATATCTCTTGCCTCTCAGTACAGGAATACTGCTCTTACAGCTGCACTTTTCTTCCTGATGTTACGCTGGCTGTTAATACGATCTTGAGATCTCTGAAAAGCTGAGGTGTTTACTCCATTGGTAAGTGCTTTAAGATGGGGAAGGAAGAGGGTGGAAAAAGTCAGACATACATTCTGGGCTACTGATGGCAGGTATCACTTTGACTTTATTATTTACACCAGTGGTTCTAAAAGCTTGTTGTCTTCCAAAATACACCTACAGACTCATTAAGAAATAGAATTTTTAAGCAATGAAAAAATTACTAAAAATTACTTGTTTATTTTTTGTCTTCTGTCCTGGTTTTCATCTGAGATACTTATTTTTCAAACTTGAAAATACGTATTTTTGGATAAATCTCATTATTTTTCTCCCTACATGTAAAATTTAGCCCCAAGAGAAGTGCATGACTTTTGTCAGCAGAAAAGATTTTTTGCTATGTAATTTCCAGATGCTTTTACATTGGTCTTTTTTATAGGCTTCTATGATTTGAATTGAATGATTGATTTTGAATTTATGTAATATTTATTGTTTTTTACCATCTCAATTTTTTGCCTTGTGCCATCTCTCCACAATTATTCCTGATGCTGTACCTCCAGCTATTACAAGTGACTTGGAACAATTGCCAGCATGGCATTGAACACTTACTTGTTATGTAAGTACTTACCAGTGGTTAAGTCGTAATGATACTTAGCTCCCTCAGCACAAAAACCTGCATCACTCAACGAGTTACACTGATTTTAAATCTTTAAGCCAAGAATCCCGAATAGGATACTGAGACCCAGTTCTATTATCCACTTCATAAGAATAGGTTGGAGATAATCATTACTGGTTGATCTGTGACTGATCACTCATTGATCCTGTTGAGAATCTGAAACTAATTTGTTTTTGCTTCTTTGCATGTGAAGTACATATTCCTTTGTCAATATAGAAATTGTCAATACTTTATGGATTTTGTGTATTTTTTTTCTCTTAAAAGAGTGTAAATGGCAGTCCTTTATCCATTCCCTCTTTAGATCAATGACAATATCACTACTGAGTTAAAAACCCCCCAAATCGTATCATTTTTTCTGTACCTTAAAGGAGATAATTTTTGATGACAAGTGTCCTATATCAGACACAGTGAATTTAACCCATATTCTCCCAAATCAAGCGAAAGATAACATAAAGATCAGGTTTGGTGATAGGGTAGAAGACCACTCAATAGTAAAAAGAGTAATCCCACAAAATGAATAGTTTCAAATGGCATATTTAATTTTCTATGAAATGTATGTCACCTTTACAAATGTCCATTAAAGAGGTGCTGTCATGAATTTAAAATTTGCTGGAAAAGTAGAATATTTCCTTTTATACTGTAGAACCTAGGGAATAAAAAAAAGTGGCACCAAGTGTTTTCAATGTTCCAACTTGTCAGTAAATGTTATAAATGATTACTACTTGTATCCATAAAAATGAATGCCATCTTCAAAACTAGATTATAAATTTGCATGAAGATTATACAATTTGAGTAACAACTATAATGTCTCATTTTTCAGATATTTTAATATATGTTACCAACATATCTGTTTCTAGATTTGGTCCAGAGATTTGAAAAATGGTTTTCAGAAAACTTTTCTGTATAGTCATAAAATTTTACAAATCTGTGCTTCTATATGCCTGTCCTAAGTTTACATAACTTATGTCCATGTGGTTATTCCCTGGGGTTAGGTGCCTTTATAGGCATCAGCTGTTGAACAAAGATGTTTCCATTATTTTCCCTTTGTAGGATTTCCCTTTTTAATGATAAATTTGTTTGCTTTCATATCTTTGGGTCATTATGACTGTACACAGTGATTTCTGAAATGGCAATTTTAGAGATGTCAAAAGCAAGGGTTGTCTTATGGCAAAAGACCAGTAAGATAGTGAGTACTGAGCCGAGGAGCACAGTGGAATGCTCTGTCTCCAGTGTCATTTAATTACCTATTTAGGAATCGTCCTCTGGATGTGATTAACACAATCAATAAAATTACTGTCTCTATTAATACCTGATATATGTCTACACTTACATTTTTATAGACAATTTCAAACTTGTTTCCTTTCTGACCTCAATTTTACGTGTATTGCGAAAATTTCTTTCTCAATTAATTTTGATCATCAGACTGTCCCCAATTTCTTCAATGAAGATTGAGAATGATTGTCCCTCAAATCTGTGTACAGATACACAACTGTGTACATACACAAATCTGTGTATGCTCTGTGGAAAAAACCCCTAATTCCCTAGAAAACAGATTTGTATTTTAGAATACTGTCTGAAGGACTCCGTACTTCTGCAAAACTTTTATATATTATTTCTAGTGCATCCAAAAGTACATCTTTGTGCTTTCATAAAGATATTGAGCTTTCATGTAAAAAAATACACACTACAGAGCAAGGTGTATAATTTGCAGTATTAGTCTATAGTAATTATTTAAAACGTAGATAATTTATATTACCAATTTATAAAATATATTACCTTGTATTCATTTAAAAAAATGGTTTCAAAAATCACATTAGAAGACAAAGCTTGGAGTGACAAACTTACCAAAAACCCTTACTATAAAGACCTCTTGTATTTTCAAATTTAATTCCTCAAGACTCCAAATCTTTCTGTACTGCATTAACATCAAAGACAATGCCATCTATTATTTCTTTCTCATAAGAACATAGTGACATACTGCTACTTTTTTTGCCTTTATAGGCTTTTTTTGTAAACTATAGGGTAAAGGAGGGCTAGCTTTTTATATTGCTTGGCAGTTAATGATAGCAGAATGGAAATATGAATCCTTCTTGTGCTGCATATTCCTTGAAAAGATGAAAATGATACGCATCAGAATAGGGACACTGACAGATGAATTGCAGGAGTGGTGTCTTAAGCAAGCTGGATCAACTTGGCTGTAAATTTGCCTGAATCAGCAACTTTAATCATTGCAGTTTGTGAGGCAAACAATGAAATATCAGATGTTCCTATTTATATTCTGATATCCTGGCTAGCTAAGCATGACTCACTTTTCTTTCTTTCTTTCTTTCTTTCTTTCTTTCTTTCTTTCTTTCTTTCTTTCTTTCTTTCTTTCTTTCTTTTCTTTCTTTCTTTCTTTCTTTCTTTCTTTCTTTCTTTCTTTCTTTCTTTCTTTCTTTCTTTCTTTCTTTCTTTCTTTCTTTCTTTCTTTCAAAAGATTTGTTATGCATCTATGTAAAAACATTTTAAAGTATTGGTAAATAAATATATCTGAATGCAATTTTCCATGTTTAATTTTTTAGAGACCATCATAGATCATGCATAAAATTTTCAAAATTAATTCCTTTAGAATATTTAATTGTAAAAATTAACATTAACAATACAATAGCATTTACAAAATGTTCCTNTCCTTCCTTCCTTCCTTCCTTCCTTCCTTCCTTCCTTCCTTCCTTCCCTCCTTCCCTCCTTCCTTCCTTCCTTCCATTCCCTTTCTTGAAATTGCATCATGCAATGCCATTAGTAATTTTATTCAAGTCCTCATTAAAAGCAATTTGATGTTTGGGGTTCCCAGTATTTTGGTAACAAGGCACTTTGCTTTGAATTTCCAGAAGGATTTCAGTTCTTCATGCCCAATTTATGGTCATTTGTTCTTGTGTCACCATATCCTTGATATGAAATGACATTTTTCTCTTTTTGATACAGTGCCTCTTGATATGTCTGCAGAGGGCAATCATATCAAACTTTGGACTTTTGGCTAGCTAAAAAGTCTGGTTCTTCTCTCTCACAGAATCTATTTCTCTGAGATATCTATAGCTCTTTTCTGTATCTGTAGCAGGAATGATCAGAAGATTTGTGAAATCTGAAAGCCCTTTAAGCCTCCTGTGGTCACAGAAATGCTTCTTTCTCTCTGCAGAGGTTGAGAAGCCCTTGCCAAATTTGCTCAGAGGGGTCTTGTTCTCTCCCAGTGTGGTGTGAGGTGCTTTGGTGCTGAACAAAGCAGGAACTCTGGTGTAGTCCCACAGCAAATAAAATCTTGTCTTCTCTTGTACCTGCAATGTAACAACTAATAAGTTTGGACGTTCATAATCTGGTTCAAGTGCATAGTAGAAGGGGGTTTAGCTTATAACCTCACAATGCGGAGTATTCTGACCTGAAATCCTGCTAGTGGGGGGGCATACTGATGCCAGTCGGTTTTTGTATACCTAAATTGTTGAGTTATAATTTGTAGGAAAATGGGAGTTTTAGAATGGAACTAGAAGAGAAGTAAGTGTGATTAATTTCCAAAGGAGTCATTCTTGTACTGAGCATATTTCTTTTACAGTTGCAGAAACCTGAGCTGCTTAGGTTCAGGGTGTAATTTGAATGGTTCTTTTGAGTAGCAACGTGATTGAAAAATAAGGTCTCGGGAAGGTCTGCCAGTGCCACTCAAAGACAGAAATACTATTTAACAAGTAGAGCTAGGGATCTTTAGAAAGATATCTTTGATATAATTTTCAACGTAATATGAACAAAATTGGATAAGCCCAATTGATGCAAATTGTGTGTTATTCCACTCTGTGTAATGTATATGTTACACTGTTGGAGACTGTGGTCTCATCACTAAACTGAAAATTTTGCAGCTGATTAGAGTAAGATGCAGATTTTTTCAATAGTCCAATGTAGGATCATTTACAGCTATTGTGAGACAATAGATACTCTCATCCTTTCATTACTTTGTAACTCTTATCATGTGAGTGTGACTAAATTATTTGAAACTCACATGCTTATCCAGAGACAATGCAGGGTGGGATTCTGGACAAATTCAGTGAATACAATGCAGATTTGTTATGCATCTATGTAAAAACATTTTAAAGTATTGGTAAACAAATATATCTGAATGCAATTTTCCATGTTTAATTTTTTAGAGACCATCATAGATCATGCATAAAATTTTCAAAATTAATTCCTTTAGAATATTTAATTGTAAAAATTAACATTAAAAATACAATAGCATTTACAAAATGTTCCTGGTTTGCCTTTTTTTTTTTTTTTTGTAAATTAACAGTGAAAAAATGAGAAAATACCTCTGTGTTTCTTATCCCCACTCAAGTCTTTGAGATTGCTTTGCCTGCTTAAAAAAGGAAATTAAAATAGGTCAGTAGATGCTCTCTCTTTATTTATTTATTTATTTATTTATTTATATCAAAGCTTTATGGTATTTCATTAAGGAAATAAGGCAGTGAGGCCACTTTATCAAACATTCAGAAATGTAGCACAAAATAAAGTCAAAACTGTACGCACTTAAATGTTAATGTAAGAAAGATTTTGATTCTAGGTAATAACGGCTGCACAGGAAGATTGTTTCACTTTAGCTGATTTCAAATAGGATCTGTAAAGAGTAAAGCTTCATAACAATGTTTGCTAATCTATTTTCTTCTGGTTTATTTTTAGAAAAACAATGGCTTAATTCTATAAGACTTTGCAGGATATATAAAACTCTCACCAATGATTGATACTTTCTTCTTCCATTTAAGAAATTAACTGTAATTCAGGAATAATAGTAATGATAATAACAAAAAATGTTGGGAAATTTGATTCAGTGGGCCTTATTTTATGTCTTTTTTTAGTGGCAAAACCAATTTGGACATTTGTAAGCACAGCAGAAGCATTGTAAGCACCTGAAGAAAATAAACTTATTGAAAACCAGATATATTTACAGAATGGGTAAGGTTGGAAGGGACCACATTCCGCCTGGGTCTGGTCCAGCCTCCCTGCTCAAGCAGAGTCATCCCAGAGCTCAAAGCACAGGATTATTTCCAGAGAGCTCTTGAATGTCTCCAGTGAGGGAGACTCCACAACCTCTCTGGACAATCTGTTCCAGTGTTCAGTCACCCACACAATAAAGAAGTTGTTCCTCATGTTCAGGTGGAACTTCCAGGGCATCAGTTTCCGGCCCTGGCTTCTTGTCCTATTCCTCAGCTCCACCGAGCAGAGCCTGGCTCCATCCTCTGACACCCTCCCTCAGATACTGACAGACATTGATGAGGTCCCCTCTCAGTTGTCTTTGTGAGGCTGAGCAGGCCCAGCTCCCTCAATCTTTCCGGATAAGAGAGATGCTCCAGTCTCCCAATGATCCTTGTTGCCCTCCACTGGACCCAGACAAAGAATAAATGATTTAATGGCAAAGGAAATAAAGGGCTATAATGGCCATGTGAAAAATGCTTTAATGATGTACTAGCAAATGGGAAAGTAAGACTTTTAATTTACATTTCATTAAAATGAATCAGTGTATAAAAGCACCCAATTTTGAAGAGTACGAAAATAGTGTTTCCAACTGTCTGGCTAACCTTGTTTATCACAGGCATATTGTAATATCAGGCAATGACTGTGGAATTCATGGTACTTTATTGTTCTATTCTTCATGTTTATTTGAATATAACTTTTGAAATTGAGGTCATAAATGTTTCCTTTACTTACTAAAAGACATCTCTTTCTTTTTTATTCAATAACTATGCTACCGTTAAAACGATGAAAAGCCCAATATCTACAAGGTATAGATGAATATGTACAATAAAGTATGCATCATGAATTATAATTTACTAATCATACACCAAGCTGGTTTTTAGGGTAAAGTTTGGATCAAAACAGGGCCAAGGTAAAGATAAAGTACACCATGCATAGGTGAACTCAAATACACAATAAAGAAATAATCCCAAAACAATTGTACCTGAAGGTGCTAGAATGAAATAACATAAAAAGTATTGCTTAATAAAAAAATGAAACATCATGTAAGCAAGAGAACATATAGTTTATTACCTGTATATTTTTGTAGTAGGATTTCTTGAAAGATGGTTTCTATTGATCTTTTTCTGTTGAAAAATGTAACATCACTCATCTATTCTAGACAAATTTAATCTCCTTTATTTTAGGAATTGTGATACTGGAGCGAGTGGACCAGAAGTCCAACTGCCCCAGTGTTTTTATTCTGACCTTAGGAAGGATCTTACTTACTGTATCTATAGCCACAGAAGAAAAAGAGAATTTCTTGATTGTTCAATCCAGAAAAATTTTCTCTCTTCCTTTCTGTTCCTCTAGGTCTTAAACTTCTACTGGATAGAAATCTCTTGGCCTTACTCCTGCAGTTTTGTACATATTCCAAAACAAAGTTTATTGGCACTTGTAAGAATTCTGGATGTTGATTAGAGATATATGTTCTTTTTGGATCTCTAAGATTTTGGCTTCAGTAGCTTCGAGGAACAGTGAATTCCATTCTACTATGTGGAAAAAAAAGTATTTGCTTTTAATTTATCATCCTTTAATTGAATTCTTTCACGCCTATTTATTACAAGAAATGGAGATGAAAAGCTCCCAACCATTTCCACACTATTAGTGCACGTGTTTTTATACTGATGGGCTAACATTAAAAGAAAGAGTAAACTTTTTGTACCACCTTTTTAAGTAAAATGATTCCAACTTGACTGAGTGTTTTGCCACCCCTTTGTTAATTTCTCTGGATTTTTTTTTTACAGAGATTTGAGCTTCCTTTTCTGAACCTCCACCAGTTTAACACCTTTTTGAAACCCTGTGATCAGTGCTGCACATAATATTCAGGATGAGATGACATTTTAGATATGTGGTAACTTCTTGACTGTAATGGCACATTGAGCCATTGACGTTTTTTAATTCCTCCTTTTCTCTCTCTTCATTGTCAGTTAGTTGAAGACACAAACCCTGTATATGAGTACTACATAGAAATTGAAAGGAGATACAATCACTCTTTTTATCCTCTTCCCTCATATCAGTATTGAATTCAATTATTGCTGTCTTTGAAGTTTTCTGGCCCAGTTAGAAAGAATATCCTCTCCTTTGATAAGTGATTTGGTTTGAGGAAAAGTACTGGGATGATGGCTGGGGTAAGGGCTTGAGCTGCATTCCTCTGAAAAAGTGGAGCTAAACTGAGAGCTGGCAAGAGCAGATGCCAGGAAAGCCTCTCACTGCAGTCCCTTTTAGACCCTTTAGTGGCATGCAGCTGGTTGGTGTGATAGTCTCTCGTTCCCTGCCCTAGATTAAACTCTCATGGCAAGGGGTTCACTACTAGACGATATTCATGGTCCCTTCCAACCCAACGTGTTCTACGATTTGAGGGAAAGAAGGAGTTTTCCCTTTTGTCAGACTTTTTTACTCTGTAGTGTTTTATATTATCTTGTTTCAGGGAACATTGGGGGAGTTTTGCCAGAAAGTTCCCTTCTGTTGCAGAATTTCTAAACATAGGCAGTATCCTTAATCACTGCAGCCTTCCTCCTCTGGTGTGTTTTCATTTTAAAGGCTTTTGATCTTCTATATTAAGGGCACCATTCTCTGGTCAGATGCTGAGGCACAATTTATGCATTGAGGGGTATTTAAAATCTTGTGGAAGGGACACTGAAGTGCTTCACACCATCTGTGTATCAGATATACATCTGATTAACTTGGCAGAAGTAACCTTATAGGACCAGTGCTTTGTACTCTGAGTTCCTAAGTGTGTGTGTAAAGGGAAGAGGGAAAAGAGGAAGGGATCAAGAGAAGTAATAGGGAAAGAAAGGATCTGGAGTGAATGTGAACATAACTGCATCCTTAAAGAGGGGTGTTTGCTGTATTAGAGGGTGTGGCCCGAGACAGGAACGCAGTCTCCAAACCTGTTCATTGAGTTTGCTTCAAGAAGTTAGAACACAGACCGAAATTCATCCCTCACTGTGTTCTGGGCTGCAGAGTACCTTTTCCATTGTCTAGTCCACTTGCTTTACAGACATTATACGGAGCTGGCTTCCAGCTATGCTTTGTGATTTTTGTGGGTTTCGAGACTTCTCTTTCTCCCTATGCTTCTTAAGTTGAATTTAGGAAACTAAGAAGTATATCCTCATTAATATGAGCAAACAAGAAAAATTAGATATTTCAGTGCTGTGGAATTTAAATCTCTCTTAGATTTGGATCCAAGATCTGTCTCAGATATAAAGGCTTTCCATAATGAATTCTACATGAATAGTCATAATCAGAAACAAAATGTTATGGGAAATTGTCCAAATGTCCAAAAAAGTCCAAATTTCTTTACCATTTCAGACTAAACCTACAAATTTGGAGATTACTTAAAAATGAAGAGTAAAATTTGGGCTGCTATACAGGTCCTTTCAAGTTATTTTTCATTCGTCTTTAATGTTTTATGGTATAGGTGACCTTGGAAAATACATTTTTTTTTCCTTTTGTTTTTAGTGTTACTATTTTACCTTTTTTTCTTTCTGAAGAACTAAGCTTGTCATGAATTCTAAAATCTAATCTTCTGTAAGTGCTAGTAATGAGACAGTGGAGCAGAGAGGCATGGCTTCTTCCCACAAGGTTTTGCTTTCATAATGAATTAAGTCATATGAAGTGTGGAATCTGAGATAAGCCATGAAATTTTAAGATGGTGCCAGCTGGAATAGCTCCATTAAAATCAATGGAAAGACACCAGTTTTCACCACCTGCTTGTGACTCACTCTCAGGGGAAATAAAAATGGTTGATATAAATGTTTCAGTCATGAGCCTTTTAGAGTGAACTATTGACATGGCAAGGACAGATGCTGGTATTCAAAATCAGAGATAATTTGGGATATTGTATTCTGGATGTGACAGAATCTGTTGGTTTTCTCTCTCTCTCATCCAGTATCGCATTGAACCTGACTCATATTTGAGCTTTTTAGAAAGTAGCTGAATAATGTGAAGTTTCTTAGGGCTGTGGAGTAAACTGTGGGCTGCTGCACAGCATTGGGATGAATGCTTGCTTTTCATAAAGACTCAGGCAGGGAAGGGGAAAATCAAATCTTTTCCCCTTCATTCCTCACAAGACACGTATTGAATTGTACTACTGAGTCCTTTGCAGCGATATGACTGTTGACAGATACTGTTACTACTAAATAAACCCATATTTATGCTGATAAATATGCATGTCATTTTTTGTCTTTTACTGTAAAGTGGGTGTGGGATGCCATTTTCCAAACTGAACGTGGCAATAGCAACAGCTAAATCCATGCGTGGGGATGCATGAATGGGCTTGGAAAGAAGGAAAACCTATGAGTTTTTCAAGAACCACTTTCAGGTTTTGTGGATTCCTACTGCGAGCTCAGGAAGCCCCCAAGCAAGAAAAATCTAGAATAAGAAGCAAAAACGTAGATGATTTGTCTCCTTTAACTTTACTCCTTAACATCAAGATGAACATGGAGAAAAAGAAGTAGGTAAGAGGCAAAGCAGAATGGTCCCTTCACTGGAAAACAGTGATAGACCTTTATGAATCCTGTTTATACAAGATGCGAAAGCGTTTCGTTTCATGGACAGCCTGGTTTCCCCATTTACATTACCCTTGGATCAGTGCACAAGCAAGTTTCTCACTGTGGAGTTTTATTAATGAGGTTATTGTTAAGCAAGAAAGCTCGACTGCTTTAATTCCAAATGAAAAAGGGAACATTTCCACGGGCTAAGATTTGCCCTCTAGCTAGGCTCCTGAAATCTCACCAAGTTAAAACTTATCCTCTACCCATTTTAACTGTTACAGTGACGATGAATGGGCTTTAGGCTGTTTCAAAATATGCCCCATTAACTTTAATATGTGCTAAATTTTGTAGCAGAATTTTAATTTTCTTCCTTTCAGTGCAGCTGTGCTTTTCCCTCTGATGAAGCTTTTTTGTTGAGGAGAATACTAGCAACTAGAACAATAATGATTTTATTTTTCTTGAATTCTTAAATTATTGAAATCACAAGTTAGGATCATAGGATATTTCAGACTGGAAAGAACCTCAGGAGACATCCTCATGCAATTTCCCACTCAAAGCAGCATCAGCTGTGAGGTGAGACCGGGTTACTCAGGGCTTATCCAACCAACTCTTGAAAACCATGTTAAAAAAATTATAAGAACAGAACAGAAATAGTAAGAACTTGTAAGTTCTTGATATTGGAGAAATTATAAATCCATAATTACTAAAGATATTAGAAGGTGACTTTTTGCTTATTCACTTTAGTACCTGTTTACGGCGCTATTGCCCACAGTACTGAAGGTGTTTGTGTGGAAGAGGCTGTTTAGCCGTCCCTTGATGCCTGAAGTCTGCCAGAGATGGATGTGTAAACCATAGCTTTTAAATGATGGTAATGAACTGAAAGGAATTGTACGGCTGTGGTGCAAGCAAAAAAGGAAATTCAATGTTGATCTTAATGGTGGTGGTGGACACCCAGTTTATCTGGATGTTTCACTTGTTTTTGGGCCGAATATTTTCCCTTGTTCTCTTCCACTGCATCATTGAATGTGGTTGTATCGTGATCACTAATGAGTTAGTAAATGCCTACAAATGTAAGCAATTAATATTTGTGATGCTGTTACCCTACGAGTAAGGCAAAAAGACTCAGAAAAAAAATGAAACTAAGAAAGGGTTTTGCATAGATTTCTGGACATCTGAGGATGACCTAGAAATCCGCAATCACTGTTTATCAGAACTGCAAACCTAACTGGGGTAGGCTCTACATCTTATCCAACTCTTGCACTTGTTTCTCTTCTGGCACAGGAGGACACTTGGAGATATGGCTGGTGCTTGCTTGAATGTGGCAGGAGGCTGGCAGAGGCACTTAAGTCTACAAGAAAAGTGTTCCTGCCTGTCTTGTTCTTGCTGTTCAGTTACGTGGCCAGAACACACTCTTTGTAAGATAAACAGATTAGTACACCTAATTAAAATTGCTAATTTAACCGAGCAGTCAGAAATATTCTGTTTCCCTTCCTTCTTTAAGTCATCTGGACAGCTTCTGAAAGCACAGCTAAATGGCTTTTTCTCTGACACCATCTCTGAGAGGTACTGGTCCTGACTTTCACGATTCATATCACCTCATCAAATACATTCCTATGTTGCAATAGCTGAACAAAAGTTAAGGGAAATGAAAAAATATGTAAAAGAAGTTTTGAAAGTTTGAAGCCAGACTTGATTCATGCAAGTAAAACAAGTTTCCTCAGAATTTAGTGACTTATGTTAACTGTAATTGTAGAATATTACTTTTTAAAATATAAATTGTCATGTTACATGAAACTTTATTTCCTGCTACCATCACTGATTTTATTGACAACTGTTCAAAGAGGTTTTATTTTTAACTACGTGCTCAGTTATCACAAGGCCATTCACTGGAAAAGGGGACCGTAATTTTTTTGGTGGCTCACATTTATTTTTGCTCAGTGATGGAAATAATTAATTATTTTCATGAAAGATTCATGTCAAAATATGTGTTGTGGAAACAGAAATGTTTCTTATTAGGATCTCTCTACACTCCTCTCAAAAAACATCCAACTATGGAAACCTTCCAGTCAGAAACTTTCCAAGTTGATACAGCTCTGAGCAACTCATTGTTACTTTGATAAAAAGAAATATTAACCATAAGAACAATATGAAGTCTTCTATTGTCAACAATTCTACAGTCACAGGCACACAAAACAAAAACACTGAACAAATTCATCACTACATTAAGGTCTTCAACACTGGAAATTCAGGGGCTGGGTCATCCTTTCTCGGAAATTTTGCTAAGAGTTTCTCCAAACTAGGTAAGGTATGATTCAGTATACATTACTGCCAATTTAACAAACATTTCTTTGTGGTATTTACTTATGCATTTTGCTAAAGGGAAGCCTTTAGAGATGCAGTGACAGGAAGAAACTCATGCATAATAACGATCATTTTCATAAAGCTAATGAATTCACACTTCTTGTAAATAATACTTGTGTATCAAATGTGAAAATATGCAGTAGGAGATTAACAGCTTGTTAAAGCACTGACAAGGTCCCTGAGAGAGGAAATATAATTCATTTTTCTAAGCAACATTTTCAAGTTACTCTTTGGTTCTTGTTCTTTTTGATGAGTTACAAAATAGTAACATCCTTGAGACAGCTGAAGGTTATGATACAGTAGCAGATTACAAAAATAAAATGAAAAAACAACCTGTTAATCCTCTAGATTATTCTGTGTAATTTAGCTTCCTCTTGGTTCCTGCATTTAGATTACATTTTCATCGCTATTCTAATTCTTTCCTGTGTGTAATGGATACTTTTAACAAGATGTTTTAAGCACAACATTTTAAGTAATGCTATTTTGGTAAGAGTTCCGAGAAGAGTTTAGAATTTTGACTCAGTTCTACTGTGCTTCCATTGCAAAGTCAAAATAAATTCAGAAACAGCTTCAACACATTTTGACTTTATGCAGTAGGGGCGAAGGTTTCAGGCCAACCTTCAGTTAGCCTTATCTTGATGCCATCATAATATTGTCAGTCTCTGAGTGTATCCCAAGTATCATTACACAGGCTGGAAATGAGCTAGAGTGGAGTGGCACTCCGGCATGCCTCTGCCATCAAGTGTTCACTTAAATTTCATTGCCACAAAGCGGATGTTGTAGTGACATCTCTGCCATCAATCTGTCATTAAGGGATCCCCTTAGCTGCTAACCCAGAGAAGTTTTATAACTCCTTTACACATTCATACCGTGCAGCATATCAGGATAAAGATCATAACGTTTTTCCAAAACAGTGCTTAAGCACTTTAAAATGGGCACTGGATATATTTTCTCTAGTCATTATCTTCCCTTTTGTCAAACAATATTGTAGTTCTGCTACTGTAATGTAATAGTATTTTATAGTGCATATAATATCTGCAACACTCTATCAATACATATTTTATGAGAAAAGCTCATACATGTAGCTCTTTTGCCTCATAGAAGCAGGGAAAAGTCCCTACTTTAACATTTTAAATCTGGTTCCTGATGAATAAAGAAACTGCGTTGTGTCTCAAAATCCTAACAAAAATAACTGTACTCTGTAACCTCCTTGCAGCAAAAAAGACTTCCTCACTTGAAAATACACTAGTCATATAAAGAGAAGGAGATGTTTAACAGGAAATTTAAATGTAATCATGTAAATGTAAAAAATCTGGGCGTGATATGTAGCATGCACTCATGGAAAGAAATATCCCCCTATCCATCAAACTGGAGGTATCTCATGCAACATACCTGCCCTGAGTTGATGAGAATCTTTCTCAAGCTACAGTTCACTGTTTGCATCAACTCGTGCAACCAGCCTTCCTCAAATTCTCAGCAAGGATCTAGCCACAACCTACGGATCTTCTCAGCAGGTTTTTATTAGTGCCTGAAGCGCCTTCTGCCTTCTTGTGACTCACCAACAAAATTTTTTAAACCAGTGATTTAATAAGTTGCTAACTATCAGTATATCCATACAGTGAAACCCCTTGTGCCCCTTGCGCTGTGATTCACTTAATTTATAGACAGTAAATTTATTAATTTGTAGCAGCACCTCATCAAACTCATAACGGAATTAAAAGTAAGAATAGCATTGGTGAGAAATATTAGGACACTAACCAATTATTGATATAACTACACTAAACAAAGTTAAAATCAAAGATGTTCACAGAGACATTTCAATTAAAAAAGAAAAACATTGTTTGATTTGCTGTACTTCTAGGGTTGCTGTAATTGAAAATGAAGAATAAAATTACTAGAAATTATTTTACTTGCATTATTCCTGCCAATGCACTTGAATGTGTTTCTTTTGACAGTGTCCTCTATTGAGCTACTTTGACTTGTTACTTTTGGTGATATTTAGAGTGGAGAAGATAAGAAGGTAACAAAGAAAAATGGAAGTATAGGAAATGAAGACAAGGAAGACTCACATACAAGGCCTGACAGTGTTTTCAGACATTTGGACTTGGCTAGATTTCAAAGCAATGATTTCTCTGTAGAAATAAATATTTAAAAGTCACATTCTTGCATACACTAAATCCATAATGATGGTTACCATAAATTTATTTTATCTGATTGAATTTGGCACATTTCCCTGGCAAAGGAGGTAAAACTATCTCATTTGTGGCTACTTACATGTGATGTTATCGGTAATTTAGCATAGGCTGAAGCAATCCTGAAAGTCTTCTATATAACTCTCCAAAATCTTGACTCACTTTATGGTTGACTCACTAAACAACTGCTACAGAGCAACTGTTTTCTCCCTTGTGAGTGCACAAGTCAAACTATAAATGAAAAGTTGGGCTATGAAATTGCATTTTTCTCTCAGAGTAGCCAGAAATGTTAAATGTTCAAATTCATGTACTCATTATGTGTAATTTTAAATACAATAAAGCAGATGGCTCAGAACAGAACCAGCCTCTTTTAGTTGTCGGTTTGCTAAAAGAAAAATGTTGATATTAGTGCAGGAAAATTTTAGCTGTGAATTTGGATTCCTCTGTTGCTTTACTTGTCTCTGCAATTAGGAAAATACTTCAAAAAATTAAAAAGTTGTTTTGTAAGCTGCCTTGTATTTCAGCCAGCTGATGTGTACTTTGACTTCATGATTAACATATCCTTGTTTTGCTAGAGTAGAGATAGCATTATTTCTAGAAAAGTGGCTGCCATTAATAAATTATCCAGAAATTCCAGTTCCAAAGCTGGCTTTTCTAAAGAGTGGATGTAGTTTGTCTGTAGGTAAAACTATCTTTGAGCTTTAAATTTCATAAGAACATTAATAGAAAATAATTTTGCTTGCATTTCATCCTGGAATATCATTGTTGGGCATGTTAATTTGGAAATTTAGCAGCAGCTGCAATTTTGATTTTCCTTTTTCCCAGTTGTGATATAATCACTGTACATATCTATTAGTGGAAAGACCCAGGTTCAGGTTTCTTGTGATTTTAGAAAGAATGTAACCTTGCAGCTACAGCTTGCAATCTGTTAAGTTTTGGAATAAAAATACATGGCCGCATCCAAGGACTTCTGAAACTAGTAAGCTTGTTTGGATGCCTCCCCTGCCATTTGATGATGTCTTCTTAATGAAACTGTTCTCCCTTGTTCCACAGGCCAAAGACTGATGGATTGGTGTCTTCCAATTGCTGAGAAAAAGCCTTGAAAAAAGTCATAAGTATTTGGATTTTTTGGTTGGTTGTGGTTTGTTCTGGTGTGCATATTTTTCTGTGAGGAGAATGACTGAATTTTAAGTTACTTAAATAATAATGATCACACGTAAGACTTAAAAGTACTTTGTGGTTTATGGAATTTTTCTATCATCATTTCACAATTAAAAAAAAGAAGGTGAGTTGATTTACAGAAGGCTACTCTAGAATTCGTGATACTCATGCAAAAATAATCCAAGCTCTTCAGATACTGTAGATCACACTAAGTGAAAAGCAATGCGAGTCTAGAATATCTTGTTATTTCTTTTTTTTCATTGAGCCATATATGTCCTTTTAGAAATGTTATATACAAATCTGATACCTTCCCAGTGGGGTTCCAACCCTGCAACGGACTATAGGAAGAGAAGAGGACAGAGAAACTAAGAGTAATCTGTCTGATTTTATGTCAGTTGTCCAGATAGCTCCTTAGGAATGTTGACACATGTACAGACATATGAATCTCTCTTTCTTAAGAGGAGTTAATTGAGTAGAGTGTCAAGGTATCATAAACAACTAAATAGCCTAATTTTACCTGCTTTCAATCATCTCTTTCTTGAGCACAGAACTAGTTTCAGCAGGCCGGCTGAAAGCTTCATGTCCCAGGGGAAACAATTGAGGGAACTCAGTGGCTGAGAGGACATAAATAGATAAATAAATAGGAAAGAATTAAACGGGAAGTTTCACTGTGTGGAATTGTGATGTGTTTTCCCTTCTCTTCAGACATAAAAAAACAACAGACCTCTGTCTTATTTCTGGGAATGTCAGTGCCTTTATCTTTGCAATTGACAGCCAAAACAATACAATCCTTTTTATTATATTGCATCAACATGCTCCTTGAGGAAAAACCGGTGCTCTGTTAAATCACTCAGGAATGCAGCAATGGGAATGAATGTGCAGTAAAAGCTCATCCACATCCTGCTTCGGACCCGCAGGGTCTCTGCAGCTCTCACCCAGCAGCAGACATGAAAAACCTTGTCTTATCTAGAGGCTGCACAAGGTGGAGCCACAGGAGTGGCTGTCTTTGATGAGACCTGTTTATTTGAGAACATTTTTCTCCTCTCACCCTTCCGCCCTGCTAATCACCTGCAGCTCAGGCAGCTCTTTCTGTATTTCATGGCTATTCTCTCTGTTTTCCTTCCTTTAGAAGATCAGAATGGGCTGGTGCTGACAAATGAAACCTTTACAGATCTTTTGCAGAGTGAGGTCCTGTAGGCCAGGTATTTGTTTTACCACACAGTGCTGGTCCACAGGGCTGCCCCCAGCTGAGCCAGGAACGATCAGGTCAGTGTCTGACTTTCAGTGCTGATTGGGGCAGAGTAGTCAGAGAGAGCTGCTGGAGAGTTCTGGATAATGTGAACCTGAGTTCTTGGCAGAAGTGTGGGATTAGGAACATACATTTGCAGGAGCATAGATGTGGAAGATTACTGTAACTATGGCTAGCAGCCATGCATTCTGGTGGCTTGCAGCTTGCCACTGACGACTTGCAGTGTAAAGAATTTTGTGTTAGATCTATGAAATTTCTTCACTATGTGGAGTGGACCACTCTTTCCAGATATGCAGGTGCTACTGGAACACCAAAGTCTGCTAAGAGCATGTGAGGCTAGTCTTATGGCCTGTGTCTGTATCACAGAGACACAAGGTGGCAAGTTAAGCACCAAGATGTGTTTTTTCTGAAAATATTTCATGAAAATGTAGTTCTGTTTCTCATCTTTCTGCATATGTTGGCAGACTGATACAGAATCAAGCAAGGATGCTGCGGAGGCTTGCAGCAGCAACAAAGAGAAACAACAACTAAGGGACTTTTCACACAGTAATGAATGGGGTGACCTAAAATAGAATTTCAGGACTTGGGGATTAAATGTGTTGGACTTATTCAGTTATTAACAATCTGTGTCTTTGAAAACTGAGAGATCATCTTACATTTATATTAAAATGTTACATTATATCTAAAGTGCCATGCTGTGTAATTGTGAAAGGAAAGTAACTGGAAGAAAATCGCTCATAAAAGAGTACTTCTAAAAATATATATCTGTAACTTGGGCACAGAAAGAAAATCTGGCTATTTAGCAAAGGAGAAAGAGTGGGGTGGGGGAACAGACTCCTACAGTGAGAGTTAATAAGTGAAGTTATACAATGGACTGATTTTTACGGCTCAGCCATAAACCTTTGAATGCAAAGGTCTCTAAAGTAAATGATAACACTCTCTTAAACACTGTAAAACATTCTGTAATGGTACCAGATTTCTGGGATTTCTTTATAAATACATATATTTTAATAGCTACGCCTTTGGAAAATAAATAGTACAGATTATAGTAAGAACTACAGATAAAGGTAGCTTTTTCTTTGCTTCAGTATAGTAGGTGTCAGTGACTTTCCAGCAACATACTATAAGTAACCACAGTAAAACTTCTGACCTTCTGCTGTTCAGTTAAAACATCTAACGTGAATTACACTTTTAAAAATACCCTTTTAAAAATAAAAGCTACTTACTCAGTTATTTGAAATAATTCTGCTGGCTATTGTTTTTTTTTCTCACTGTGTTCACATTCTTCACTCACAAGAAATGACTTCTTGCTTCAGAAATGAAATATCCATAAGTGCCCCATTTCTTAAAGGTGAGTTTTTGTGCTTCTAGATAACAATAATCATTCCATCCATGCACCAAACTTGTAATATAACTTGTAGCTTTTAGTTTTTAGCCAGAAGTAACCTACACGGGAACACTAATTTATTGTTATGAAACTGATTTAATCTCATCTCCTTTGAAAACAACAAATCTCCTTGGTAGGTAAGGATTTTAAAACATAAAATTATATTAAATTGCTGGTTTTTTTTTTCTTTTCAGTCATCCATATTTTTATCTACTGCCATTCTATTATTGTTAAGTTATAATTTAGAAACCTTGTGGTCTATTACGGATAACATGTATTTGTCAAATTTAAACTTGTCCTCACCTGCAAAGCTGAACTTTTTAGAGATTATTACTGGGAACTGTTGCAGGAGGAGTAACTTCTGATTCATGACAACCTTAAGCCTTTCTACAGCTAATGTGGGAAATGATTCTGTTTAGAAATAAAGAATCATTACCATCAGCCCTTCCCATCCTTCCACAGCGATGACCTATTACACCCAGGCTGGGATGAGCACACAACACCTTTTTAAAAGGCAAGATGCCTCCTTTTAAAGAAGGAACTAGAACCTAGTGTTCACTGAAGTAGGTATACACTGAAAATGCTGGAGGTGAAAGCACTGTACATTCTTCAGAATGAGCTATTTGCCTTTTTCTCCAAACCCTGGTGTCATAAGATGGTGGTGTGTAATTACTGTAATGACTATATGAGTTTTAAGGGACTGGAACGTCTGGTCTGACTTTTGGAGTCTGTGTTTTCCCAAGGATCTTGTATCATCAATTCCAGACCATGAGTACCATCAGCCTCTACAGACGAGGCTGCTGAAAGCCTCATGTGGTATGACTGCAGCAGCATTTGTGTGCTAGGCTGAACATAGGATGTTGTTTAAGCTGAATACCTTTTATATCGAATACAAGGGATGCAATATTTTTAGCTACATGCTTGTGTCGTACAGCGTCTGGGAGATGGATAAAGAATGTTGAATAAAAATGAAGAGATTTCTTTCACTGCTAGTAAACATTACAAGATTAAGCAATGTTGATCAAAGTTTTAGAGTAGTGGAAAATAAGGTTTACCAAGAGAATGTGTATTCTAACAACTTTTGTTGTGTTTGAACCAGGGACCTCTTCTCTGGAGCCACAGAAGAGGAAGCCAGGGAGAATGAGTAAATTCTTTAGTCAAGTGTCAAGTTTGAAAAATATATTTTTATGGTTTTTAACTGTTTCTAAATGTCTGCTTTCATAAGAGAAGTTTTCATGTATCTGTATAGACATTCCATTCTTTTCGTCTCTTAACCAGCTGTGAATGTTTATTCCCACAAGAATTTCCATATATATAAAAAAAATTACTTTATTTGTTTTCCTCTCTTGAAATTTGGTTTCCTACTGCTCCTTCCATGACTCTTATGAAAAGACACTTAGCATAGTTGCAAAGACCCCCAGGGTATTTTCTGATTTTTCTAGGTTCATTTTATCAAAACCTTTTTGCATTTGATTTTTCAATCCAGTTTTACAGTTTCAAAAGTTTATTCTTAATATTAAATGTCTAATCTAGATTTACATTTCTATTTCCAAGTCAGATGTGTGTGCATGAAATATTGGTGCAACATTCTCCCCTTATTTAAGCCACGTGATACTTTGGGCTGATGTTATTACCAGGGAGAAAATAAAGAGATTTCGTAGTTGATCAGGTGATGTCAGCAAGTACTTTTTGATTTAGCTCCTGGAACGTCAGCTTATTCTGTAGGCTATATTGAAGTTTAAAAAATAGTGTACGTAAAAGAATAGACACACCCAAAACCTTCTCCTGTTTTTAAAGACTAATCTAAGAGAACTGGCACTCTAAAAAACGAGCTATAAATTGAAGGTGAAAACACATCCCAGTGCCTTGTAACAACAAAAAGAAATATGGTTCAAGATTAATTCTGTAGTGTATCAGCCGCAATATATTTGGCCCTTGTTATCTTTGCACTATTTTTATATTCCTGTAAAAGAAGACTAGTTCACTACCTCTTAGTATCGTGCAGAGAAGATTAACATGTGGCACAAGAGTGGCTGTGGAATTTGTACCCCTTGAAATGTTTTTTCAATGGCAAATCACATCAGACTGGCCTTTCTGTCTTCATAGAGTCTTGGTGCTGTTAAGAAGCACACCAGGTTATATATTGCAAAGCAGGTCACGCCTTGTGTTATAGTTTTAGTAAGTGCTAAAATACACTCACCAATTAGAACAGTTCATTTTGTTATCCTATTTGAAATCCTTTTTAGGGTAACTAGGTGATGAACAATAAGGGAATTATTTGGATGTGTTCTATAAAACTGAAATTTACTTTACTCTTGCAGCTCAAAATAATTTTGTGTTGCCACTGTTGTTTTCCTTAGGCAGAACACTCTCTCATGAGTACTTCGTTTCTGATGGCATAAACCAGTGCATTTGGAGCTTTTATACTGTTAATATCTTTTTTTTATTTAGCTGTTTTCAATGGCAAATTCTAAAGCAGTAATTAAATCTATGAGCCAAATTCAGTCCTCGGCTGCAGGAAGCACTTAGAAATTTAGGGCCAGTACAAGGGTTCTTCTGCATTTCTTTTAGTGTTGTGCTATGAATTCACATGCTGTATTCTGTATTATAACAGTATTCTGAGGACTGATTTTTGTTAAAAAATATTTTATAAATGTAGTGTCCATGTATATAACACCATGCCATTTCATTAGGTTTGTAGCTGGTGCGGAATTAAAATGTCTGGTTGATTGAGGAGAGCATGGAACTTCTGGAACAGATGGTTGTCCATTCAACCACACTTAAGCCTCCTCAATCCAATGAAGATGTGGCTTGATAATTTATCCACTAGCTGTAAGCAAACTTAAAGTGTAATTGTCTCTTCTCATCCTCAAAGATAAACTTTGAAATAACCTGCCTTTGTCTGTGAGAACAGAAATAATGTTGTAACTTTCAGAAATATTTCCTGGAACAGAAAATTTTTCATTCCTAATTCTAACTAAAAGACGTTTGGAGATTCCAAACACCTTTGGAAACATGCTGGAAGTGACATTCATGTCAAGTTATTGAATACAAAAGCAGTACAATGGGATCCAGAGTTGTCACTCAGAAAAAGTCAGCTGCTAGAAAAGTGGAAGAAGCCAGAAACAAGTACTGGAGCTGTCAGAAAAGGTAACCAAGTTATATTTCCTGTATTAATTCAACCACCTAGGATGCGGGAGAGAAAGTGAGCGTGGATCGTGGTCTGTGCAAAATGCTGGGGGACAGATTGTTTGCTCCCAAGTTTTCTTATGGACTATGCATCAGAAGCAATGAAAATATTCAAAGTATGCAGATCCAACAACATTTACCCTGCTCAAAATCATGTTGACATGAATATATTTTCTTATTAACTGAATTGTAGGAAATTTGTGATTAGTTCACTCATATGGGATTTACAACATTTTGTTATTACAGGCTGCATAGATCACATTTATACAGCGAGTTCAGGATCTTTCTGAACAAATCACTGCTGAGGAGAATAGGGATACATGGAGCAGAGGAATCCTTGCTGTTGTTTGTGACTACTGAAAATGGGAAGAGACAGCTGTGTGTGTGATTCATCGTGTTGATTTGGGTAGTGTTGGGACACATTCTAGCTACATATCACTTTCCTAAATATCAGGGTGCTGTGCTCTTTTTTTTAATCTGCCATCTTTGATGAAATGTAAACAGACTGTACATTAGCTACCAGTATATATATGCAGTATAAAAGTAATATCAGATCTCCAGTCCCAGCTTTTACCAGTTTGCCTGGGTTTTACTTATTTACATGGACACATGGAGACAGAGAGGAAGAGCACATGTTTGTCACCAGGAATTGTTCTTTTAAGAGATGTTAAACAAAAATTTGGCAAGTAATTTATATTTGCTAGACAGTTATACCTCTGCAGACTGTGGAATGGCCCCCAGCTCAGGTCTCATCATATCCCACTCCATATCTCAAATTGTATCTCCTTCTCTTTCCTGAATTTGTGAATGCTCTGTGGGTTTCTGCTCATGACACACTAAAAAAGCTTGGTGAAAAATCAAGCAAGAGATAATATTGTGTGTTCTCTCTGTAGCTTTGGATTAGCCTCCCCAGGAGTGGTTGGCCTTGGAGTCTTGAGTTACCCTGACAAATAAAGAATGATGCTAAGCTTGTTTTTGAGGTTGTATCCATTTGGGGGCAGAGGCTGATGTCTCTTATCTAATCACTGTCTTGTTTTGCACCAGGCAAGCACTGAAACTTGGTAAAATTGTAAAATGCACTCTGTGAATTTATAAACTCTACATTTAATTTTAAAGAATTTATCACTAGTGTGTAGAGTGAACTACATATTGCTTTGAGTACTGATGTAACTTTCTGAAGTGATGGACAATAGAGCTAAATGGAAAATGCAAATCTTTACTGTTAAGATGTCTGTGTTTTAGTTTCGTGGCTTTTGCTGATTTTGGTTTTTTAAATTACAAATCTGAACAAAAGGTCAGCTCATTGACCACATTGTCTTCCATGGAGTTTCCAGATATTTTAACAACTGATGTGGAATTTTTTAGTTAGCTGCAAATACCTGCAGTGAATGACAATAGATTGTACCCTAAGCTGCAAGGCTACCAGGCTGCCTGAGAGCACCAGGAACCAATTAACCCAGGAGCTGGGAACCTAAAACAAACTGACACCTAGGTCTTGCTTTGGAATTTCTTGCTAAGACACTGACAGTTGGCTTGTTTGGAATTTACTGCTAAAAGGGCACTCAGTCACCATCTCTGAAACCCAGTTAATTAATCCTTGTCGGAAGAGCTTTACCCTGAATGCCTAATGTCTAGTTATACTGACCTTTAAAGTAACACTTGTAGCTGAGCTATCTACCTAACAGCACCCTCTCTGCTGATTGCTGGGTTTCAAAAATAGGCACAGCAGGGTTCTCATCTTCTTTTCCTTTTGTTCAAGACTGTCACACTCCTCCTGCTTTTATTCAAAAGTTTTCATCTAGCTATAGTGCAGACACAGGTATGGCTGAGAACAGTTATGCTTTTCATGTTCCCTGTGGCCTCTTGCAGACATAGCCAGTGCCTTCTCCAAGGACTTCCCTGTGCTTGTAATTGCATTGTCATCCTTAAAAAGTTTTTTCTGGCTGAAATGGATTTCTCACTGCTCACAAAACTTTCACCTGTTATAACAGTTTATAGCTCTAGTCTTCTAAAACTGATTCACAAGGCATGCATATAAACAGATCTGTAATTTCTGATTTGCTTTTAGCTTTTAGTACAGATCATTTGTAAGATATAAACGTGAGGTTTGGTTTTAACAGCGGATCATCCAAACATCCCCCCTCTACCTTTTATCAGACACTGGCATCCCATTACACAGCTGGGCAGTGGGTAAGCAGCAAGTCAGGACCCTCAGCAGCTCACACATAAACGAGCTGTCTCAAAACTGGAAAAAAGGGCTACCAGGCTTTATATATCTGCAGCTGCTTGGGCATTAAGACCTCTCACAAGGCATCTTCCTGTGCCCTGGGTTTCAGAGTTTGCTTCTGCAGGCTGCTACTACCTGTGCAGCTGACGAGCCAAATGGTGTGGCTGGGGGCGGTGAGAGTGGGCAAGTGAGTTCTGCAGCAGCATCCTGCTGCCTCTCCTGTTTTCCAGGCAGTGGGAAACAGTGGAAGTCATATCTCCCTGAAACACTGTAAAAGAAGTTGTTGGGAATCCATGAAGTCAAGGAGCTCCACTTTTTGGAACTGTTTCTAGACGAGGAGGTTGGTGACTGGCAAGAAGTCAGTCAGCATTGCCTGAAAAATTGGAAATCAGCTGGCTCCAGCTTAGCTGAATCAGAATTTCCAGTGGAAAGCTGTTAGGTCAGAAGATTTTTCCACCTGATCATGAGCAGAACAGTAAAAGCAGCACACATTGCAGGCAGAGATTTTGAAAACATCATTGACTAAGTATTCATTTTCCATTGAGGATTACAAGCATATTTCAAGGGCTGAATGATGCCCAAGTGCTAAATTGTCTTTGGAAAATTACATTTTTTTGTCCATACAGCCCAGCCTGAATGGCTGAATGGCTGAATGTCTGCTGCCTAAGACTGCCCTTCAGAAAATAATCCCCCCATGTGGTTTGTACAATTTGTACTGTAAGTTAAAGTTTGCCCTTTTTTTTCCCCCTCTCCTTTTTTTTCCCTGTAACACTTCAAAATTCTTGAATTACAGTATTTTAGGAAAATAATTTTATATTATTCTGACTTATATGCAGGCAATACAGAAAAATCACCACCTTAAAATACAATTTGACTTTTCTAGAGGCATAAATCTGACACTGTCCATCAGAAAATATGGACTATCTGCAAAGGCACTAGAGTCACCCGGCCACCTGTCTGTGCAACTAAACAAAATAGAGAGATATTTTATAGTTATTTTAAAAACACACTTTACAGCTAAACAGGAAAAGTGCACTTCAAAATCTAATGACGTTAGAAGTGCCATTTTATGATTTCAACATGAACAATAATTGTTTCTTAAATGGAGACAGCAGAAAATAGAAACATTGTTTCATCTGAAAAGAAAAAAGAAAAGAAAGATAGTGACACATTGTGTTTGTGTTCTAATTTGCAGACACTCTTCATGGCACATGCACATAAATGGGGAAAAAGGGAATAGAAATAAAAGAATCCAGAAAAATTTGGCTTTACCTTTTGTATTTTACCCTACTGTATCATGACAACATATAACTAAGACTAAACAAATATTGCTAGTGCTAGAAAATGTAAATCAGAGAACAAGGGTGACAAGAGGTTGGTCATACCTCCCCTGTGCCCCCTGTGCATCCTTTGATAACAAACAAGGTGGTATTTCGTATTGTTTATCATCACTGTTTATCATCACACTTCCTTGACTATTTCAGCCAAAAATAAGAGGAATCAGCAAACCTGATAAATCAAATATTCAAAAGGAAAACAATATAATCCTATTTTCCTTATTGCATGGCACAATTTCATCTCTTGCCTTTTTCTGTATTCAGTTATTGATACCAAATTAATGAGATGAGACACAAGTGATTATCTGCCATTTTGTATTGGACATCCTCTCTTCAAAAGCAATAAATGATCTGAAGGCTTTTACAGTGACAGAAATATATATTAACCGCTATTAAATTATACTATCACATGTAACACAATTTTAATTAGTGTTAGAATTAAAATTTTTGAAGCATTAATTTCACCCTAGATATTTAAGTAGTTATTTCAGCTATTGTTAATGCAAATGGGATTGTGCTAGGTGCTAGATAAATGCATTGCTTGGTATAGATAGATCTTTAGTGGTGTGATACAAAAATTGTAGTTGCTGAGGGACTTTTCACTGACTCCAAGTGTTCTATGTGAAGCCTTTTGTTACGGTACCTTTCTTGGTTATTTTTATAAACATGCTGTACTGTATCCTAGGAAGCACTTACAGAGCACTCCCAGCTAGGCAGGAGCAGGGGGTGAAGCAGGCATTCGCAGCTTCTTACTCTGGGTGCCATGGTGCAGAGTTTGTTCTCAGCTGCCTTACAAAATATTGGAAAAAAAAGCAACCCAGCACTCAGTCAATAATTTGTTTATTTCATATTGCAATATGTCTGGGCTCTCCACCCAAACCAAAATAACAGAAGGGTTGCATTTGAGCTGTATATCATATTTCTGAAAAAGAGAAAGCAAAGTGGTGTGAAAGTTGAATAGTTAGAAGCTTTAAAGGGTTATTCTGAAGTGGAGGGTAGAAGCAACAGGAGGATAAAGATTGTAAATCCCTTGAGACAGATTTATAAAATCATCCACAGGCAGTTCTTTATGAAATCCCTCAAATAAAACAATATTCTCTGTCTTATGCACTTTCTCACAAAAGCACGTTTTCCAATATCTGTGTCCTTACAAATATTTTTATGCTTTTGTAGCCACTGTAGTAGCGCCAGTGCAGTACAAAAATCAAATGATCTGCACTACTTTTAGTTCCATATATGGTGGTACAGTTTTATTCCTAAAAGGATAAAAAGAAAAAAGAAGGTGGAGTTTTTAATGAAACTGCAATATGATTCTATCAGAGTCATAATTTTATCAGAAGAAAACAGCCACCTTTGTCTGATGTAATGCATGACAGAATCTGTAAAAGGGATGAGTCTGGAATGGGCTACTCATAACTGGAGAAAAGTGTCCATTTGGTGGAATGCTCTTTAGGCAACAACAATGTGTAGATAGAGAAATATTTTCCATTTGTTTTTGTGATTTTTTTTTCTCCTACAAGTAGAGCTGTCAGTGGTTCAATTAGTAGCTCATAGACCTTATTAACATTGTGAACGTCTCTACTTTGTGCTTAGAGCAAACACTGCTTACAACGAAAGAATTTACTTATAATTGTTTATAAATTGCAAATATCTGCTCAGTAGGCAAATGTGCAGTAGCTGGCACATCTTTTCATCCTTGGCTCTGTAGAGGATGATGAATGTTTCTGTGTTTAGCAGAAAGATTTGTCTCATGGGAAACTGAAATTCATAGATGTTTTACGATACTGGTCTTGGCATGTGGAAACATCAGTCTTGATGCTAACTTAGGAAAAAATAATCTAAATGTTGGTCCTCAAAAAGAATTCAGGTGGTATCCTGTCGCACGCGGACACGAAGGAACACACACAGAGGCCAGTGTCACAATCAAAGAGCAAAAAGCCAAAGCCCGGCCGAAGGGCCCACTTCTTTATTTTATACACTTTTAGAAAACCCCATGGATTGGAGGGTGAAATTACCACCCCTCAACCACATAGGTCAAAGGAGAAATCCATCAAATTTCTCCACCTTAGGAGAAAGAATGAAAACATCCAGGTCGGTTAGCGTAACATGGCTTATGTTTACAGAAAGTGCGTGAGAACTCTACAGAATTAAAAACATTGAAGAACTGTGAAAATCAAGGCAACAGTATCCCTCTTCAAATCAAGTGTTTTCTTTGGATATATGTGTGTGTGTGTGTAAGCCTGTGCATGTATTTTTCTTGAATATGCAGTAAGTGTGAGAACTTTTACAGTTTGGAAGAGACAGAAGGTCCAAGATAAGGTTTCTTAGGAATTATCATCTTTTCTAGGTAGAGCTGTTTTGAGTTCTCCAATAATATTTTTGCTACAAAGAAATGTTTGGCAAATGACTTTTTAATGGGTGTCCTGATGAATAGGAGGGCAAATATTATGCTGTCAAGGTTTCTGAAAGAGTAATAGTTTATGGTATCATCGTTTATATTACAGTGTTGCAAATTTCATAGATCTAAGATTGATTCATATTGAGCTCAACACCATCTGTTATAAAAAACAATCTTTTGATTTTAACCACATCTGCACAGATGTTTGTATAATTGCAACAAAATAAGGAACAATGAGATACAGAAATGCATCTGAAGCTGAAATATGGATAATAATAATAGGAAATTGAATCTTAAATAATTTGAATTTTAATTCTGTTCTGGGGACATTATAATTGACTTTTTCTTTAGAAACAGGATAGGTTAAAAGAAAAACAAAAGTTATCTGAGCTGTCTGCTTCCATCTATAGTAAATTTCTGCTAATACTTAAAGATAATAAGCCACGTCTAGCCAGGATGGAAGCGAAATTCTTACTGAAAGTATTACTGACTTCCATATGTTTATATACTGGCTGTGTTTGATCTTACATAATCCAAACCTAAGGGGAAAAAAGCTTAATGTAGGATTCGGAATCTTTTATGCTGAACTATAATTTCCAATACAGCACTTTATAAGTTTCCAGTATAATTGTTCTTATTTTACATGTATTCTAGACCATTCATTTTGGTAGCCTTTCTCTGCAGAGTTAAGACATGGTTTTGATTTTTCTAAATGCAAAATATATAAATAATGTCTCTCAACATCTGTTTAGAAAAATATCTTACACCATAACAGCAAGAAATCCATAGAAAAGCTGCTGGGAATAGTAACTTGCAGGAACAGGGTCAGAAAACGCTTATTCAAGGTGATAAAGCAGTACTGCAATGACCAAAAGGAATGATTTAGCCTTTACAAGGTGAGTTATTTTGAGACAGTTACAGAAACACTGTTATCAAAAGCCACCACAAGATTCAGAAACATGATACTGCATGTTTGACAGATTTTTTAGGAATCTTCTGGCCCAGGTTGTACCAGCTGTGTGATGCTCCCAGTTGATTTCTGACAAGCTGAAGTCCCCGGTAAGTACAAGAGCAGTTGACTTGGAAGCATCCCTTGATTCCTCAAAATATAATTTTTGGCATCATCATCCTGAACTGGAGGGCTATAGTAGACTCCCACAGTGATATCCACATGATTTGTTTGCCCCTCGATTCTTACCCAGAGGCTCTCAACTGCGCCATGGCCAGCTGTGAGCTCCATACATTCTATCCCTTCCATTACACACAGCGCCCTGCCTCCCTGTATTCTGTCCTGTGTATCCCTCCAGAAGAGCCTGTAAAAGTCAACAGGGCACCCTGTTCACGGGACTCATCCCGTCAGGTTTCACTTATGCAGGTGATACCAAAAATCTGGGACTGGGCCAGAGCTTCGAGCTTGTCTTGTTTGCTCCTCTCTCTGCCTGCATTAGTGTAGAAACATTTCAGGTGGTTCTTTGCAGCCACAACGCCTCCTGAAGCAGATTGAAGGATCCCCATTATTGATAATTTCCTCAAGTTAGGCACACCACCCCCTTGCTCATCACTGTCAAGCCAGGTATTTTCCCTTTCCCCCTTCCAAACTAGTTAATGGCACTCCTTCAGCAGAGTTTTTGTAGCTTAATCTCATGATTGCTGATTTTTTTAACATATATTTTCTGTAAGATAAAGTTACAAGTGAAGATTTCTTTAATGTATAAAAGAATAATTATTTAGGTGAAAAAAAGTGTTCCTGTGATAGCCACTGTCTGCAATGTGAATCAATGTATTAGAGCTTTCCAAAATCACAAAGAAGAGAAAACTGAATATCATCTGTCTCGCTCAAACCAGCAACAAGTCTTTTGCCTTTTCCTAGTTGCAACATGGGTTGCATACTTACAAGAATCATGACAGATTCCTGGACAAAGTATAGCTGTTTCTTCTTAGGGAATTCTAAAAAATATGTTAATTACTAATTTTTTTTCAAAAAGTCCAAATGAATTTGTGTTTACATAGAGCATGTAAAATTTCAGTAGATTTTTTATAACTGAAAATTATTTAATAACTTTAGAAATGACATGTTTTAAACTATGGGAAGTGTAGCATCTGCTTTAAGTGTTGCTCTTCTTGGTCCCATCAGCATTTTATCTATTCCTAAGGTCTTTACAAGAACAAGTTTTCAGTTATGCCAAAAAAAATCAGTGCAGTCCTTAATAAATTTTTTTTTTAAGTGTGTAATTCTATGAATTGAAACCCAAAGTTGGGTTTCCTTAGAGTGTGAAAGTTGTCACATAATTTTCAATCTAGATATGATGACTCACCCGAATCCTAACCCCAATTACAACTTTGGTTTTAATGTTATTGTAGGTTTGGGGATACTTCTCACCACAAAGCTGATGTAGAAGCTCATGCTTTGGGAAGAGAGTGTTTTTTGTGCTTTGTGCAATGGAACAGATTAAAGGAAATGTTCCAATATGTCTCTGTGTGGGGGCTAAAACAATTCATGTTACAATATTGATCATCCATGCTGGGCATTATTACAAACATGGAAAGAGAAAGTTATCTGTCTTTGACTAAATTCCTAATATTTTAATTTACTATCCATGGAATATAGGTAGCTCAGAGACAGGCTGTCACGGTACAAATATGCTGATGCTTCTTTCTGTGTTAAGGAAACATAAATTTTAGTTTTCAGGGAAATAATGTTTTTACCCGAAATTTTTCCCTCTGGGCCAAGTACTGTCACAATTATGAAGAGTAGTCCCATTGCATTGAAGAATGAATTCTCAGCCTGTTCACAGGGCTGTGAAACAATGCAAGAGCTCTTGAGCTGGATCAAAATAATGGTGTCTAATATAATTTATTTGCAATCATTCCATCTCTACAGGTTTCAGAAGTAAGACTGCTCTTAGTTGCAGTTAGTTATTCAGGCATTGTTGAGAGAACACTCCCTAGAAATGAAAAGTGGGCAGAAATTTTAATTAGCTCTTTCTATTTTTTAATGAGCTACGAGAGTCGGTCAGCTATACAGCATACGTAGGGCACAATTTTTACAGTGCATATAGCAGTAAATTGTTCAACTGTACAGCACTCCATCTTCTCTAGACCGCACAGAACCTGGCACAAGGCCAAAGCATCTAAAGGGCCTTTTGCATGTTCTAACCTAAAATAAAAATTGCTCACTGATGCTTCCATTTGTGAGGTATCTGCCTTTCTGACCCGGAGTGCGCATGAGCCCTGGTATGCTCTGTGTGCATGTCCAAAACTGCTCCCCTCTGAAGAATGAGACACATCAATAATCCAAAACCTGACCAGAGAAGGACTGCAGTAGCTTGAGAAACCCAATCTAATAAGTGTTTTCCCAATGAGATAGATGCACCAGCAACTGCCTCACAATCTGTGAGTGATGCAGTGTTGTGGGATGGTCCCACCTACTGGGTGTGACTGGTGGAGCTGCAGGATACTGTGCTGCAGCATCTCCCCAGTCAGAAGAAATTCAGCAGAGACTCAGCATGGAGCAACGATTTCATTCAAAGTGAACAGAGGCACCACACTTTAAGGCAGGGTAGGAAGTTAGATACATGCATGAGTTTATAACTCTCCATTGGTTTGCTCCAGACTGCTTTCCTCCCTTTCTCCTCACAGCTAGTGCATTAGGATTATTCTCAGCAGGTGGCTAATTTCTTTCCACACTGCCTATAGGAAGCCAAGCAGGTTTTTAAGTTCTCTGGGTTAGGATCAGCTAGTACGCTTTTAGTTTCATATGTGTGATCTGTGCTTCAGAAGTACAGTTCTGCCAAAGGTAAAAGGGGTTTTTTTTGAAGAGAGAGTCTGGAGAGATTGGTGAAATAAATGCAAAGCAACCTTTTGAATTACGTGTGATGCTGCACGTCTTTTGCTGAGTTGTAGAGAACACCATTGCTGAGGTTATCAGTCTGCTGTTTCCACCCACTGAGAGAATATTTAAATTCTGGTGACAGAAAGTGAAATAGATACTGCAATTTCTCTAAGGTTAGTGCTTCTGAAAAAAGAAAAAAGAGAAATAAGGGAATTTCATAAGATAGCTAACGTCTCATGCTTTGCATGCCGTACAACTGGACAGGTGTTTTGTGAAGAACCCCCAGGGAATGTCTGCACTGATGTAAACAGGAAGGAGTTTTCATTTCATGAATCACTAGATTGTCAGTGGTGCATTACAGCTTGTCATCGATATTATGGAGCAAAAATGAGGTGTTACCTTGAGTTTTATACCCCTATGACTAGAAAATTTGAACCTTGGGATTTGAAAATTTTAACTGTAATCATCAATGGCAAATTTTTTAAACTACAGTTATAACTATGAGCATTTTTGAGACACCTTTTCTTTGTAGATTTTGTAACTGGATGTAGCAATTAATCTTTTAACATCTTCTCAGCGATAGCCTCTCTCTTCTGTCAAAGGCAAAATATGACAGTACTGCATACCAAGCAATTGCTTTGTGAAATAAATACCGTAACTCATTAATAGAAGGAATGATTTGTGAGTTGGTGTCTGAATAGTGATAGATAAAATAGCCCTTAAATATATGCTCTGCAGTAGGTATACCAGAGAGTCAGGCATTTATTAGTGACACTATGAAGCAGGAAACACTTTTGTACCTCTCATCATGCTCAACCAAACATGCCAGTAGAAATTGGTGGAGAAAGCTGAGATAGCCAAGGTAATGACATGTGCTTACCCTTCCCAGCTCAGAGGAGCAGAAGACTAGAGGAAGACTAGAAGAACAGAAGGAGTGTGGAGTTGTTGGTGTTTGGGGTTTTTTCCCCTGCCTTGGTTGTCATTCATTTCACTGAGAGATATATCAGTGGCAGAATTACTTGTCCAAGCTTTGAGGAAGTGGTACTGGACTTAAAAAAATTAAAATGACATATGTGGCTATTCGTAAGGTTCTTTTTGGTTTGGAATTCTTTTATTCCCCCCCAAAAGTCTCTCAGTGGAGCCACTGTGTCAGTCTGGTGCTCACAACTTGGTACACTACCTTGAAATGTAAGGATAAACCTCTTGTAAACTTTTTGCATAGAGTGTTTGTACCACTAACTAAACATAACATACTCGCTTCTTTTAAACGGTGTATTGTTCCTGAATACGTTGTATAAAATGAATATGCAAATGAACTTTGAGTTAATTCACTTTTGCATAGTTGAATTTTTCCTTTGACTGTTCCCAGTTGTTACCACTTTGTGGGAGTCGTTTAGTAAGGGCAGAAAATACAGCTATCACCTCTACAAAAATATTTTTGACCTTGTGAATTTCCCAAATTTCATCCCATTAATTTAAAAGCTAAGATTTAGAGTAGTGAACATCAGTCAATCTGTAGCACTTAATCTACTAGCTCAGCAAAACACCAAATTAATTCAAATTTGAAAAGACCTCTCCATCTGTAGCAAAAGCATGTTCTCAATTACATATTGAATTAAATAAGAGATAGGAATATTTTTGAAAGCTTGAAATTTATAGTTTCATTAGACTGAAAAATTAAACCCAAAAATGTGTAAAAATCCACATTAATAATTTAGTTTTAGCACATAAATGTAAATGGCTTGGAACTGAACTTCATTTCAGACTGTAAGTAGTAATTACCTAGTGACACCTCATGAGCTTCATTAGAACCTTGCTTTTAATAAAAGTGGGGAGCACTAGGGATCTGCACAAATAAGAGGATTATGGTATTTAATCACCACAAAGTGGTAATGATAAAACTTCATTAGATAGGATTTCCAAATATGAAATCTAAGAAGACAATCAAATAGGAGTGACTTAAATGATCATTTAAAAATATTCTATTTAGTGAGCTCTCTTTTCTTCTGTTCATGAATGGGTTGATTTTTATGAATTATTTTGTTGCTTGAAACAATCATATTCAACAATTAGTAGATGGAAAATTCTTTCTTCCAAAGTGTTAATCTTATACAAGGCCAGTCTACAACTTGGTTTAGATATTCATATGTATTTTAGTATTTGTTATCCATAATTTGTGATATCTAATAACTACTTCTATACAAAATTATTTCTGGTCCATTTCTGGCCTATTATCCACAAGATACATGTTCATATACAAATATATACATGAGAATTTATATTATGGTGGAAGTAATGATACAGAAGACTCTTCTTGGCCAGCATTTTACATTGGTTTGAATTAGTATTTAAAAGTTGTAAGGAAGCAAATGAAAGAGAGTTTTAGGGTGTATGCATGTTATATGCAGAGATGAAAACATTGGAAATATAAATTTAAAATGATAATGAAAAGAGAAAGACCTACTTCTCTCTCTGCAAAGAAGATTTTGGATTAGACAAATCTCTTCTGCTATCCAAGACTGTATGTAATTCCAGTAAGTAAAACAATTAAATCATTTTCTATACTTTCTTTTCTGTCTTGTGCCAGTGAACTCAGGTTCTATATTTTTGCTGGTGTTTTATTTGCAGTCAGTCCTAAATATGTTGCCTGTATATGTGTGAGGGAAATTCTTCTGATGACAGTTTTGTGAGCTTGTCTAGAATCCAACAAAGTATTCGAGACCTCATCATCTACTGTGATATTTTATTCAGGTAGAAAAAATGTACATCTACTATTCTTACAAAGTACTGGGGCCTTAACTTTTTTTAATTCTTTGTTTTATGCCCTCCTCATGTTCTCATTCACTGTCTTTTTGTTTATAACATAAAATTTCACTAAGTGCCTTGTTCCATTGCTTTGGTTGTTGGCTGTATCTCATGTTGTGATATCCTCACCACTGCAGCTTTATCCTCAGTGAGTTTATAACTGTGCCAAGTGCTATCCTTCTGGAGTCCTCTTTCATCTGTTCATATGCAGATCCAAATGTTCTGTTCTTTTTATCTAGTTGTGAGAAGCTCACGCTGGTACGAATTGGAAGGTTCACTAAAGAAAAGTGCATAAACAGTTTGGGTAACTTCACAAACGGCCTACACAAGATGCAGTTCAGAAAGTGTATGTAATTATTGCACATCAGCAATTGCATTTTTAATCACCCCATATGTCCACTTGCATGTCTTGAACCTGCTGATCTTTACACGAATGTGATAACTGAGGGCTGTTTCAGAAGAAAATTATTTTAAAATTACATCTTTCAAGCACAGAAGGTTTACAGTTGAAAAATGCCCAAGCAATATTGAAGATTGAGGATGATTCTTGGAGAATGCTTATTCTGGTTGGGCAGATGGAATTTTATATGGTTTCATATATTTTATCATTAAAAGCCAGAATTTTAAGTCATTATCCTACTGCATCAATATGTAATCTAGATGGTCTCAGCAACAATATGTTTATGAATCTATTTTACTTTCTGTATTTTTTCCTCTTTTACACCACAAGTTACACTGGTTTTGGTATTCTGAAATTCCCTTTTTTTCTCTTACACTGTATTACAGTTCTTATACCATGTGGATCTTAACCAGTGCATGCAATTTAAAATGCAGTACTTTACCCAGTGGTCATTACACCATGCAGTTATAGCCTTAACAAAGCATTAGTGCCACTGTTTTTCTCGTTAAATTTCTTCTAAAGATGTTTTAGAACACGTGGATTTCTTTCATCACAGTTGCCACTTCATTGTAATAAAAAAGTCTTTGCTTGCTCTGTAGCTTCTAATGAACCTGTTTTTCCCAGAAAGGTTATAATCCCTTTCAGTCCTGTTGTGTGTAATTCACAAATTTCTCAGAATGACGCTTCCGTAGCATCCAAATTCTTCATACTTAGACCTGAAGAGAAGAAACATAAAGGTCAAAATGCTTAGATCTGTGCTGTCTCATCAGCAACTGACCTCAGAGAGCAAGATATTTTAATATAATCCAATAGCAAATTGGATAGATCATGGAAGAGTTTGGGTTGAAAGGGGCCTTTAAAGTTTATCTGAAACAGCCCCCCTGCAATGAGCAGGGACATCTTCAACAAGATCAGGTTGCTCAGAGCCCCATTCAGTCTGGCTTTGAATGTTTCCAGGGTGAAGGCATCTATCAGTTCTGTGGGCAACCTGTGCCAGTGTTTCACCACCCTCATTGTAAAAATTTTTTTCTTTACATGTAGCCTGCATCTACCCTGCCTTAGTTTAAAACCATTAACTTTGTCCACTTGCAAGAGACTCTGCTGAAATGTTTCTACCTATCTCTTTTTTGAGCCCCCTTTAGATTGTGTAAGGCTGCAGTAAGTTCTTCCTGGTACTTTCTCTTCTCTTTCAGCCTGTCCTCATAGCAGAGGTGCTCATCCTTCTAATCATCTGGATGTTCCTCCTCTGGACTTGCTCCAACAAGTCGGCGTCTTCCCAGTGCTGGGACCCCAGAGCTGGATGCAGCACTGCAAGAGGGGTCTCACCAGAGCAGAGCAGAGGGGCAGAATTCCCTCCCTTTCCCTACTGCCCGTGCTGCTTTGGATGCAGCCCAGGGAATGGTTGGCTTTCTGGCAGCAAGATCCTTCTAGAACAGGAAGAGTGTATGCCCATCCTTTTTCAAGCACTTCAATTATTCATAAAATCGAGATAAGACTGTGTAAAAAAATTTTCATGTTGATCTCAAATTACTTTTGATTTCCTTGAAACCTCTGGTTCAATAAAATGTTTACAACAAGTAGTGCTTACACTGAGAGGAAGTTGAAAACTCTCACTATGCCGCAAAGCAATTCTAATGTCTTTGTCTTCTTTGACATTACCATGGTCTGTAGGTGAATCCAAGCTCATTTGTTGCTGCAAGAGTTTGTAAGATTGTCCCTAAAATCTGAACTTGTCCATCATAAGAATTTTTTCTATCTAAGAAGCAGTGCCTCCAGGCTTTCAGAAAAAATACAGCTGTTTCTTTTTCCAGCCATCTGTCTAGATTGAAATACAAAAAAATTATACAACTTACAGCATCTGCATCATTTAGCACCAGAGCTGTTAACGACTGAAGGTCAAGGTGAGAAAACCTCAAAACTTAAAGCCTTTCCAGTTATAAATGACTGGTTAGTTAAGTCAAACCCTATAATGTTGACACTTATGTAATAAAGTAGTTTATTAATATTAATGTTTTGGAAATGACTGGTCTTTTCATGTTTGAAGTATCAATGTTCAGAAAATATATATAAAACTCTCAGGACTGACCCTGGAGCTATTTGAAAACAAAAAAGCTAAGTTCATTTAATAATGAATGCCCAACAAATAAATAATTTAAAAGAAAGATAAATAACTAGTGTCACAGTTATGTATCATCTATAATGAACATATGTGACCGTTTGCAGTCTCTAGTTGCATCTGGCAGCTATTCTCAAAATAGCTGACACATGATCTTTCTGAGCTTGCAGTCAGATGTGTTGTTCCAGATGCAGCTCAGCTGGTTAAAAAGTTAGTTCATAGCTTCTTCTATGACATCATCATCTGTGAGAGTTATCACCACTTATTTGCCAGCCTAGGAGCACACTCAGTCACTACTAATTTGCTTCTGTAAAATTTTCTGGGTTAGAAAACACCCCTACTACTAGCTTATGCTAATGTGGAGTGCTGATACCCAGGTTAAGCCACTAGATCTGAGGGGATGTTAATGGGAGGAGAAGGAAAGAGTGACAAGGAGTGGAGAACAGTACAGTCTCAACCCAGCAGTGCTGCAGCCTAAAGAAGCACATTAAATTATTGTATTATATGATCCCAAGGAAATTCTTATAATGTGCTGTTCCCTTACTTAAGCACAGTAATGTCAGCTGCACCATGAGATGCCCAGTTAGTAAAATAACTTGTGAATAAATTGCTTGGGTAATATTTATTCTAGCATTCTGTTCCTCCACTTGCAGTTTGGTAATCAAGAAAAAGATGACTACCACCTCCCTCCTGCACCCCCAAAAAAGAGAAAAGACTCAGATGCATGCGATCACTTTGGATGGCTGGCATATCTGATCAGAGTGATACAGCTAATTTGGATTGCTGCTGAGGAACAAGAAGGTAGGGGAGACACATGCAAATTCAATATTTGTAATTAATGAGAGAGTGCAAATAATTTTAGACATGAATTGAAATGTGTTCTTGTGTGCCCCAGAAGTAATATAAATCTGTTGAGGCTCTGGGCTAGGAAATATTATTCTGTAGATGATGTAGCAGAGGGTAGTGGTTTATGTCTTTTTAATAAATCTCCAAAGTTAAGAAACACCACACAAAATTTATATTGATTCTAAGATGTGAATCTGACATTTTTTAGCTCATTTAACCCTATTAATGTAACTAATGTTACCAGGATTTTCCTCAGATTGCAGTGATATAAACACACTCAGAGTGTAAATCAAGAGAAGATTTAAACATATTACCCTTTAGAGCTACTAGCTTCTGGCTTAAAAGAATTTTGCTTACTTTGGAAAGATTTAATTCTATATTTCTAAACAGTTAAAATGCCATCCAGCCTAACACATTTGTCTTGGAATTATGACAAAAATTAATTCTGTTCAATTTTCATTTTTTAATTCCACTACCTGTGGCAATTTAATTCTAACAGAATGTAAGCAGTACCATAAAATGAAAATTCTTGTGATTAATTGTCCCTAGAATGACCCTTGGCATAATAAATATGTAAATGGGTATTACTTCAGTATGATGGCCTTTATTCAATATTACAAAAAATAATAAAATAAAGTAAAGATCAGTTTAAACATGCATTACTAGAAAACAAGCAAGCTGTAATGCTTTAATTTGGAAAAGGCAGTGCAATTAAAACCTGACAGCTGTTGTGGAAACCTTAAGGTTTAATGGGAAAAGTTACAAATCATGATTTATAGTGAGAGAATGCAATTTCTTGGAATGGATCAAGCCTGAATTAAAACTGTTCCAGAAGTGCACCTTATAAGTTTTTTTATATAACTTTACATGATCTGCAAAATGTCACTTAAATGGTAGCCAGGGATATAATTTGTGCCTCCCATGAGAAAACAGAAACATAATTTAAGCTAAAGAGAATGTAAAGCATGTTCCAGTCATCAATTCATCCTCACAATATCTCTACAAATTCTATTTTTAGCACAGTTATTAGTTTTTACACTAGCATTGGACTTTTCATGATATTTCTGGGGTCTTTGACATTCATGGGATCATAGATCTAGGATCTAGTTTGTGCTCCATAATAGCAAACAACAGAATAGTGTTGTTTCAGAGTTCACCTTCAGAGTGAGAACGTACGTGACAGTAGAGAAGCGTTAGTGTGGGGGGGAAGTACTCTGTTTACCAGCACAGATTTACACTGTCAGCCCCTCCTCTTGCTGACAGGGTTGAGTAGCAAGTAGATGTTAGATAACATGACTGAAACTATGAATGCATTAATGAATGAATATGTTAATGATGCCCTACTGCACAAATTTTACATAGGGACAAATCACAGGGACAGATCATCAATATCTGACCTTGCTCCACAGCAGAGGAATGTTAAATTGTCAATGGAATGTCAGTGGATGGGACAATCTTGGGCAATAACCTCTTAGCTTTGTCATGAAACGGTAGAAGCAGAACGTCTGACAGATTTTTCATTTCCTGATGCTTTCAGTGTCCTGTTGGATGGCAGTGTGTCTTCATTTCTAGAAGGCCCAAGATACAGGTCTTCAACACCTCCTTCTTCTTCCACTTTGCTGGAGCAAGAAAGATATTCAACAATGTCACAGAGACAGCTTTCTTTTTTGTATGCCAGAAGTGGTGACAACCAGCAGAGGAGACTGAGATTGGTACCTGTTTCTTCTTCAGCTGCCGGTGGCTTCACAGAAGATGAGCTATTACTCAAAAGGGGAGCTTACACAAGTAAGAAAATATCCATTCTATTGGAAAAGATTGTTTAAGTCAAAACCAAGCTGCATGTTGTTTTGAGAGCCAGTTGTATGTGTGTCAAAATCTGATTGAACAAGCCTATTGTGGGATTTATTTTGATGCTGACAGACATGTGGTATTACCACTGGTGCTACAGACAGTAGCACAAGGCACATGGGTGCTGCCATTTTCAGAGCTATTAGCTTTCTATGAACTGAGAAAGTACAGAAAAGAACCCAAAATATGTAAACACATAAAAATGATTCCAATTCAGGAAATTATTTGAACAAACAAGCAACAGAAATAAAAAACAGAGACCAAATATTGAGCAGCACACTCAGCTGCCTAATCTACTTTCATAGTCCATTAGGCCTATAAATCCACAGTAGGAGACAGACACGCACATTTTAAAATTTAGTTACACTAGGTTAGAACTGTAGTATTCCACAAAATGGATAAACCCAGAAATGTTACAGTTTTTATCCTCATTTTCTGAGTTGTAAAATGATAAGCACGGAAAGATGCTGTGTAACTACAGTTTAGTAATTTTAGGAAACTGAAGCATTCTGGTTATGTTTAGAAAAAGGAGATTGTTGACTGCTGAAATGAAGATTCAAGTCTTCATTTAGAAATTATTATCAGATCCATGGATGAGGGGAGCCTGTGTGGGGAATTATCTGTGCACATATATATACCAGAAAGTTACATTTAAGAACGACAAATGGCTCATTTTGTTTCATTTTTGTATAAACCTCTGAATCATACTTTTCTGTGCATTCTGAGTTTCTTGCAGCACATTGTGGTGGGTTGGTCCTGGATAACAAACACCTACCTGGCTGTTTGCTCTCTTCCTCTCCTCAACAGGACAGAGTGGACAAAAGAAGGAGAACAGTAGGGAGAAAGTTCATGAGTCAGGATAAAGGCAAGGAGATTGCGTACCAGTTACTGTCACAAGTGAAACAGGCTCAACTAGAAAACACAATGTGGTCTTCTCCTAATTAAAATAGGCTTTTATTAATTTGGGTAGTGTAAAACAGAAAGACAAATGTTAAAGCAACGCCTTTCCTATGCTCTACATCATTCTTTCATTTCTGACTCTTCTAACCCTGCTCCAAGCAGAACAGGAGTTTACAGTCAGTACATGGCCGTTTCTTTGCTCCTCTGTACTGCTCCTTCCTCCTCACACT
>VXBT01007528.1:0-26571 GCA_013400235.1 Oriolus oriolus
ATATATATAAATATATATATGATATATATATAATATTATATGTGTAATATTATATATATATCAGTGTAATATTTACAAATAAAACTGTGATCTCGTCTAGAGAAAAATGTATTCATATTACCAACTGCTCTTCCATATTTATGTATCATATTGTATCTTTTTATTATAATTATTATGATTATTATGGTTATTATTATTATTATTATTATTATTATTATGGAATCTTTCTTGGCACCTTTTGGAAGCCACGTCAACCAATACTCCAATGAAGTGCTGAGGATCTATTTTCACAAGAATTCTACTGGTCTACTGTATAAAAGAGAAAAGAAAAAAAAAAAAAAGAAACAAGCAAATACAGTTCAACCCTTAATTCTGTACCTCACGCCTGTACGTTTGCTGCTCCAATTTTGGGTTTTATTTTGCGTTCGTTTGTTTTTAACGGATCTAATTTAAGTCTCCAAGCAATATATAAAGATGTAAATAGTAAAGCTTATTTATTAAGATTGTCATCTTTTTTAATTTATATTTACACAATTGTTCATCTAATTTATTTTTTTTTCAATACAGTTTTTAACAGTTGTTCTTTTTTTGGTTCATGATGTTTTTTAAATCATTTTCACAGAATTTCTTTATACAGCTTTTTCTCTTTCTTTGAATAAGCAACAACTTCCTCTGGTCTTTCAAAAACAGGTCATGTTTCACTCCAAAAAAAAAAAAAAAAAGTTATGTCAGATTCATCAGAAATATTTTGCCATTGTTGATTCCTATACCCTAAAGTTCTATATTATATAAATATATAATACCTTGTATGCTTAAATATTTAACTGTGTGATTTTGTATATATCTTCATACACATGCTCACACACATATGAGGGTTAATGTCCCCAGATGTTGGGAGAACAGAGAATCAGAAACACAAACAATATAAGCTTGTATTAAAGAGTTCTGAACTGGACCCCTCGCTCTTGCCACGTCTCCTTTGCTTTCGGTCGAGCCGGTCTTGAGCAACGCCCATGGGGGGTCACAGCGTGGTCGGTGGAGGCTGTGGGGTCCCACATCTGGCTGCACAGCTGCGCAGCACCCTGTCCATGTGCTCCAGCTCTCTGCTTTTGGGGCAGGGGGGTTGAACACCACCGTGTTTTGCCAGAGGGCTGCAGCGGGTGGAGGGAGGCAGCACTGGCCAGGGCCCTGGGAGTCAATTTCACCTCCAGTGGTTTTGGCTCTGCCAAGGTGGTTCAGGTCCTGCTTCCCTCCAGGCAGGCTGGTAGAGGTTTTGGTGTGAGACAAGTTGAAAATCAAGTTGTCCATATTCTGCTTACCTTCTTCGTCACATGCGGCACATGTTCATCCAGAAAACCAGTCCCAGTGGGAACGTGCCTTGGCTCAGAGGTGTTACCTAGGAGGGAAGCGAGGCTGAAAGCAAACTGTGTGCAGCCAGAGAGCTGAACATCCCCACGCACAGAGCCTTTGGAGACGTGAGAAAACAGACAGATAAAGATAAATCAATCTCCAGTGGTCTAGGGAGAGCTGGGCTTGCTGTCCCCCTGCCAGATCAAGGCCTTGTGAGGTGTACACCAATAACTCGTGTGTGGTGAGGGCAATAGACTGAGGGATGAGAATAAATAATTTTTTTTTTTTTTTTTTTTTGCTCTGGCATAAATAAGTCAGTAAAAAAATGTTTTGCATTTTACCTGTGAAAAACCACTGCAACATATTGAGCAGGGAGAGACAGAAATCTCATGAGCAAGAATGCATCGTGTTTTCTATACCATCCTTGTCTTTGGTCAATGCATTATTAATGGAGCATAAGTGCGTCACACACAGCCCCATCAATAGCACACACTGTAGGTAAAAAGGCCCAGGGATTAAATGGGTTGTGTCTATGGCAATGCACAAATCAATAGACTGTGTGTTGAACTATCTATTAGGCATTAATAAAGATCTGAAGATGGGAGCAGCCATGAAGGCAGGGAACAGCGGGCAGCTCACCCCTGCTCAAATCCACTGCTCCTGCACGTGCACGACTGCGCCAGGATCAATTGGAATGCACAGTCAGAACAACAGTTTCCATGTCCAGGCTACATGTCCGGTCTGGAGATCAATCACTAAAGAAAGCTGGGGAAATTGCTCTGAATTCTTATGGCAAAACCTCCTCCCAGCTCAAAGTCACAGCTTCTCAGACAGGCGTGGCATTGGTGACTGCGGCAATCACAGAATCACAGAATGGCTGGGGTTGGAAGGGACCTTAAAGATCATCCTGTAATGGGAAAAGGAAGCTGTTAGCAGCGGAAAAATGTCATGTCAAAAAGACATGGAGGCTTAAAAAAGCATAGGAGGATTGGAATATAAAGAAAACTACTCACAAGTATGAAAAAACCCTCCTTTCCACGTTAACAAGGACATCTGAAAATCAAATGAGTGTTCAGGCTTGAAGATGGGTGCCCATGGGTTCACTTGCCTGCACACATGTAGACACACAAACCCAGCAAACCCTTTCTGGTCCAGCACTACCTTTTCCTGGACTTGTTCGTTTCACCTCCTCAGTTTTTTAGTTTCTGAGGCACACACACCTGGAAGGTGAAGAAAAGTGAGCGGTTCTGAGGCCAGAACTCTTCTTTTTGCTGTTCATTAACTACCACAACGATTGCTGCGATGGCCCCAGATTTTTCCCTCTGCCCTGAATTGGAATAACAGCTGCCTACTCATTCAAGTCAACAACTGGCCTAAGTTCTCCAATAAAATGCAGCCAAAGGGCCAGGGTCTTCATTTTTTTAAAGTACAAGTGAGGCAATACTGTGTCAAAATAGTTTTAAAGGTCTTGACAATCTTTTGGCTGACTTCTCTGAGGCCTGGGGAGGATTGTTAGTGGTTAAAAACAACTTCCATGAAATTTCTATTTTTTTTTTTTTTCAGATAAAAGGTTATTCACAACTTTTTGATCATTTTGCTTATGATGAATGAAGAACTAATCCAAACAGCAACATCCTCCCTTGTAGCCACCTTCCTTGCCCTGCCTTTAAGATGTTATCTGCCAGTTTATTTATTTATAAATCACTTTCCCAGTTATATATTTTTTTTGAAGAAGCCTAAGAACCCCATACCTAAGGTCACTGCTGCTCCCCTTTATCCTCATCCAGCCCATCCAACCTGTTGGCTTTTTTGATGAAAGAGTTGAGATATGGGGATGGTTCTGGCTGAATGTCAAAACCCACCTCTGTCTTCAGGCACTCACCTTGTAACCTGCTCTTTTCCAAATGTCACCCCAGTAACGGGGGTTTCCCCAAGCCCTGGTGCTGCTGTGTTTCCGTAAGGCTCCACACCACAGTGCCTGCTAAACAGGCTTGGAGAGATGGGAGGGCGGGCAGGTGCAGGGAAGGGAAAGGGAATTCTTTTCATTGCCCTCTTTATTAATACCGCAATGCTCAAACTTTCCACCCAGGCACTTAAAGCCTCCCGACCCTCAGAGCACCGTAGGAAATGCCCAAGCTGAAGCACATCGTAGTGGTTCAAACCAATCCTTGAAGCCCTGGTAGCTCCTGGTGCCCAGGATCAAGAGCCTGTTGGCAGATTTTTGTGCTCCCCAGCCCAGTGCTGTGAGGGGCACTGGCAAGGCCAGAGCTGCCCATGGCATGTCCCCCCACCCTGGTGGCACTGTGAGCCGTGGTCCTGGTTTAACATCGTGGCCACCAACACTCAGGGAGGCAGTCAGGCCGTGTGTACTTGGGAAAGTAAAACAGAAACCTTTTCCTTTGTGTCCCACAGTGCACAAATCAGTGCACGTCATGATGCTCAGCTTCTGGACAGCTAATCCTGCCTCTGGCCCAGCAGGTACAACTTGTGGTTTACATCCTCCCAGGGCAACAAGCTATGAGCTCACAGGCTGCTGAGTCATCCGTGGCACCACAGGGCACTGCCATGGCTAAGCATTAGTGCCACTGCACGGCTTTGTTCCCCCCAGGAACCCCCCGGGATGGTGAGGACCTGGGCTGCCCACACAGCGCAGCCACCGGCTCTCCCTTGGCTTCTTCCCCAGCCTCAGCAGAGTCCCATCCACCCAGGGAAAAATTAAAAAAAAAAAAAAAGAAAGAAAAGAGGAAAAGCAGAAACCAAACAAATAAATAAAGGAGCAAACGCAGCACTTGACTCCAGAGGCCTCTGCCGTGGGAAGAAGCTGTCCCGAAGTGGTGTGTCATCAGCAGCACACAAACCCAAACAATCGGCCCCTCTGTGCGCCGTGCCAGCTGCAGCCCGGCCGGGACCAGGGCGGAGAACAATGGCCGTGGGGACAATGGGGATTGTTCGGGCTCCTCCGGAGGGAGCAGCCTCACGCAGCCCCGGGATGGGACCTGCAGCTGTCACCAGCGCTGGGCTGCCAGGCAAAGTGGCGGATTTGGGGTGCCCTCAAGAAGGGCATGTGCCCAGTGGGACGCTCACAGGATGCTGGAAGTGGCAGTGAATGCTTGTTAAAGGTTTCTCTGCAGGGAAACCCTTTCCCCATGCTGAGCTGCAGTTTAGGGGGTGCTGGGGTGCATGGATGGGGGAAGTAGGGCCCAGCTGTGCAGGATGCACCCACGGCTGCTCTATCAGTGCTGTTACCTGCACACACACTCACTGCAAACACACATGGAGAAGGTTTCTCCTTTTGACCTTAACTCATCCTAAAGCTGATCACTCCATCCAGGAGCCATTGAAGCCAAGCTACTCTTCCCAGCCATGCCATTGGGGAAATAATTCCAGCTTTTCAAATGGATGCGAGTAGTTTACCTATTAAACCCGGATGATGGCATCTCTGCTCCTCTCCCCACTTGCTTTTCATGTTTCATCCACCTGTTGGTGCTCTCCCACCCAGGACAGCATCACCCCTGGTCTGCCCAAGTCCAGCCAGTGGCACAGCAAAGTCAGGGTACTGGCTGGCAAAAGGAACCAGCTCCTGGGGCAGCAGCAATTTGCTTTGGAGCTGGGATCCCTTTCCCTGAGGGAGCCAGAGGAGTGGCAGGGGTCTGTGTGTGTGTGTGTACACTGTGGGACACAGGTCCATCTGCCAGCATTGCTGGGCTATGACTACAACTGTTTATCTTGAAAGCCAGAGGGTTACATTCTCCAAAGTTTCCAGGGAGAAAATACAGACCCTTCCTTTCAGCTGTGTGCCGGAGGATGTGTAACCTCGACGAATTCCTCGGTTCTGTTTGGCTTGGGTGTGCTGTGCCAGGTAGCATCACCGGCCAGAGGCTCTCCTGGCTTTGATCTGGGAGCTAGGTGTGCTTCACGACAGGTTAATGGCCATCAAAGTCCGCAGCCCAGCGTCTAGACTCTTCCACCTGCTCTGTACATATTAACACAGGCTCACACACAGCTCACTCTGTACACGTACCCGTACGAACAGCCAGTCTCACCACGGATGCGAAGCAAAGCTCCTCAGCAGCCTTCCAAAGCAAGCAAACCAAGCCTCTGCAGCAGACACAGCTGCAGTGTGGATCCAGGGGACAACCAGCCTGTCCCTGTGCTGCTCCTGCTGTCTTCCCAGCCAGGGCTACCAGGGCTGAAGGTCTCCTTTCCATCACCATCTGCAACAAAACATCTCCATGCTGCAGCTCTGCCCCTTCCCCGGAGCTCTGTGAGGGATGGGCATCCCAGGTGCACAAACACCACTGTGGGGGAGCTCGCAGTGTCAGAGTGGAGAAAAACATGCTGAGGGGCAGCCAGCCAGCCGCCTTGTGTTTTGGCTGGCATCTCCCGTTCCTAACACCTAGCACCACACTCACAATGGACAGGAATCCCAGGGGCAGCATTATCCCTGTCACACCTCCAGTCCAGTCAGAAAACACAGGCAATTTGTCCCTCAGGTTGGTCAACACCGAGACCACAGAGCTGCTCCCCATTGCCGTGTGCTGCACGGGGCTTCCAAGAGAAATGAATCAGCCCCGAGCCAAGCAAACAAAAACAAAATAAAACCCTGTGTTTATAAAGTACAGGGAAAGGTACAGCTGTGGGCCAGAGCCTTGAGAAAACAAGGCAGCTTCAAAGCACCTGGAGCTGCACCCGGTGAGCAGCAGGGACAGGATGGACCAGCCAAGCTCCTTGCGGCTGCTGCTGGTCCTGGCAGCCTTGGCTGTGCTGTGTCCTGCCAAGTGTCCAGGGGGACCTGTCCTACAGGCAATGGAGCCACTGCCTGCTCTGCAGGTGCCAGGAGGGGATCATCACAGAGGCACAGAATCATGGAATATCCTGAGTGGGAAGGGAATGGACCCAAAAGGACCAGAGTCCAGCTCCTGGCCCTGCCCAGACCTCCCAACAACCCCACCCTGGGCATCCCTGGCAGTGCTGCCCAAACGCTCCTGGAGCTCTGGCAGCCTCGGGGCCGTGCCCATTCCCTGGGGAGCCTGGGCAGTGCCCAGCACCCTCTGGGGGAAGAACCTTTCCCTGATCTCCAGCCTGAGCCTGCCCTGGCCCNTCATCACAGAGGCACAGAATCATGGAATATCCTGAGTGGGAAGGGAATGGACCCAAAAGGACCAGAGTCCAGCTCCTGGCCCTGCCCAGACCTCCCAACAACCCCACCCTGGGCATCCCTGGCAGCGCTGCCCAAACACTCCTGGAGCTCTGGCAGCCTCGGGGCCGTGCCCATTCCCTGGGGAGCCTGGGCAGTGCCCAGCACCCTCTGGGGGAAGAACCTTTCCCTGCTCTCCAGCCTGAGCCTGCCCTGGCCCAGCTCCAGCCATTCCCTCTGGTCCTGTCACTGGTCACCAGGGAGGAGAGATCAGTGCCTGCACCTCCATCGGCCCTTGTGAGGAAGCTGCAAAATGTGATATCATTTCCCCTCAGTCTCCTCTTCCCTAGGCTGAACCAACAAAGTGACCTCAGCCGCTCCTCCTATGGCTTCCACCCTTCTTCACCATCTTTGTGTCCCTGCTTTGGATGTTCTTCAGTGGCTTTTAGACCCTTCTTATACCGTGGCACTCAAAACTGCACATCAGTCCCAGTCACGCTGCATCAGTGGCTCCAACGAGAGATTTGGGGGTTTCCACCCCCCAGAAGTGCACACATTGTGTCCTGGCAGCACATGAACTGGGCAGCTCGGCCTGACACCACTCTGGGCACTGGCCAGGCACCACCACGCTGGCATTTCAAGGTTTTTGCTGTGTGCTGTGGCAGCTCCAGCCAGGCAAATGCAAAGTCTTCATCTGACTGCCACAAATCACGGTCATCTCCTTCATCCCCACAAGCAAACTCCAAGGCCACCAGTCACCCCCAAAGGGCAAAGGGATGGTGAAGGGGCAGCAGCAGTGCTGGGCACTCAGATTTTAACACATGGAAGTGTCATGATCCCTCCTCGGTGTTGGTTTTCAGTGCGGTATGAGCCCCAGCGACACAGAGGCCATAGCCCAGAGCCCTCAGTGTCATCCTCCTCTCTCTCGCCATCAGAAAAAGGGACTTAGATTAAAAATGAAGACCTCAGGCAACCTGCAATGCTTTGGAGCTTGTCTCACAGGCAGCAATGTCACAGCAAAGTTTTCTGTGAACTCCAGCAGGACTTCTACCAGGTACTGGGGTCATTCCCAATGCACATGAATGTGGTTTAAATGAAGAGACATAACCAAAGAGGGGAAAAAACCAGAGCAGTTTGGAAGGAACAACCAGAATTATTTGAGTGGGTGCAAATCAGGCAAATAGGTTTAGCTCAAGAAGAAAAAGGTCTCTGGCTGAACCTTCTCCACATCAAATCCTGCACCTTTGTTTGGTTTCAAAACATTTTTGTTTTGAAACTCACCTCCTGTTTGTTTGCTTTGATGTTAAAGGGTTAACTAACCTGAAAAACTAAACAAAACTATTTGCTTTGGGCTGACTAAACTGATTCATTCAACCCACACTCTTCCCTCTTCCCTCTCCAGGTTCGTTGTTTTGCTTTAAAAAGGAAAAAGCAATAGCTTTGAGCTGATCTGATTTTTGTATTTTTTCCCCTCTCACCCTCCCGCACTTTTTGTTTTGGCTACCAGGCTGAGAAATCCATTACCCACAGGGAGCCCAGGCCAGCCTAACCCACATCTGACAGTAAAAGAAACCAGATTCTCCCTGTCTTCGTAGCCCCTGGCTTTCTTCTTGGGCTTTCCCACACGCTCCCAGCTCCCAGTGGGACCAGTGGCTGTGCTGGGTGTTGAGGAGGGGAGGACCTTGTGCGAAAGGCTGCACTTTTCCCTCCTTTCTACGCACGCAGCTCTTGGGGGTCCCTCATCTCAGCCACGTCCTAGGAGCACCCACCAGTGATGTCCTCCCCAGAACTGCAACCCCACGAACGCCCAAGCAGAGGGTGAGACCATGTCAGGAAGAAACACCAGTGAGGCAGCAGAGATGGACTTAATATGAATCTTTAATGCACAGAACAAGCTGCCGGGAGCCTTGCGAACGAAGGCTGCGCACGGAGCCGCCCCGTCCACTCGGAGCGGTGCAAAAGCCCAGCTTGCCTGCAGCGTCCCGGGCACCTGCCTGCCTTCCCCCTCCGGGACCCTCGCTGGCACCTCCTCCTGGCGTCCTCGGCCACCACGGCACCGGGGCCTCTCGCCCCACAGCTCCTGCCCGGTGGCAGGGCAGGCAGGGCAGGCAGGGAGGGGGTCACCCTGCGCCCAGCAGCTCCCCTCTGCCTGGCCCTGGCCTCGAGTGGGTGTCTCCTTCCTCCCAGGGTTTTGGAGCGTGTAGTCCAGGAAATTCAGTAAGAAAAGATTAAAAAGGAGAGGCTTTTATGCTGAGTCAAATTAGGTAATTTCTTTTTTTTTTTTTTTCACTCTTGAAAAATTAAAAAAAAAAAAAAAAAGCAAAAGAAATAAAGTCCAACTTGCTCATTTCTTGTTTCTCTGCCGTCTGTGTGAGAAAGTCCTGTTTGGCCTCGCTGTCCCCTTCCACCCCCTCTGAACATCACCCGACCCCAAACCCCACCAGCCACTCAGCACATCACAAGTCCTCGACTCCTCAGAGTCCCTTTGCCTCCCACAGCTCCAGGCCCGCTCCTTCCCTCACCGCCCCTTGGACTCCCCGTAGGTGTTGCGCAGCATGGAGACCATCTTCTCCTCGCAGGTGACTTTGGTGTCCTTTAGGATGCTGTACCAGACCATGCCGGGCGGCCGGACCTCCTCGCTGCGGCAGAACAGGTAGGGCATGGTCTCGGTGCGGCTCTGGATGTAGGCACTGCGCAGCAGCGTCGAGCAGTGGCTGCTGACCTTCTCCAGCCTCCTCAGGATCAGGTGAGCCTTCCTGGTGGGGACACAGATGGGAACAGAGCAGCGTGGGAAAAGCACAGGGGAGACCAGAACTTCTGTGTCCTGCCACCAGCTCTGGCTTGTGACAAGAACGGATGAGACCCATTGCCTAAGACATCGTCTTTCCTGTTCCAAGTGGAGAGAAGCTCTGGTTTTCCCAAAGTTCTGGGTATATCTACCATTTCACAGCACCAGGACCTCAGGTCTGACCCACTGGGGCAGCTTGTGCACCCTGGGGACAGTCTGCCCCAGCTAGATTGTCACCACCACCACATGATACTGGCCAGTTCCAGCACATGTGCTGGCCCTACCTGGCACTCTGGTGAGACACCCAGCACCTTCCTGCTCCTGACTGATGAGCCCAGCCCTCCCCTTCCTGATTTCCCAAGCCTGCAGGAGGCAAACAGCCCAAAAGGCCCGACACTAGAAGAGTGAGGAAAAAAAGCACAACACATTAAGACAAAACAAAATAAACCCGTAAGAAACCAAGAATCCCCTTGTGGGAGTCTGCAAAGTGCTAAATCAAACAAAGGGAGGGAAGAGGGTTTACTTCAGTGGTCTGAAAGTCTCAAGATCACAGATTATTTCCTCTCCCTCTGGTGCCACAGGAAAGCTCTGGATTCAGGAGTTGGGGATTTCGCAGTTCCTGCAGGAATGTAAATTCCCGATAATGATATGTCAGGGGCAGCACTGTCAGTCGGCAAGGCATAAACATGGGGATTATTTGATTATGAAAGCTGAGTGGTGTTGCAGCCCGGGCTGTGAGCTCCCAGCCCGGGGGGAAGAGTCGCGAGCCTGATGTCTGGGGATGGGACGCCAGGGAAGGGCTGGTCAGGGTCACCTCAGCGCCAGAGCAGAGGGCAGAGACGGCGGCAGGAGGCGAGAGGGCGTCCTGGCATCCCCAGCCAGCTCGGACCTCTCCCTCCGGAGCGGGAACACTGGATGAAAGGCTGTAGGCAACCACTGCTCCTCCAGGGCTGCACATGGAAAACTGTCCCACTCCTCCCCAGGGGGATGCACTCTGGGTCGGCCTGGAGGGCAAAGGAAGAGCAAAGGAAGTTGGCCCTTCTCGGATGGACGACACTCCATAATAGCCATTTATGGGTTTAACCCACAAAGACAAGCCAGACTGGGCAATTTGAGCCTCGTTAGCCACACACACGTCTGCAATGATGATGTCATGGACTGAGCTGTGCCCAGCTCTGACACAACACCTCTACTCACGTTACTCTCTGTAGCAGCCACCTGACTTTGTACAGCATCTGGTGCTCCCACCACACACCAAGACCTGACACGCTGCCAGGAACAGGTCCTGTGCTGCTGATGTGTGCCTCTTGGAGTTACAAATTCCATGATGGCATGAGGTGCTTTTGGTGAAGACTGATTGATTCAAGCTCAGCTCAGCTGCAAACCAAAGCCTGTAGTGATGGTCATTACAGCTGCCAAACTTCAACAGATCAGTCACTGCAGCTGGAAGGGACCACAAGTCATCACCTGTGCCACTTCCTGCTGGGATCAACCTGCCTGGATGAATCTCTGACCTGCTCCTAGAGTCAGGAGCTGGTGATCCTTCCAGTGCTCCCCATCCTAATGCTGAGAGATTGTTTCTTAACATCTGCACTGATTCTCCCTCTCAGGGAAGGCTGAACAAGCACAGTGCCCACATCACCTCATAGGATGGACTTTTACGTGAGCTGACCATACTCAGGAGGAGATCACTCAGCCAGAACACCCTCACAAAGGAGAACTCTCATCTCTCCAAGGCCACAGCTCCACGATCACCCTGATTTGTCATAAAGCAGCTCCAAAACAGGGTACTGGCCCTTCCCCAGGCCTTCAGCTTGTGCTCGTGCTGGTGTCCATGGACCTGGATGCTGTGCCAACATATGGGGAAGTTGTTTATTCAAAGGCCAGGCAAGCAGTCACTGGATTTTCCCCCCCAAACTGGTTCCCTTGGCCTTCTCTACCTTCCTATTTTCATTACTTGCTCCACCACACTTTAATGATCTCGTGGATATTGCTAGAACTCACCATGTTGTCCTTGTTTCCTGATACATACTCAGGTCTCTTACCCAGGCAAATATTCCTACGTGTGAGAAGCAGCTCAAGGATGGCAAGAAATTCAGGGGTCACACCACCCCAGCCTGCTGATGCCTGCTGTGCCAGGGGCTGTGCTCCTCCTGGAGCTGTCTCCACACACCTGCTGCACCCGCAGCTCGCTCTGTGCCGTCAGTCCCAGGAAAAACCTGTGTTTAAGGATGGGATGTGGCACGTGGTGGGTTGGCCCTGTGAGAATGCTGAAAACACACCGAACTGTGGTCACAGAGGAGACAGGGTGACGGGGGAGAGGGAATCGGGCCCCTCGCTTTTGATGTCGCAGTGCCAAAGCTCCAGTTTTGATGGGTTTCACCGCTTTGAGTCATTTACTCTAGTGGGGTAATGAAGTCATGTGTAAATGTTAGATTTAGCTTTCGGCTGTCAGCTGTTCCCTCTTAAAAAAAATAAGGAGGAAGAGAGACAGAGCGGGTGAGGGGAGGGGTGAGAAAGAGAGAGAGGCTTTCTGGTGAAGACTGGGTAATAAATTACAGGAGCAGTTCTTGGGCTGCCAATTTAACACCATAAATCAAGCCCTGGGTATTACCCAAGTGCTCCCTACGGAGGGCTGTCGGGTCAGAATGACCACCTTTTCAAATACTGGAAATGAAATCTTCCTAAATGCTGACCAACCTCATCCCTGCCAGAAATGGCAATTTATTGCCTTATTAAAGGGCAGGAATTGGGAGGGGACAGCAGGGGAGCGAGAGGGGGGTCACTCTCCTGCCTGCCTGTGGCCAGACCCCAAGGTCTCAGTCCCCAGAGGGATGAAGTGACCCCTTTTCCCCCCACCTCACAGCCCAGATGGGGATGCCCCCTTGTTGGTGTGGGCCAGCAGTGCCCTCCCTCCCACCACACGCCCACCACAGGAGCCAGGGACTGATTCTGGACTGCACTTAGGTGGTGGATTTAGGAGGTCACAGCACAGTCACAAATGATGAAGAGGGGGATTTAAAAATAGTGACAGCTCTAAGCAGCCACTTCCCTCTGTGGTGCCTCGTGGCATGGTGGGGGACAGGAGAAGGGAGGAGACAGGTGTCTGCTGCCAGGGCACTTTCCACGGACTCCTGCATGAACCAGTGCTCCCACTGCACAGGGGACAGGGCACTGAGGTCCCTGCTGCCAGCCCCAGCTCTGCAAGGACATGCCCAAGGGTAGGAGCTTCCTGTTCTGCCCAGAGCCAGGGGTGCTCCTGCCGGGATGTTTGTCCCTCAGCCAGCACTCACCTTGAGGGATAGTGTCGGCTGAAAACATATCCAGAGCCAGCCACCCCTCGGAGGGAGGTACTAAAAGAGGCTGAAGCAGCCTGAAGAAGCCAATAAAAAATGATACCTGGGCTGGAAGGAAGGATGAGATTCCTGAGACTGCTGGGAGAGGGTGGCTGCCTGGCTGCTGTTTTCCTGTGTGAGGTGGTTTTGTCATAAATTCAGATTTTTCCACTGTACTGAGAACTGACCTGGGTCTTTCAGACCCTCGTGTGCAAGGACAGTGAGTCCAGGACTTGATGGCCTCTTATCACAGCCTCCCATCAGAACATTGCATTCCCCCTCGTACCAGAAGCCAGCTGCTCTGGAGATGCACTTCATGTCCCTTGGCCAGCCTGGCTGCCTGCCTGGGTGACTGGCTGGAGCAGGGGACAGGTTGTGAGCCCTGGGCTGATGCCACATCCTGACCCCAGTGTTGCTGGTAGCCACAAGCAGGGACATGGAAACAAGATTTTAACTTAATTATTTGTTCTGCCTCTTCCTAAAAGCCATACCCTGCTTGCAGTGGTCATAAGAATCGGCCTGCAAACACAGTAAGAGAAAATAATAGTGAAAACTCCCCATGGCTGTGTTAGGAAGCCCACTGGCTGCATGGATCCAGAGGCCTGGATGCACAGTAGCATTGAAGTTCACTGATTCAGACAGATTCTTCTGTCTTGTTGGAACAAATTAACTGTGTGAGATTCACTCGGTGTCTGTGAGAGGAATGGGGGGAGCAGGAAAGGGGCTGTTGTTGCTAGAGGAGATGAGCAGGATGAGGCAAGCCAGGTGCTGAGATGCTGCTGACCACGGAAAGTCCTGGTTTAGGGCCACCTATGAGCTAAGTTTTTAATGTCTCCTTAATGTAAACGGTCTGGTTGGGACATCTGGCTGTCAGTGTGTCTTCTTGCCAGCAGCTGTTTGCAGTAACCTGTGGCTTTCATGGAAACTGGGCTCACGAGGACCTCAGTGTGATGTATTTATTACACAGAGGCAATCGACTCCCCTCTTGTCGCTCCGTTTTATGGGCGAACATTTACTGTGAAGCCGAGGCTCATCTGATAAACATTTCAAGGTACAAAAATGAATGTCCCCCTGGGAAGGAGAACAGTCTGTCAGTTAAAACCCTGCTACGAGATGGCCTCCCTTGGCAAAAAAGAATCCTCGTTGCTCCCTGCTATGTCAGTGCCTCTGCTTCTGCCCCAGCTCCTGGAGAGGCCAGGCTGGGTGGCAGAGCTTTGCTCCCATCACGAGCCTGGCACTGGCTGCCTTGGCTTTTATAGATTCATCCCCTTGGCTGCAAGTCACGCATTTCTCAAGTACACAGCAGGGGCACAGCAGAGCTGTGAGGGGCTCCCCTGGCTCGGTGAGGACAAGAGACAGCAGCCAAGCTGCCCACGGGCTCCAGATGTAGCTGGGTGCTGAGAGCGGCAGTTTAAACGTCACCCTGCTGTCCCACGGCTTGGTGCAGGTATCGGGCTGGACAGCATCCTTCAGTGGGTTGGATCTCAAGTAACAGGGAAAATAAGGATGTGTAAGAAGCAGCTGATGGTTCTCAGGGATTCAGAGGGAAAGGAACAATTGCAAAGGACAAACAAGCCTGCAGTTTCATCAAAGGATGGGGAAGGCGGTGGGAAGGATGAGAACGGCTCTGTGCCAGAGGCCTCTGAACTACCAAGGTCATCTCTGGAGGCCCAGGCCAGCTTGGATCTATGTCCAGGAGGGGTGTGAACAGTTGTGAGCTGTCCTCCTGGTCCTATGGAGAGATCCTCAGCCACATGCAACCAGCAGATAGAAACAAGGGGAGAAGGAAAAGCTTTTCCAGGCCTATATAACACCCTTTGCCTCCCACCCCTCAGCGTTTCCAAGCTCCCACTCATTCAAGGCATCACCCACTTGGTTCAGGCTGGGTGACACAAACACCCATGCAAAGACCCCCCAGGTGTCCCACCAGCATTCATCCAAGAACCGAGCAGGCCCTGGTGGGCCAAGGGGATGCAGGACAGCTTGGTGAACACCAAAAGGGGACTTGTCTTAGCTACAAGGGGAAGGCAGAGGGGTCACATCCACGGTGCCGAGCAGAGGGATGCTCTGGGCACGGGGCAGGGCAGGACACAGGGAAGGGACAGGTACCTGGGCCCCAGCTCGTCCTCACTGCGCCAGACGAAGTCTCCAAACTTCTCGTAGTGGGAGTTGTAGTGGTGCTGGACTCGGAAGAGCATGGAGGCAGAGACCTCCATGAGGGTGTTGTAGGCTGTCTGCTGCTCCTTCCCGCTCGTGTAGCCGTTGTAGAGGTTGTAGATTTTGTCAGCTATCTCTGGAAAGGATCAGGGCATGGGATTAAGGACCAGCTGAAGGTGCTAACTCGGGAAGAGGAGGAGCAGAGCCCTCGGCAGGGCTGGCAGCAGGGGCAGGCAGCGGGGATGGCTGCCAGTCCCTCAGTGCTGCCTGCAGCAGGGTTCAGTGACTGGAGAGCACTGAGCAGTTCCTCAGGCTGATCCTGCAGTGGGTGCCCTGCACAAGCAGAGCTGCCCCAAAGACTCCAGCAGTACTCCAGGAAGGAGCAGGAGGAGGAGAGGCAAAAAGCTGCCAGGACAGGCAGACACAGCCTTATCCTCCCAGGAAGGGCAGGCAAGCTGTTCCCAAATTCACCAAACCAAAAGCCATTCACGGCTATGGTGCTAAAGAGTAGGAAGAAATCAACACTGTTGATCCCAGGGTGGTCCCTCAGCCAGAAATGCAGCACCTCATCATTGTGGGCATTGGCTGGAGCAGCTCAGATGTGTTAAACGAGCGTTAACTCTATGCTGGTGAAAAAAAAATCTCATTTTGGAGATGAGAAATGCACAAAACTGCATCTCCTTCCTTCTCCTTAGCCTCAAGTTTGCTGTTTTTTCATGGGAATGCTTTTCCTATTGACCATGGAACTAAGCACTAACCAAAACTGTTTTCTGTGCCATATTCCCAATGGAAAGCAAGAAAGAGAACAGGTAGCACGATGGTCACTTAGAGGGATCCTTTTAAATCTGACAGCAGCCAGGAGCTCTGGGTTGGGTGTAAGGACAAGCAGGACCAGTTTCAAAACTGAACAATGCAAATGTGCAAAAGTAGCTGGGCTTTTATCAACATTTCTGTTTCCAAACCCAGCCAGCTGCCCCCAGCATCCCTTCAAACACCCAGAGCCAGTGGTGCCCTGCCTGGCCCGGCCAGAGCTGCCTCTCTCTGTGAGGTTTGTGAGAAGGGACTGCTCTTTTTCCCGGGGACTCGTGTCAGACACAGCACCAGCTCCTGCAGCCGTGCCTGTGTGGCATCACAGGGCCACCAGCTGCCCAGCCACAGGGACTTTGCCCCTGGACACTCCTGCAATTTGTCACCCCTCCCCAGATGAACGTCCCTGTGCCCATGGGTGAATTTAAAGGAGCCTTCCCACTGGGAGGGAAGGGCCTGGGCAGCTTTGTGGGAGCACAGTGAAGAAAGGAAAAGCAAAATTAGCAGGAAATGTCTCCTGGCGTGGAACACGAGGCGCCTGAACACCGACCTTCTGCCTTGCTGTCGTCTACCAGCGGGCAGGCTGTCCTCAGGGTGACTGTGCTCAGCTCTGAGTGTCTCCCCCGTGTATCCACCGCGTACAGGGTGAACCTGGAAGGCAGGAAGCAAAAGGAAAACAATGTCTTGATCCCTCAGTCCCACACCACCAGGTTGTTATGGGAACCGGCCTTCAGAAGAGAAAGGAAAAATGTGGTCCAGGCACTACGAGTCAGTTTTGGCATCTCAAGGAGATGTGAGATGGTCTCTTGGAGCAGAGGAGAACCCAGGGACAGGAGCCAGGGCTGAGGGGACAGGCCATTTCATCCCTTTCTGGCATCTGCAGGGCTCTGTTTCCTCTCCCCCCACCCCAGGGACCCCTGTGGGGTGCACCCTGAATCCTCCCGACTGCAGAGGGGTGCAAACACCTCAGGGTTGCTTTGCCAGGCACTGATGGGAACATTCTAACACGGTGGTGCAGTGAGCCGGGCTCCCTCCGGCCCTTCTGGGAGCAGGGCAGTAATTCTTGCCATAAGTGGGCTCTGTGCTGACAAGTGACAGCTCGTACTCATCCTGTGAACGGCCCTCGAGTTGTTTGCTCCCTCGTTTCCTCACAAGGGTGGGGTTGGTAAAAGGGTGGGAATGATAATTTCACACTCGAAGCTAATGGGGAGCATCTGACGGTAAAATATGGCTTTTGTGCCGGATGGAGCACTGAATAAACAGGCTGTGGCTGCATGGAACGTCCCGGGATGCTGAGCTCAGAGCCCTGCTCAGAGCATCAAAGCTCCAAAATGAGAATGCTTCTTCGCAGCAGGGGTGACAATCTTCTGTCCACTCTCCCAAAGGGCATCGGTTCGTATTTATTCACTCCGAGCTGGGCACGGCAACTCAGGCTGGCTTTGACAAAGCGCAGGGGCTGGTTTGAACCCCTCAGAGGTCTGAGATGCCTGGTGGTGGGGTACCCAGCCTGAGAAATAACACACCACCCCTCCTTAGCCTAAGGTAAAACCGAGCAGCTCCTGCAAGTGAGCGCAAGGAGCACCATAAAAGCAGCTGAAGCTTAAATGGGATTGAGACCCCGAGGTATGTTTGTTTAAGGAATGGTCCTAAGTCCTCAGCATCCTTGGGGGGTGACAGAAGCAATGCCTCCCTTTTCCTTACCCCACACACGAGCACTGCCAGCCCCCTCTCTCCCCGCTGCAGGCCCCCCACATCCCCCATGTGGCTGATAAGAGCTGACATTTGCACGGTAGCAATTCCCAGCACAGGACATATTCCCTCCAAGCAATTAGCATTCTCTCCCTAACAATGCTTGCTGTCTGAAAGGATGCCAGCAGACTGCCAAGGAACACACTTGTGTGCAGGGACCACTCCCATCTTCACAAAGCCGGGGCACGCAGCAGACGCACAGGCTCGGCTCGCCCAAGGAGATGCTGTTTAATCCTCTTGGCAAAACATCCTTGTCCTTAATTTGCCAGGAGCATCTCAGGAAGGACATCCACACCGTGCCACTTCACAAGCACCACACACAGGCTGTTCTCACTGAGGGACAGACAGGGCAACAGGGCAACACCGAGTTCCACGCAGGAGTCTGACTGCAGGGCTTTGCATCCCATCCTGAAGGTGCCACCGTTCCTTTCCCTCCCTTCAGCAGTTCAAGGGGAGTGAGGAGTCTCCTGCTGGGAGCAGGGAAGGTTTGTGTCTCAGCAACACCAACAGGGGCACCCAGCGCTGGGCAGGGGGACTCCAGCCCCAGGAGATGAGGAGCTGCAGCGGGAGAACATGGCAGAGCCCCCAGGGGTCCTGCTGCCCACCCAGTGCAGGGCTCTTCTCGCTCATCAGCAGAAGCACAACAAGCAGTTAAGAGGGCTCAGCATCAGGGTACTGCTGGGAGCTGCTCCCCATCCCCACCCTGGGGTCACCTGCCGAGCCACAGTGGCTGTGCTGCTGTGTTTGCTTTCGTAAAAGGGTGAGCAGAGCTAATGTGTAACCTCTGCTCTGCCTGCAGCGGCTCAGGCTGGCTCCATTAGCTCTGAGGCCATCAGTGCCTGAGCACTTTCCCTGAAAAACAGAAGACTTTTATCAAAACACAATTGTAATATTCAGCAATTAGTGCCCATTTCACCTATTCCATCGCCAGTGGGGTCAGGAGGATTGGTTGGGTGTTGAAGCACATTCACCCCTTTGGGTGATGCTGAAGACCTGCGTGAGACTTTTGACTGCACTTCTCCCCTCTGCCCAGCTCACACAGGAACAAAGTCACTGAGCTGCCAAGAGCAAGAGCATCTCTCCTGGTCAGGCCTGGGTTAAAAAATAGATGTCAAAAAACAAGCCCTCATTTCATCATTTTTTGGATGATGTAAGGAAGAAAAAACAATGTAAATGGAAAAACATCAGAATCAAAGTGATTTTGATCTTGTCAAAAATTCTTTTTTTGAGAACAAACCCAATTGCTTTACCTCACCTGGAGCCAGTCCTCTTTCAAGAACCTTAGAGGAAACTCTTTCATCTCCATTCCTTGTGAATGAGATGTTTTGGACTCGGCAACAATCACCCCAGCTGTGGTGGAGGCTGGCAGCCCAGCAGCACACAGCCTCTGCACCTCTCCAGCTCCTTCCAGCCAGTGACCTCAGAAGGTTTTAACATTAATTACAGTCCAAAAGATCACCCTGAAGCACAGCAGTATTAATAGCTCTGTTTTATCGACGGTAAACAGAGACATACGGGGTGAAGCATCGTGCCCTGGTGCAGCTCAGTGACATGAACAGTTTGGAAACTCGGGAGATGATGGTTTCCAATCTTGTTCTCAAACCACTTGACCACCCAGCCTCTGCAGCAAAACACTTTTATGGCCAGTTAATGGCACTGTGCAGAGTGCTGGGGTTTAGGTTTTTTCTTTTATTCCCAGAAACAGACAATTAAGAGAAGGGAATGCGAAGACCTGTGTCTCTTTGTCTCTGTGTCTCTGTGCAAACCCAGCGCTCACATCTTGCAGGAAACCTCCAGCAGAAGCAGGCAAAGAGCAGCCTGGGACCCAATGGGACATCAAGGGGGTGGCCAGTGGGAGAAGAGACCACCACTGCACAGGAGAGATGGGGATGTGGCTTTAAGCTGAAGGAGGGTAGGTTTGGATTAGGTGTTGGGAAGAAATTCATTACAATAAGGGTGATGAGGTCACCAAAAGGAATTGTGGACTCCACATGCCTGGCAGTGCCCAAGGCCAGGTTGGACGGGGCTTGGAGCAACCCGGGATAGTGGGAGGTGTCCCTGCCCATGTCAGAGGGTTGGAATGAGAAGAGCTTTAAGGTCCCTTTTAACCCGAACCATTCCAGGTTTCTGCACCTGCGTGACAAACCAGGGGAAAACTGAAGCGATCGCGCTGAGGGAGGGAGCTAAGCCGAGGACACGGTGGGATTTTGCAGCACTCCATGGAGACCCTCCTGCCCCACTTAAATCTATTCCAGCATCGTGGGCCAAGGACCAAGGCAGGCATCATCCCCACTGATGAGGATGGAGCTGCACTTGAACAGGCCAACCCTGACCACGTGTAAATAAATGAGGCCAAAGAGCGGTTCTGAGCGCTTTGCCTAAGGCAGAGTCTCTGGGGTGAAGTCAAAGCCAGAAACTAAAAGGTCTCAGACCTACAGTCATTGCACGAAACCGCGTCAGACAACCTGGAATGCCATATGGTAGCTACAATCTGGCAGAGGCTCCTTTATAACCTGGAGGTGTTTTGTTTAGTGATAAACTTTCCTCACAACATTTCCTCATCTTCTCCCCGTGCTTTCCAAAGGAGCTCTGGCCTCCCTGCTACTGTCTCACAGCTGATCCTCTTTGTTACCCGTGCCTTCAGTAAGATCCTACACGAAGACATGTATTTCTAGAAACACTGGAATATATTTTACCTGAAGAGGTTCCAAAGAGGTCCAAACGCAAATGCTCTCGGCAGGGATCCAGCCCTGCATGACTGGAAATGCCGCCACCTCTGCAGCAAACCACAGCATGCAAAGTCCTATAAAGTAATGCTAGTTAAATGTTTACTGCTGAATTCAAACCTATTGGGACCTGAAGGAACTTTCAGGGAGAGATAGAAACCAATCAACATTTGGCCTCATAAAATGTCAATGTCTTCCTTGCAGATTCCCCACCCAGTGTTGGCTGAAGGCTGGGTTTTATCACTAGGCTCAAGATGCTTCTTAGGGGAGGAAGAGAAAGCAAGAGGGGGATGTTAAAGCTTCGGTTCTCGGAACCCAAAGACTGTTGAGACTGTCCATTGCATTTCAAGAGATTTGAAAACCAGAAAAGTATGTTTCTATCCTTTCTCAATGCAGAGAAAATAACCCAAAATACAAATTTATAAAGGCACAAAACTCTTAAGACTGAGAATGAAAGCTCAAACCATGTTACTTATTTATAGACAGCATGTTTTTTTAACTCCCTCTCATGATGCTCATGATGTTTGAGTGCTTTACTCACGATCCTTATTTGCGGGAAGTGAGATAAGGACTTCTGAGCCTGACCTTCCTCAGCTCAGCTGCTGATTTCTTTACATTCTACAGAGATACCACAGGCATTCCTGGTCTGCCTTGCCTGCTCTTCCTGAGGCCTTTGGGCTGGTGCAGCTGCACCGTGAGATGCTGTACCACAAACGAGCTGCAGAGAAAGGCTCTGATAAGGAGCTCAATTAGCACTCCCGCAGACGCCAAACCCCCGCGCTAATTAGGCGTGTGCCTACTGGGAGCTAGCTGCATCCAGCAGCAATGGCTGTGCAGCCAACCCAGGCTCTGAGAGGAGCCCCCCGGCTTGTGTGAATGAAGGACCGGGCAGAGATGCTGCTCCAGAGCCCTGTGTCACGCAAAGACACGGCCTCAAGCTTTCCGAAGTGGTGCAACCACAGGATGCTCCTGCCAGTAGGGCTTGGCTTGAGCTTGGCTGATCTGCCTGGGCTTGGTGCCGTGTTCCTGCTGCCACGAGACTCTCGCTGTTAACTCCAGCAGCTCGGCGAGGGTAACCCTGGCTGGCGTCCCACACACAGCGCGATGGATTCTCCCTCCCCTGGCAGCGTGGCTACCACCACCCGTCACACCGAGCCCGAAAACACAAACCCTGACTTGGCTGAGGTGTTACACACACGTCCTGCCATCACTCCCCGCTTGGTCACAGCTTGTTCGTGCCTCCTGCACAGCCCAGGCTCGCGGGGCTCGCACGCACCCAGCCCCGCGCTGCCGAGGCTGCTCCAGCGTGCTGACACACACACATCACACCCTGCCTTGCCAGCTCTTCTCGCTTCCTGTTCCAGCTGAAAAACAATGCCGAGGCCTCCCTTTAAAAGCCCTCAGCGGAGCAGTTCTTGGCACTCGGCGCTCCCCTGCTGCCCAGTGATCTCGGCATGGAGACCGGGCACGAGGGCTGGGGGCCGGGGTCGCGCTGTGCCAGCGCTCGGGCACGTGCAGAGCGGAGCTGCCAGGAACAGAGCCCCGAACACACGTGGGTGTCAACACCCATCAGACCCAGCACCGTGCACGGCCTTGTGCTCATGGCACCCAAACAAACTGTTCTCTCCCACTCCTCTAGTCTGAGAGTGTCCTCAGCTCCCAGACACCAAGGTGAGGGGCTCGCTGGAGGGAGACCGGGAGGCTTGAGGGGGGGAATGTGTTTCCTTGTCCTGGTACCCACAGGTGAGCAGCATCAGACTTTCACCCCAGCATCTCCTGGAGTTAAAAGCATCCATAAATTACACACACAGTTTCCCTAAAAGACTCTTCTTGAGCAGCATGGGAGCCCAGGGGTGCTGCGGGGTGGAGCAGAGCTGTGGGTGTTTCAGCCCCAGCCACATGCCATGGGCTGTGCGTGGTCCAGGAGCCACCCACCCACTCCTGTCCCCCCACTGTGGGCTTGTACATCCCCTGCAGAGCCCCCCAGCCACTTCCATTGAGGAACATGGAGCAGGAGTGGGGCTTGCCTGCCAGCAGCAGGCATGGAAAGGGGTGTGTGTGCTCAGTGCAAGCATTCCCAATTCAGAAACCATTACAGTTTAAAAAGAAATCAAATCAAATAAAAAGCAGCCGGTCCACACAAGCCACAGGAATGCAGCTGAGCTTATTGACTACTCTGGGATTTGCGATAATTAAGAGAGGTAAATGAGAGCAACCCCCCCAGTCTCTGCAGCAAATGCTGAGCAGACAATTAGCAGGGGGTAGTTTTGGGAAGGAGAGGATTTCTTGGTCTATTTGTTGGGCCCTGGCTTTGGGCTCGCTCATGCCATGCCCATGCCCATGGTGCCAGGGGAGGGCTGGTGTCCTGGCAGGGGACTGACCACACTGCATCCCTGCCAAAGGCCCTGCTGGAGTCTTGGGATTTGAGCAAAGCTTTGCAGGGCAGTGGTCACTCTTGTGCCATCTCCCTGGGGCTGGCACAGCCACAAGTGTCTTCTGTTCATTGTCTTCGGTTCTGGCTCTGCTTTTCCACCGTAAGTAAACAGTGGACAGTGTGATCCTGAAAAAAAAACCCCTTTTTTAGAAAGCTCTCCTCACCGTTCTACCATCCAAGTAAAGCACCTTTTATAACTGAGCTTCTTTTAACCATCTGTGACAACTGACCTGCTCCCATCAGCGTGACGGAGGAACAGGTTAGCAGCAACTGGTGCCACACTGCAGTACTGAAGCCTTGCCATTACACCAATACATGGGGCTGTCAGTAAACTGTTCTCACAATTCACACCTCTTTTTTTTCCCCCAGGATGGCAAATGCTGTGAGACTAATCGTTATCCTTCAACAGATGCCTCCCAACAAAACCAGACCACAGTTGTCAGGTGTATCTGCCAGGACATGCCTCAGGTGTCTGATGCCTTTTGGAAGTGGATAAAACAGTGCCCATCAAATACTGGAGGAAGGAGGCAGGAGGAAGGCACAGGCTGCTCTGCACAGTGAGAAGCTGTTTGATCAGGGAGACCTTGGAAAAAGGGCAGAGGAGGCTTGATTTCTGAGACATTGAAGGCAGGTGGAGCTGCTGTGGGGCTGGGGACAGGCTTGCACAGCCATGGGTCCATCTTTGCTTTGTGTCAACCCTGGGAAAGTCACCCAGGGTTATCCACGCTGCAGGGTTACCTGAACTGCAGCTGATGCCACGGCCATGCTCAAAAACAGTGACTGGAGAGCACGGTGCTTCTCACAGGGAGGAGGGCAGGGCCACTTACTGCTGCTGAATTACAGGGGTGCTGTGTGGACAGTGTCACTTTGGTGTCACAGCACCCCACACCGTGCAGCCCCAGATCTCCTGGGCTTGCCCTCTGAGCTGTGAGGCCACAGAGAGCCAAAACCTGGAGTGGGCAGGTTTGAGTGCTGGTCCCCTCAACCCCTCTGCAGCATCTGCCCTGCACCTGAGCCAAGCTACGATGCAGATTCGCTCAGCTCTCCCTCCTTTGAGCACTTCATCAACCTCTTTTGTTTCAGATCCCTGTTGAACAAGATCCAAACAAAGGGTGAAGGGGAAAGAAAGAAAGAAAGAAATTAATTAAAAATCCTGAGCATGCTTGCTACTGCCTGGATCTATTGTTTCCCTGACAAAGAAATGCCTCACTGGACATCCACCTTCCCAGCCTCAACTGCAGCATCTCAATTTCCCAAGATTTCCGTCGAAACCCCGTCAATAACCCACCAGAGGAGTGATTCCCATTACTGCTATGGCTGTGAAAGAAGGCCTTGATACACAGGCCACCTTCTGTTCCCCAGAACCCTGCTCCTGAATGATACCTGTGTTGGGTGGCCAAGATTCCAGCGGAGCCCCTCTGCCAGCCGGACACCTTGTGAGCAGCAGTGCCAAGACTGCCTTAGGTGAAAACGTGTTTCACTGGAAATGAGGGGAAAATGCCAGCCAGGCCACGGCTTCATCCACAAGGTGCAGGAAGGTCACTGCCACCCTCCTGGCTGCTGCATCCCCAGAGTGTCTTCAGCACCACCCCGGGGCTGAGAGCTCCAGCAGTGCCATTGTCCCCCCTTGCCTTTTTCTCTGCCTCACGATTCCCTCCTTTGTCCCCCTGATCCTTGCCAGCTGGCTGCAAGAAGCAGATAATGACTCCCTCATCCCTCCCTCTCGGAGTACAACCTTTCAGGAGCAGCTTTACCCCACTGAGGAAGGAAGAGCAGAGCAATCTTCTCTGGAGAGAACCTTGGAGCTTCTGACGGAGATGGGATGTGGATGAGAGAGCAGCTCCCTGGCGTGGCAGCAGGACAACACACCCAAAACAGCCACCCTGACACGAGGTAACGTTAACACAGCTGATGTTGCAACACTGGGGCTTTAGCTCCTAGGCACTCTCCAAGGAGCAAGGAGGATTTAATTAGCTTGGAGATGCCCCAGCAGAACTCTACAGTGTCCCACAGGGATGGTTCCCAGCTGGGAAGGCAGAACGATGGCAGAAAAAGCAGGATCACCACGGAATTACCAGCTTTGGAGAGGATGGATGGAGGGTGTTTGAGGTCCGTATTTCTTGGCAGTCCTCATGTCCTTGCTTTTGTCCTGCTGGCTGTGAGGATGAAGACTTGCAGATGCACTTCTAAAGGCAACGCAGTAAGAACTGGCCCAGCTGTTCACAATCTTCCCTGCCGGTCCCAGGGCTTGAGGCAAGGTGTTCCCCTCAGTGCCTGGAAAGGCCACAGAAGGTCCCCATGCTACCCAGAATGTGAATTGTAACATCCTTTGGTGGAGTGAAGAACCAGAAGGAGGTGATAATAAGCCACTGCAGGCCGGTGCTTTTGTCTCCAGTGAAGCAACAGCAGCTCATTACAGTCTGTGAAGTGCCAGAGTCCCTGTTCTGATGGGATGCCCAACAAAGCCCTTGGACAGAGGAGCTGCCTCTGACTCCCTGTGCTGCTGGAACAGTTCCCACCGTGCCACAGCTTGGGCTGATGCCCAAGGCTGCCAACTGAGGGGGCTGGTCCCGCTCGGGCTGCAGAGCATCAGCGAGAGCTGGTGATGGATTGAGCTGTCCTGGGTGCAGCAAAGGAGGGCTTTCCTCAGGCTCTGCATCTTACATGTCCCCGAGGCCCTGCCAAAGCCTCTGCAAGGGCACTGCGATGCCCATCAATCCCTCCAGCTCCCCAGGGCGGGGTATCCCCTGGCAGCACCTGAATCCTCTGTTCCTCCTGTGCAATACCCGCTGCTGTCCCAGTTGGTTTGGGACACCCCGAGCCTGTCCCCTCAGCCACAGACACCCCGCAGCCCCCAGGCCCAGCTCTGCTGAAGTTGGGACTCTGAGGGTAGGTTTTGCTTCTAGGGGAGGTTTTGCTTGTCCTTGCACTGATCTGTGGGTGGGGGGAGTTCAGCCTCATCTTGCAGCGTTAGTCCTGTGTGCCAGGTGGGTTATCCCAAGAGTGACACGTCCCTTTAGTACCTTCCTTGGGCCACTCGTTGGACGGCTGCCATGCTCCCCTGTGAAGAGACAGCACTGCTCAGGGTGGCTGTAGCTGCAGGGGATGAGCAGGAGAGAGGGAATAAATATTCAGGAGAGAGTGAATAAATACTCTTCCTCCAGATGTGCCAAGGAGAAAGGAGAGACAAGCAAAGCCCTGGACCCCCGCAGGGAGCTCCACAATGGGAATGTTCACAGCTAGCCATCCCTGCTGCTCAACCTACCAACACTCTGCAGAGCTTGGCCATCACTGGCCCTGGGGACGTGGGCGAGAGGAAGGTGGTGACCCCTGGTAAATTGGGAAATATTTCCCCCTCCCAACCTCACAGTCCCTCTAAACAAGAACCACAGCTTGCTACCCCTGGAGATCCCCTTGCTAGGGCTTGTTCTCATTCTCCTGGGGGCTTGGCTTCCATCTGGGCTGCTGGGTGAAATCCAGGCCGGGCTGGTAGTGACTTCAAAAGGCAGTGTCATCTGAGGAGCAGTGGGTGGTCCACGGCGAGCGAGTCGATGGCCGACTGCTCGTATAAAAGCCACCACAGTAGGGCCTCCTGCTCTCAGAAGAAAGGCAAGGGCTGCGCTGACCGCAGGGAGCGGAGCTTGTCCTCGGCCCGAGGGACGGTCACCTCAGTGAGCTGGCACAGGGAGGTGGCTGTGCACCCCTCCGAGCAGAGCTCTTGATCTGCCTCCACTGGGTCTGCACCCAGCACCGCTGGCCAGCCCTGGCTTCACCTCCCACAGGCAACAGCGCCCAACAAAGCCCAGCAATAACGCACACGGGAACAGCTGGGAGACGGGGACCAGGCATCCCCAGCAGGAGCCCAATAAGAAACTCCAGCTGGGCTCTGGGAGCTCCAGGGCAGCCAATGGGGCCCTGCAATGGCACCTCAGTGCTGGCATGGGGATGGTGGCAGGCAGGGATGCCAGCCAGAAGGATGCCAGCCAGGTCTGCGGTGCCCACTGTCCCCGTGCCCCAAGGCCCCCAAATCCAGGGGCACAGGGCAAGGGACTGGCAGTGGGCAGGAGATTCTCACAGCTCCAGCAGGC
>VXBT01007528.1:30175-68305 GCA_013400235.1 Oriolus oriolus
AAGGAAGGAAGGAAGGAAGGAAGGAAGGAAGGAAGGAAGGAGAAACTGGCACGCTCCAGACCCAGCTCAGGTTGGTGCTGCCATGGGCTGCCCTACGGTTCCCCTGGCAGAAATTGAGGGGAGAAAAGAAGGAAGACAAGCAACAGACCCTGATCCAGGGGTATGACAGCCCAGAGCTGTGGCAAGGTGCACCCAAGCCCAGCTCACTGTTTGGACAAGCACGTCCCAGTGACCCAGCCTCGAGCTCCCTTCACACCCATCCTGCCAGGGCAGCATCTCCACACCCAACTCCATCAGCACATCCAGTGAGACCCCTCCATCCACCACCCTTTGAACAATCAGCATCCCTCAGACCCCACTTCTTTTTTTTTTTAGAAACTTTTACATCATGACATAAGCTTTGGCTCTGAGGGTTTTTAGCGAAAGCCAGGGTATTTTTTTTTTCCCCTTCTCATAACAGAAACCATATTGCTGTATAATCAAATTTATCTCATTCCTGATGAGGGAAGCGAGTGTGTGCGAGGTGACCAGGAGCAATGAGGGCACGTGTGGTGGGAGCAATTGCTCTGAAGGTATCCAAGGGAATATCCTTGGCAGTGGCATCAGATGGCGGTGAGCAAGCAGAGACCAATGGGCCACAGCTCAGCACGGAGCATCACCCACAGCAAGCCCCACCTCACCACAGGGATGCCACCCCTGCAACCCAGCAGCTGCTCCTCAGCTTTCTCTCCCATTTTATTATGGATCTCCCCACTGTGTTGGAAACCCAGCAAAGGATGTGGCTCAGTTTTAAAACATCTGTTTTACAGGTGGGAAAACTCAGGAAGAAGCAGCCACTTTGAGATTACTTTTTTGATGTCTGTTTTACTCTGTCACAAATTCAGCTGAAGCCAACAGGAGCTGTGGCTCTCTTGGTGAAACCTTGAAGATGATGCCCCCAAAATGGAGATGTCTCAATTTACTGGCTACTTTTGACAACACAGGCAAGGGGAAAACAACCCCAAACCCCAAGGAGTAAGTTAAAGGCTATTTGAGATCTACAGCTGAGTTCAGCAGCCACAGGGGCAGAGCTCCACTGCCTGCACAGCTCCCCCATGACAAACTCCCTGCAGAAACTCCCTGTTTCTCTGGGAAAGAGCCATGGCCCTGAGGGGGAGAAGGGGTGGCAGAGCTGGAGAGGTTACTTTGTGCTGATAAACTCCAGTTTGGTATGACCAGGAGGTGGGTGCTTACTGATGTAATGTTCTGCACAAGTCAGAGATTAAAAGAGATTTATTTTTTTTAAAGGCACACACACTAAAAAGGAAAATAAAGATAACAAAGTGTTCTCTGGGAGGCAAGGCTGGTGAAGGACTCTCTGTGCTGTTGTCGTTACAAGAAAAGGATGGGTTGGGATGTGCTGCAGGTGTCCTTTGGAAAAATGAAACAAAAAAAAAGTTTAACTAGTTTTATGGACTTGCAGCCATATGTGAGACAAACACACACTGCTGGGCTGAGCTGGGACAGAACTTGTTGCTCAGGGCATCCAGACTTTCCCTCTGCAAGTGGACAAAAAGATGGGCAGGTGGGATTAACTCATGGCTTATCCTTTTATTCAGAGAAGCATCACTGCCAAGTATCTCCACCTTCAGGGACCTGGGGTCCCATCCAGAGTCTGTCTGAGCTGACTGACCCCCACCCCGGGCTGTGGGGATGGCTCTGGGTTCAGATAAGACCTGTGGGTGAACTGAACACCTGGGCACCACAGGAGCTGGTCACCTCCTTCCTCGGGCATGTTTTTGGGCAGAATTGTGCTGCTTTTGGCCACTCCTTAAAGCTTGAATAAGCCCAAATCTCGAATTGTCTGGAAATATCAGGTGGAGCTGCTATGGGTGCAGGGCAGCTGTCCAACTTCCCACTCTCAGGTACCTGGGTCCCAGACTGCATGAGGAAATTAGGAAGAGAATACAATTTTTTGCAGGGAGCATCTCTTAATGCCCTGACCAAAAAAGCAATTCTCATAAGTGCTCTCCTGAAGTGGGGCTCGTGTGAAGTGTGAGCACGGCCATCCCTCACCTCTGCTCAGCTCCAGCTCACTGAGGAGCTTCAGGCATGTCACACCTCTCCCTTCCAGTTTCCCTCGCTACGACACCGCCAACAAGGACATCTGTCCTCCTTCTCACTCCCTTCTTCCCTACAAGATAAAAAAGCAGGGAATTCCTGTGTCCTGGAACGGGAGTGTGCTCAAACTGTGCTGTAAGAATCACACCAACACGGCCCTCAGCTTTCCGGCCTTCAGGACGAGGGTGCTGTGTACCATGGAGACCTGATGAACAAAACAAATGGCTCTAAGGCAGTAGCACGATGCAGGTTTGGCTGGCTCAGAGCAAATCCAAGCCAGCAACGCCCGTGTTGATATTTATATCACAGCTCTTGTACTCCCTCTCCCATTAGCCCATGAGATAAGACTTGGACGTGTAGTGGCATTAGGTTTCTGCACAGGCAGGGGTAAGAACACGCTCCAAGTCTGTGACTAAAAGGGGTTGGTGATATGGGATTGCTGATGGGAAAAAGGTGGGATTGCTGATGGGAAAAAGGTGGAATTGCAAAGGTCCATTTGTCTACCAGCAGGCAAAGAGGTCAAAATCTTCCTCTCCACCCCATTACCATTTCCAGGAAGAATCCTATACTGGCACACTCCCCAGCTGCAATCACCCCACACAATAACCCCCCGTGCCTCTTCCTCCTCCCTTTTCCTCACTCCACCACTGCCAGCCTTCCTCCAGCCACCTCCAGAGGGGCAATGTGAACGGGTCTGGACCCAGACAGGTTTGGGATTTAGATGTTGGCAGTTTTTAGGGACAAAAACAAGAATGTGATTTCAATCTGATTGTCCTGAGGAAGGGGCAGGGAAGAGACTGCCACGGGAGGCAACAGAAGCTGCTCTGTTGCTCTCTGTGGCATGAGGTATGAGCAGAAGCAGAGAATTTGGGGAGGAAAACCTGGTCTTTCAGCAAAAAGGTGGGAGATACCCATAAACTTGGCAGATACTAAAGAAGAAGATTCTCCTGAGGTCAGGTAAAGGCATCTGACTTCAGATCTGTCCCAGGTGGTTGAGTACTGGTGGCAGAGACAGAAGATTCCGGTACAAACACAACTTTTAGATGGGTATTGGCAAATAGTCAGTGTGGCAACACTGCAGCAGCACCTGGTGGCCCCAGCCTGAGTCACCCAGGCCAGGCTGGACACAAAGACAGCACGAGAGAGATTAAAAACTGAGTTTTTAAAGGGGCCAGGTAAACAGGTGATGATGGAAGCGAGACAACATCATCTCCTTAAATCACTCAGCAGAGCAAATGGTGAAGTTGGGAAGAGCCCCCAGATGTGACTGGCCATGAGAAAAGCATGAATGTCTTCTCTGTGGTTTTTAGATGTGTATCCTCCTGATGCTGGAAACTCAGCAGGAGCCCAACCTCCCATTCATAAATGGGACTTCATGAAAATCAGTGCAGAGAGGGAGATTATACCCTTCTGCTGAGCCCCTGACCTCCCTGTACAGATCACCTTCCATGGGGCTGAGCCCCCTGCAAGCCAGTGATCCACACACAGCCCAGGTGAGCCCACAGGGTTCCATGCTGGACTCACTTCAGCAAAAACAACCACACACCTGAGCCAGCCTTTGGGCAGTCTGGCTCTACCACAGCCCCAGAGTGCTGAGAAAGGATGAGTCTTCATCCTAGCACAGGCCTAGGATTTAGCAAACACTTGTTCAGCTCCTGACTTGCCTTGTTTGAGCTTCCGCAAGCCAGGAATGCCTGAGCAGAAACTGCAGCCGTGCAGCGCTGGGCTTTGGGAAGCTGGACAGCATGTGGAATGGGAGAGGTGGATTCAATGAAGCAGCACAGCTCCCGTGCACACAGGGGACCCGGCCAAGGGCTGTAGCAGCTGTGTTTTAACCCATGCCACTGAGCTGTTTGGGATCTGTCTCCGATTGCTGCAGCGCTCATTCACGTGTCTTCCTGACCAAAGACCAACAATAACAATTAGCATCATATAAGGAGCAGGGGACTGCTGCCAGCATTAACACACTCTTGAGCACCAAGGGTTTTCCGTTCCACTTTTCATCCCAGCTATGCACACGGCAGGGGTCACTCTGCATTAATCAGCCTTGCTCCGGGCCAGCTCCTTCAGCACACTCAGCCTGTGGGATCGCAGCCGCTGCCTCTCTGTGCTCCGATGGGCTCTCCCTGCTCCACACCTTCGCCTCTTTCCTTAAGCTCACCAGAGAAGGGATGTTCCATGTTTTCCCAAGCCAAGCTTGGCCACGCTGTCGATGGTCTGCAGACCCTGCAGAGGATGGCCCTGGCTGGGCAGGACCTGGTGGGCCCTGGCTGCAGATGGGAGCCTCGTGTTGTCATTCTGAGCTCTGACTGAATGCCCCTCCGTCCAACAGCAGTCCTGAATCTTCACCCCCCTAGGAAGAGGTTTCCACCTTTCCAACACCCCTGAAACGTGCTCTCCCAGAGCCTCTGGGCTGGTTCATGATCACCCTGGGGAACCCCCATCTGAGCCAGCAAGGGCAATGTAAAGTCAAGGCTTCTTCACAGCATATGAACACACTCCAAGGAAAGGCTCTGGAAGGAATCCTGATGACTTCCATATTATTTCCAGTAAATTTTGTGCTGATTCTTGGCACAAACACTGGAAATGAATAGGCTAGGTCAGGAATGTAAATAAAGTGAAACACTGGGATTTAATCTAATCTATAATTATAGTATCTGTGGTGCAGGGAAGAGGTTGGTGTGTTTGCACTGCAGATCCATTGAGGAGCTGGAGGGGGTTTTCACTTCCCTTTCCAGAGTTTCCCTTTTGGGCTGAGGGATACTTGGTGTTTCCCCAAGTATCTGAAACAAACATGCTGGGCTGGCAAAGCTGCCTTCTGGTAGCCAAGCAGGTACAGCTCAGCCACAAGGCATCCCCAGGCACTTCCTGAGCAATGGGGTGAGAGCTGAGATGGATGAGCTGGGCTAAAGGCTCAGGGAGGCTGTGGGGTGCCCAAGGAAAGCTCCTGCCTCCTCAGTGTGATGGCATGATGATTTTTTGCTTTTTCTTTTATACCCCTTTTATACACTGTTTTATATAGCTTTTATGTATTCTTACTGCTTTTAGCCCACACAGTTATAATTCTTTAAGTTTGATCACTTCCCTCAGACCCAATATCCCGTTAAGCCAAGAGCCCAAACACCCTGGAAACCCCAGACCCCGAGGGCCTCTCCAGAACACATTCTGTAAACAAAGCCAGGCCCAGCCAGGGGAAGGTTCCTCGCTGAGGGGTCTCGCTGGAGTCCCTCCCTGGGCAATCTTTGATAGATGTGCTAATTAGCAAGGCCTATAATTGCACACACATCACATCGTAGGGGGCCATTTCTTCGAGGGGCATTTCGGGGTGCATTTCGATGTGCATTTCGGTGCCCCTGAGGGTCCTTCAATAAACACCGAGGTAAAACCCTTTTTCCTTCTTAACCATGTTTAGCTCTTAATTTTAAGACCAGGGAAAGGCGTCAGTGAAGAGATTGGATAAGTTTGTGTAGTGCTCAGTCCTCCAAGCTGAGTCTGACCTCTGAGACAAGCCAAAACCCTTTTTCCTCTCTGGTGTTTGGTGCTTGGTGCATCACAAGCTGCCTGTCACAGCGTGGTGCTCCCAAGGCTCCCAAACCACCCCTCTGAGCGGCACTGGCTGCTGTCCAGGCTGGCTGGTCCATGCAAGGTGAGCACTTCACAGACACATCGACATCTCTGCCTCTGCCCTCCTCACCTCAGCCTCTTCCAGAGCCACCTGGGAGGAAGCTTGACAGATTGCTCTGGTCTAGCTGACCTCAGGGGAGAGCAGTCCCTTCTCCACTTCACAAAAATATAAGATTTTTGCTTTTTAAGAACTGAAACCGAGCTCAACAGTCTTCAGGGACCACCCTCTTATCCTATGCAGTATCCCTGCATAGGTCCGTGGGAGTGCATTCCCACGAACACAGCATGGATCTCCACGGATGGGCACCCACGTGTGACAGACTGGCAGGAGTGTCCACATGTGTACACGAGCCTCTGGAGCACATGTCTCTGCTGACATGACCTGCTTTCCCTGGAAAACCCTCTGTGCAGGGATTGGCATCTCAACCCCAACGTGTTACGGGCAAGGAGAAGAAAAGGGCTGACAGGCAACATATTTTCATCAGACTGAAATTGCAAAGCACAAAGAAATTAGTTCTCCTTTTGTTCATGTTTTGGAATTACAGAAGTCTCAAAAGCAGAGGAATCAATCAGACTTTGTTTATTTGTTTGCTTGTAGAACATTTTTTGGGTTTGTTTCCGTACTCCAGCCCAGCTTTGATCTCAGGCTGGTAGTACTCCAAATGAATGGTCCACAGCAGAGTGTGATTGCTGTAGGTACTACAGAAGAGAAGGGACAGGATGTTCGACACATTTACAGGGCAGAGGAGACTTCCATGATCTCACAGTGCCCTTGCCAGGGTCATGTGATACCCTCAGACTACTGCAGAAGCAAATAATTTGTTTTTGAAGAGCTCTGATGCTGCAGACTGTGTGCTCATCTCCCAGCCTAGAGAACAGCACAGGGCCCTGCAAGTGGCTATAATCAGGATTATACCCAGCCCAGAGCTATTACAGACAGCTATTTTTCCACAGAAACAAATGAAACAAGCAGAAGAAATTCAATTTAAGAAACGACCCCGTGCCCGTGTTTGTGTTGTTGTTCTGTCTGTGCGGGTGCAGAGCAGCGTTAGCCTCACATTTCACTGCTCTGGCTTTCTTCACGCTGTGTTGCAACCGTGGGGACATCCGAGCAGAGGAGTATTTAACGGGGGTGCCTGTGCATCTGAGAATGCTCAGCAAACACACTGGGCAGGGCCCAGGTTGGAGCAAGAGGGTGTGAGTCGGGCAGACAGCACCCACGGCAGCTCGTGCCCACGTGGAGCAGGGGTCATCAGTCCGTGCCACGTGCTGGGGCAGGCAGCAGCAGCCAGCGACGAGGGGGTGCTGTGGCATGCCCACACACATTTTTTTGGATGCCCAGGAATGCGGGTCCGTGCCCCAGAGGTGCCCACACCAACATGTGTCCGCCCATGTGCACCGCCCCGGGAGCGCAGGGCCGAGCCCTGCTGAGCATTAGCTGTGGGACAGAGCCAGCAGTGTGCGTCACCCCGGGGCCTGTCCCCACACAGGACGAGCTCCAGAGCTCCCTGGTGCCAGGGGACTGCTGCCTGCTGGCTGCCTGCAGCCACGGCTCCCCACAAAAGCTGCTGTCCCTTGCCCAGGGGCACCCACAGAGCAGGAGCCACCCCTAGGGCTCAGGGCCAACTCTGCTGACCACCTCCCTGGCAATGTGCCTTGGGACTGGGAAGCAGAAGCCTGGCTTTCACCACAGGGATGACAAAACCCTGGACAAAGCCCTCTGCCTTCCACCCAAGGCTCTCCCAGCCCTTTGCAGACACCAGGAATTAGATCACAGAGCCCCTAAAGCGACGGGTGAGTGCAATTCCCCCTGCCTGGCAGATGGGGAAGATGACTTGGCAGCCCAGGCTGCCCAAGAGCCAGACCTGCTGGCTCCCAGCTCTGTGTGCTCACCACAGCAGCAGCCTCCATCTAAACCAGTGGCTCTTCCCTCTCCCAGTGCCCCTGGCAGCTGGGAGCTGAGAGCTCACAACGGGCCAGTTTTATGGGCGTTGGGTTATTAGCGAGCTCTGTGGTTGCTCCAGCCCCTCCCTGGCACCTCTTCGGAGCAGCCCAGTTCCCAGAGACATTAATAATGATATTTATGCATTATAGATACTTAACAAGAAAATGTCTGATATTATTAAATGGCAAGAGGTATCACTTGGAGCCCACTCCTGGAGACAGCCCTGCTCCAGGGATGTGCAATAAAGGCTTTGGAGGCTGTCAACATACTTAACTGGGGGGCGGTGGAGGGAAAGTATTAATCAAGGTCTTAAAAAGTTCTCGCTGACAGACTATTTGCCAGCTCTCACTTTAAATGCTTTTGTGGTCCCATAAAAAGTTTCATTACTCACTACAAAATGTGTTTTAATTATTGCAGTCGCTCTGACATTAAGCCCTGGGTGTTTCTCTCTTGCTTACTCTGTCTCTCCTCTGTCTCCTTGCGTCTTTGCTCTATTTTTCCTCTCTTACTGATCTGGCTCCTGATATCCCTCTCAGGACAGAGGATGCCCTGGCTAAGGAGCCAGGTTGGAAAGCCCAGACCCTGTCCAAATGATACTAAAGGAGAAGTTCAAATTCAGATCTTGACATTATCCCTTTGCTCTGGAAACTAATTAATCCACAAGATTCAAACAGAAAATTCAACCCCCAAAAAGTATCTCAGAAGAGTGAAGTGGGTATATCTGGGTGGTGGGCAGAAGGATTTGGTGTCTCTGATCTGCTGTATGTCCTACTAAGAGAAACTTATAGAAATACCTGTCACACTTTTGACATCTATTTCACCCCACCAGGCACTTGGCAACTTGCTCTAAACTGACCACATCAGCTCAGTTCACCCATGAGAGACAACCCTGTCCACAGGCATGGACCTGGAAACCCAGAATACTGAAAATAGGTGTCATCCTGGAGTCTCCCACTGACTCCTAGTGCCTCCTGCACCGTACTAGCAGACACTGGTTTCCCATTTCACCAGCCGAGTGTAACACCCAGAGCAACAGGAAGAGTCTGACCATTTGCCCCGTGTCTGGTGTAACACAGTGCTGACCAAAAAGGTCAATAACAACTCAATAACAGCAGTGGAGATCCCTCCTTGCCCCCAGCAGCTCCCCACTCGTCTCTCCTTACTTGTACAGACCATCTGGTTCCAGGCACTTGAAAATGACTGAATAGAGGTTGGTTTCAGGGACATCTCCATGGCTCCGACCCGCTGCCACACACGAGGTTGCGAGGCCAGAGAGCAAATCATCCGCAAAGCTCAAGGATTCTCCTGCAGAGCAAAGAGAGGAGCGAGACCAGAACATCAATACAGGTGTAGAATTGCCGCTGACCACTTAAAAATCACTGCAGAAACATCTCTATACAGGACATGCAACCAACAAACTCGAGCTGGCTGTGGCTGTGGAATGCCCCAAGGCTGTGTGGAGAACGTCACCTGCGGACACGGCAAGGAGGAAACACGCCTGGGCCATCAGCTGCAGCAGGGACCCTTTGCAGGAACGGGGGCCAGGGCTAAGTCACTGCTTGGCCAGGTGCAATCGCAGCACCGAGGGGACGTGTGGCCTCACTGCAGACACTGCAGGCAGGACCACCGTCCAGGGATGGGCTCCAGAAGGTGTGTGAGCCTGGCTAAACAGGGATCTCCTGTCCCTGCTGCACGTCCAGCTCTTAAACAGGGCACGGCCTTTTCCAAAAATTACGTGCCACAGCAAAATGTGTTTCTGCTATGTTGTACTAACAGCCAAAAAGACATTTTTAGTGCTTGGGTGGAACTGCTCTCAATGTGATGGATTTTTTGTTTTTTTTAAATTCAATGACAGTCAGTAGCTTTGCATTCCCTTTCATCTGCACTCTGCAAGCTCCTGGAGCTCTGACTGGAGCTCCTTCAGTTGTGCTGAGGAACACTTGCTTCTTTATAAGCATTCGAAGAAAAAACCCGCTAATTAAAAATACTGAAAAACCTTTCTTTTTGGTCTTCTGGTTTATAAAGCCTATTAAACACTTAGATCATGACCCAGCTGAAACTGAAAACGCTCCATTTATTAAGGTTTTTGGGCATGACTATCCACTGCTGTGCAACCTGTCTCCTCGCAGTGGGCAGCCTGTCTACTGGTTAGAGCTCATTGCATTTAATTCCCATTTCACACTGGTGTAACTGAAAGCCTGAGGTACCACGGAGGAAAATAAGACAGAGCAGCTGCCCAAGCTGTGCCCTATTCCCAGTGATGGGAATCGGAGCAAGGGCTGCTGTAGATGATAGAATTATGCTGGTGTAAGCCAACCCCGGCCCAGATTGCTGTGCCGGGTACCATGTGCTTGTGGAAATGTCAAGACACCGCAGCAGAGGGAGGAGGAGAATTCCCTTCTCAGCACTTTATTTTTCTAAAGGCAAAAGTGACTGAGGAGTACCGAAATGAAGCACCAGTCCAGGTTCTCGGTACACATCCCAAGGAACTAGCCAGTGGTACAACCAGCCCAGAACATCCCACTGTGAAGCTGGATTATCCAGGTAGAGGAAAAAAATCCCCTCATCCCCAGCCCCCTAAACTGTATTTGCGTCGTCTCAAAATACACAACTCAGTAACAAATGTCCCCCTTGGCTAGAGAAAAGAGCAGCAATAAATTCTTTTCCTCCCTGAAGGAATCCAAGCCTTAATTATTCATTTTAATGCTCCCAGCACGACTTGTTCTTTCCAAACTTTTTCAGGCAGCTCTGTCACCAGTCTCTGCAGCTCAACCCAGCTCCTGGCCCCAGGTCCATCCCAAATCCCAAGACAACTCAACGGGCAGGTTGGGTTGGCAGCAGGAGAATCCCTGCCTGGAAGTCACGAGAGCTGCCCAGCCTTGAGCAAGTCCCTCAGCTCTGGGTTTATGTTTTAAGCAAACAAACAAACCCCTATTGCTCATTTCCAACTTTCATTTCCATCCCTTTTCCTACGACGTTGGGCTGGATCGGGGAACTCCCTATCACCAGGAGTCATTGAGAACAGACTCTGCCGTGACTTACAAACACGATGAATCACCAACAAAGAAGCAGGACCAGAATGTGTTGTTGAAGTAGAGCAAGGGGCTTTAAGGCTCTTCCAGCCTCAGGCAACTTCCCTTCTGACCAGGAAGAAGCTTCATGGGGGGACAGATCATCCCCATGGATGAATGCTGTGGGATCTCACACCTTCCTCTCAGCAGCTGATGAGGGCTAGGAAAGAAAATAGCTGGGCAGAGATTGCAATGAGAGATGGGCAAGGCCGAGGGGACATTTGGACTGGGCAGTCCCCGGGTAGGAGCATCAGCCAGGACATCTGTGCCAGGGAGCACAAGAGATGGGATGGGCTGAGACAGGGAGAGGGTGGAACCAGACTTGCAGGAGACTGGAAATGAGAAGGAAAATGTCATGTGCAACCACTGAATCAAAGAATGTATTAAGGCCAGGTTGGATGGGGCCTGGAGCGACCTGGTCTAGCGGAAGGGCAGGGCAGGCCCATGGCAGGGCAGCTGGAATGAGATGATCTTCCAGGTCCTTTCCAACACAGACCATTCTGTAACTAAAATTGCACCACTAACACTCTCTAAGACACCCACTAACTTCTGAAAGCTCATCTTCCATGGTCTTTCTGAGTAGTTTTGAGGGAACAGGCTGGCAGGGAGCACGGCCCTGACATGCAGCAGCGGCTGCCTCCCACAGTGGTCTGATCAGATCATAGATCAGACCTGCCCAGGCAGAGGAGCGCATTTCTGTCCCCCTGCACAGGAGGAAATGAAGCTCTCAGGGTCTGCCAACAGTGTCTCCACTTGGACTGAGCCAAAACCTTTGCAATAAAATCCACAAAGCAAGAGAGTCCTTTTTTGCTCAATCCTGAACCTCTGAGGAACTCTCCCCTCTTGCTGGCTCTGCAAAGCAAAGAGGTTATTATGAAAACAGCAAAATAGATGCTAACAAAGATGCTGGAAGGTCAGCCCTAAAGCTGATAGTTTTTCTGTACCTGTATAAGGAGCAGTGAGATCACCGGCGGTGCCAGAATGCACAGACCATGGAGCAACGATGGAGAAGGGACACCCTGGGGACATGCCAGCTACCCAGAGCTGTCAGTCTGCAGCCAGCACAGGGAGCTGCTATTCCCTGCTCTCCCCTGGGCAAAGCAGAGCACACTGAGACTGCATTTGTTCATCTCACACAAGAGAAGGCAGAGACCGTTCAGTCCTCAGTGCTCTGCGAGCAGCTGGAATGAAATTTCCTGAGCCTTCTTTAGGAGCAGAAATCAAGGTATCCCCTAGATTTAGACTGGGACCCTGTCAGTGGAACAGAGCTAAGGCAGCAGCTGCTTTTGCTGGAATGGTGAGAGATTTACCATAGAATCAGAGAATGGTTTGGATTGGAAAGGACATGAAAGGTCATCTCCTTTCACACCCCCCACCCCCTCCAACCACAGGCAGGGACCTTCCACTAGACCAGGTTTCTCCAAGCCCTGTCCAACCTGGCTTTGGACACTTGGGCCACTTAATTGACCAGTAATGTTCCCTTGCCAAGACAATTGATCCTGGTATCAGGTAGCAGCAGGCGAACACCGACCCAGCTGCACGAGGCCATGTGAGAGCTCAGTGCACAGCGTTCCTCAGCTGTGCCCAAGACCAAGGCACAGGAAAAGCAGAAGAGAAGATTTTACAGGGAAAGAACAAAAAGCCCAAATTTACCAATAAGAACAGGAAAAAAAGGCCAAATAGAGACACACGACTGTGAACACATCAACAGGGCAGGCACTCAGATGGAAAAGGAACAGGTTAATGGGCAGTAATGGCAAGAGGAAGTAAATTGGACATGGATAAATGGTTGCTCTACTCCTGCAAAGGGCAAATAACCCAACCATCTTTTAAGAAGGGGTTTGATCACTTTATAAAAAGGATTACATGGATAAGTAGCTTGTGATGGAAGGAAAAGGGGCTTCTTTTTCCCGTCTGGACTTGTGTTCTCACACACCCCGCCAGCAAATATAAAGAAGGATTTCAGCCTCCCAAAGCAGCCCTGAAGCACAAACCTTCTAGACTGCCTGAGTATCTTTGCCTGTGTTATTAAATTTCAGAAAGAATCCAAAGGTTCTCTGCAGAGTAAATGATAGCTAAGTAGATCATCTCTGTGGAGTAGGAGATATTTTATTGACCAGACAGACATCTGTGTCCTTCATTAATAGTAATAAATAATTGATGTCACACTAAATAAAGCAATAAGCTGTTACAGATATCAAGGACAAATAACTGGGTCCTCTGAGGATGCCTCACCTGTGTTCACTTCTCAGTAGTAAAAAACCCAGAGCCGAGCTCAATATCACCATGGAAAATGTTGTGCACAGAGCAAAAAATGCCACTTGCTGCTCACTGATTACAGGTTATGGGGCAATTGTGCTCAGCAATGGGATGCTGACACTCCCAAGTGCAAGGAGTTAATATCCCTGCAAGACTCTCTTCCCCCTCATTTCCATGCCTTCCCAGGGCTGATCTGCCCCAAACCATCCAGGCAGCTTTTGAAAATCCATCTCTGCTCTACTAATAGCTGTCAGGAAGATGCAGCTCCCTTCAGGTGGCATTTTCCTTCTCTCCCCAGTGCAACCCCTTGCTACTGCCTCATCCTCATCTACAGACATGGCTCTGGAGTTTGGCAAATCTCCTCTTGTTAGTTTTCTAAGCATCTTCTACGCTGACTCTGGTGGTGCAGCTCTCCATAAAACAGAGGAAAATAACAGCACATTTGGAGCTTGCAGAGGGGTCAGCCCCATTCTGGGAAGGTTTGCACAGCAGGCAGAGCCAGGGGTCAACCCACTGGTGACACTCTGGGATAACCATCTCGGAACTCAACTCCATCTCTGGAGGAGAAGGAGGAGGAGGACATCCCCAGCTCAGCTGCCTGGCTGCAAGGCTGAGTTGGCAATGTGCTCTCCAGCGAGCACATTTCTCGTGGCAGGAGGCTCAGATGGGCAGGAACAGGGGCTGAGGAATGAAAATGGCTGGGAGCAGGCTCACACACAGCATCCAACAGCCTCAGTCTGCCTCAGTCCTTCCACTGCGGCCGTGCCAGCGCCCAGCAGTTGCGGACAGCAGGCTGGATGAATCACCTATCAACCATCCCACCGAGGACAACGCGAGCTACGGCGCTGAGTTCAACCAGACTAAACAAGAGAGAGAGGCCAGGAGCCTCCAGGAGGCTTGAGGAGCAAAAGGAAGCTCTGGGACCCTCGCAGGCGTTCCCACACCTTCAGCCCATGTCCCTGTGCCAAGAGCAGCACGGAGAAAACCCAGGCACTGTGAACCAAAGTGGAAATTAAGATGAGAGGAGACCTCCCCGCTGCCATTCACCTTCAAGATTCCTAGAAAGAGCACAAAGGGGAAAGTAGGAAGGCACCAATGTCTCTGTCTTGACAGCTTCTTTGCTGGGATGGATGAAACCAACCCTGCAACGTTACCAGGCGCTTTCTCCTGATTGTGGTTTTCTCTCCCTGTCTTTCTCCCCTTTGCTTTTTTTCAACCTGTTTTCAATTTACTCTTGTGGCATCTCTGACTGTGACCTCATTCTGGTACTTAAGGGGGAGAAAAAAAAAAGAGAGAGAGTGTCCTTTAAAAAAGAAATGAAAGAAATCATATTTTATTTCATTTGGTTGGTTTTGAAGCTTTAGCAGAAGAAAGATTAACCTTTTCTGCCTAACTTAATGAAAACAAGGAGAAAGGCTGTATGGATAAATAAATATCTGTGTGGGTATGGAGCAGGCACGATCGTGTTACAGCCCCGGTGGAGCCGTAATGGGGAACAGGCGCGTTCCTGCGCAGCGGCTCCCAATTCCCGATCCATTTTCAAGGAAAGAAAAACAGAGTAGAATGTCAGAGGCCCAAGTGGGCATAAATGAGGGAGCCCAGAGAAGGCAGATGGGGCCCAGCGAGGACCTCCATCCCCAGCAGTGACCTCCAGAGCAATGCCAGCGCAGCAGATGGAAAAAGAGACCATACTCCACTTCCCCTTGCCAGGTTTTGGTTCCTGAGATAAGGAAACAAATGGCATGCTCGGCCCTCCAAGTCTGCCACCTTTTGGGGGTCCTTGCCTCACCCTCCTCTGCCCCTGGGGCTTTCCCTCTAAGGAGGAGAGGTTCAGAGGAGGGCTATGAGCAGAAGGCTGGGACTTGGTTTTTGGATGAGTGGATGTAGAGCACAGGTTTGCAGGGTGGTTCATCCACCATGAGGTTGTACCTCGGTTTAATGTGCTTTGGATCTGGCACTCGGTGGGGGAAGGCAATGAAAGGTGGTTGGTTTGTCTTGGAAATGATGGGCTGATTTAAATTAGTGTAACATAACTTCAGGCGACGGAGCTGTTCCGATTTACATCAGCAGATGGTCTGTCTCGCTGCCTAGATCATTAAAAGCAAACCATCCCTACTGATCCTGGTGGAATGATGTCAAAGCCTCCTTCCCTACATGGCTTGCCAGATTATAAAAAAAAATAAAAAGGCCCAGTTATTACTAAAAATTTTCTGCCCACATTCTGGGAGCATCCATGCACGCCAGCCTCTCATGTTAGATGGGAGCCTAAATCCCATGCCCCAAAACCCTGTAGCCTCAGAAATAGTTTCTTTGTCATGGCTTTTCTCAAAGACACATCCATCAGGAATCCCTCTGGCTGGGCACAAGCAGTCTAGGCTGAGGCAGAAAAGCCAGCGATTGTACTGCAACTTTGGGCACAGCTTGTGCTTCACTTCCCAACTCGTACAAAGGTGCAAGCTGCAGTTCCCTGAACAGCTCTACCTTTTTTAAGTTATGAATTTTGGGGGAATTGGTTTCCTACGTGTGTATGCTACCAGACATATAAATAATGATGAAGAGCTTTCCTCTGGACCTCCATCTCCTCTGTGCCTCCATCTCCTCTAGGTTTCTATCACCAGGCTCTCTGTGGATGGAAGGCAGCATTTGTAGATGGCTAAATTTAAGGAGCAAGGCTTTAGCTGAGCTAAGAGCAAAAGCTGCATTCCAGTGTCACAGAAGTCCCTTAAATGCCTGCACTGGTGCTCTTCAGGGCTGGAACTTGCATGGAGTCACCACATGGAACTGAAGGATGAGCTGTTCTTATCAAAAGAGCCAGTCTAACAGAAGGAAATGGTCTTAATTTGGATGAGGTGCAACGTTCTACGATGCACAAGGTTAATCATGAGTGTACTCTTCTCTCAGGGTCATCAGCAGGTCTCCCTGCTCCTTCATCTGAGCTCTCTACAGACTGCTTATCACAGGTCTTTCACAGTCAATATCTAAGACCTCAGAAAAAATGCTTCAACTCATGTAACAACCCATCCCCAAGGCGGTGTGCTGCTGGAGGAGAGGGAGAATTAAAGCATTTCATTCTGTGCTGTGAGCCCTCCAGGATTTCTCAAGGTTCACTGGGTTGCTAAGGGTCAGCCCCAGCCAGACACGAGCTGACTCTGCTACGCTCAGAGACATCCAGGCATGAGCCAGTTCCAATCTCAAAGCCACGTATTCACATTAGCACGGTGGAGAGTCCAAGTGAATGTCTCTATTCCCTGGAGTTTGTCTCGGGCTCTGCAGCACGTTAAAATAGTTACTTGATTTCAAGGCAAGGTGGGAACCCATCTGCACTGGGAGCTGTGCAGGCACGAAGCAAAGCTTTGTCCTCAGATCCTGCCTGTCTGGCAGAAGGTTCTGTCCATCACCACAGAGCGAGCTCTCACTCCCATCACCACAGATCTTGTTCACTCATTCTTGCTTTCCTTTCATATTTAGCTTCTTTTTAATTAGAGATTTCTGACAACAGACCAGTGGTGCAGACCACTTGGTGCAGTCCACGGTCCCCAAGGCCCGTAGCTGGCAGTCTGTAGCAGATCCAGGGTCTGCACGCAGCCTGAGGTTCACCAGGAACCCCACCAGCCCTGCTCCAGCCCCAGAGCTGCTCTTCTCCATCATGAACCGATGCATCAGACACTGCAGAGACGGCAACAAAACCTGAATCAACCATAACCTCGCTCTCCTTAAATGCACCAGCACACTCTTGTAGTTCCTGGGGGGTGAGCTACTATCCAGAAATTACTCCCAAATTTTGGGTGCAAACTCTGCACCAGGGACCTGAGCTCCACCAGTCCAGAGGGCTGGGAGGTTCCATCTTCTGCTGGGATTAAGAGGGGTAAATTTGAAGGGGAGCAGCTTTCACCATGAGCTATGTCTGAGGACAAATCCTGGGAAGCTTCCTAAAGAAAGGTCACAAATATTGAAATACCAAACCAGCAGGAAGGGAAAGGAACAATTCCTAGAATGAAAATCAGTGTGCAATTGATTGCTAAAAACATAATTATCTTGGCTAATGTGTCAAATCAGATTCATGTAAACCTATGGTGAAAAGCCACCAACTGGTCTGTGCTTCACATATCCTTGCACTTATTGGGAAAGTGGAATTTTTGGGCTTCTAAATTGACGCTGTTGACTGACCCTGTTCCCAGTCCCTTCTTACGCTTCACAGCCCAGTCCTAGAAAGTGGACCAAACCACTACGAACAGCAACAAATTAAAAGAAAATCTTCTTTAAATATTTTAAATATTTAAATATTTTTGGTCCCATTTATTCTAAATAGAGGTCATGTGCAGAGATGCTGATGAATTAGCGATAAGATTTTGGACCAGTACATTCCGAAGCACTCAGCAAACCCAACTGCAGCCAAACCTGCAGGCTGTTATCCAGCGAAGACTTAAAAAATTGGTCCTTATGGAGGAACCTGCATGGAAGCAGACCTCTTATTTGGCCCTACTCTGCAGTTTTGGACATTTGAGAATGGGGGGATAGATCCTCAGCTCATAAAATCTCCTGTAGCTCCCTTGAAGTCAATGGAACAATAACAATTTACACTTGTTGAGTTTCTGCATCCTGGCTGTGAGCTCTTTGGAACGACGACACCATAATGATTATTACAGATATTCTTGATCACTTGTCTGAGGCGGACTGGAGAACAGCACTGTGTAAGAAAATAGAGGGTTGGTTTGCTATGATTTCCAAAGAATTATTGACCCGTATCTTGCAAACATTTACACATGTTTAGCTTTACTCATGTGAGTTGTTCCATTACACTCATGTGCCAGATAAACTAATGTACATGCTTGCAGGACCGAGGTTAAAACTTGTGCAAACACAGCGAGTTCTAAATATTTCTGTAGATACGTTGTTACCTCAGACTCAGAGGAGAAAGCTTCTCATTTGGCTGTGCCTCTTCCCACAACTCTCCATTTATCCAAGCAGGCATCACAAGAGAAGCCAAAGGCGATACCAAGACAAAACTGAAAAAACAAGCAATTATCTGACCCAGCTCAGAAGCTAGAAAAGACCCACTTGGTCAGGACTGACGTATGCAAGAGTTGACATCAGTTCTTGAACAAGGAATTACCTGAATTACTGGAGTCCACTCATAACAGCTTCCTTAACACAGCTCATGAATCATTCATTAATTGATTTTCCAATAATGAAGTTAACATTTTTGATCCATTAGAAGGCACAAGAAAAGAGGGAAGAGCTGGGAATCTCTTGTTTGTGAGGAGTCTACCTCAGCACTCATCACCATCTCAGCAATCCCTCCACCTTTTCCATGAAGACTGCAAGGTCAGACAGGATCTCCCACCCGCCTGCACAGGCCCACTGCTAACGAGGACAGAATATAATCTGTAATTTCTTAAGGTGATCTTGAGGACCAAACTCGTGCCAGTGAGGTGTCTGACAGGCAGAGACTCCACGCAGGCCATTAATACCTCTGGCAGTGTCATTTACACCAAGGCCCCAGCTCTGTGGTGACACCCCTGTGTCGCAGTGGCTGCAGTGCCAGGACAGACCGCAGGCGAAGGAGCAGGGGTGCAGAGAAAGGAAATTACTTTTCCAAAGTAGCAGGGAAAAGGCAAATCTGAGGCTCTAACCAGAGGCCAAATCCAACTCTCTCACCACTAAGAGCTGATTTTCATCCCTAAAGGACTATTAACCCTTTCTCACAAGTGTGCAAACTCCAGGCACTGAGGACACCTGCCACTAGCACACAGCAGGACGTTGGCATGGCAATGCCTTCTGCTCCCAATTTCAAGTCATGCTAGAAACCACAGCAAACCAGTGCTGTCATCCACAGGGAAGGGGAGATGTTAGCAGTCAGATCTGATGGACGATGTGCTCTGGGAGCCCATCTCACCAAAGGCACTCTGGTGGGAGCAGCCCTTTGACTCCTAGATGTCCTTGGCAAAGTGAGGTATCTGGGCATACTCCCCACCCCCAGGACCACTGATCCCTCCAGGATGGCTCGTTGGAGACGTGTCATCACCAGCACTGTGCAACATCTGACCACTCGGATGACAAAAGACAGATTCCCAGAATGAGCAGAGCAGGATTAAGCCAAGTGGTGAATGGATTCCAGGGCTGTTCCAGCATCCGTGCTGACGAGGGAAGCCAGGGCCAGGTACCCAGCCCGGAGCTCATACAGTGAGGTTATCACTTCCCTCTTTTCTTCAAATCCCTAAATAGAACCCAAACATCACTCGGGCCATGTTAGAGAGATAAGATGAGTCTCTCCCATCCCTTGCAAAGCCTGAAATAGAAGCCCTGCTACTCCATATCCGAAGCATCAAGCGTAGGATGTTGACATTTAGCAGTAGGGAAAATTACCCAAACAATGAACCCTCTCAGGTCTCTCTTCTCCCCTCCCTTTCCCCAGTCCCCTGGAAAATGTTCATAAAGTGCAGTGGAAAAAAAAAAAAACCCAACCTAACCCAAACCCCAACAACCCAAACCCAACCTTCTGTGGAAATACCATGTAGAGGAGAGTGAGTCAGGCTCTATTAACTCAGCAAGGATCACTGGTCCTGCAGACAGGGATGATTCACCAAAGCAGCAAGAACTGCAAGGTGGAAGAGACCAAAGAGAGGGTGCAGAACCAAAGTTGTATCAAAGAAGAGAAGGAAATAAGAAAAGGAATGGTTCCCTGTTGCAAGACACCTTGCACTTTATCAAACACCACTCAGCTGACCTAGGATGACTCACTTGATAATGGTGAGATTATTCCTTATGTGCTTTGTCCAGACTTTCTTTATGAGAAGGAGAGCCAACAGTCTGTAAGACTTCAATCCATCCCCATTTCCTGCTCCTCTCTCTCTTCTCCCCGTTTCTGAGATGCTCACTCACTGAGAGCCTCATCTCCCTGCTGCTTCTGCTTCCGCTGCTCCTTTCCCACACCCATTCCCTTTAAATTCAGCAGCATTATGTGACTCTGTTTTCCCTATAAAAGATGCCTTCGAGGAGATGAGAAAAGCAGGGCCTGTTTAGGAGCACAGCATGCCATGGGGAGGCCCTCCTGGATGCCACTGGCACAGAAAGTACATTGTCACAAGAGATGGAGAGGAGAATATGGAGCTCAGGTGCCTGGGGCGAATTCTGCCTGCCCGAATGCTCTCCTGCTATTCCCCCATTCCTCCTTCCTCTTCAGCTTCCCCCCTCGCCCTCCTTTTATCTAATAACCATAAAAATTCAAACAGAAAATACTTGCCCTGAAAAAAACCCAAACACAAAAAAAAAAGAGAGGAAAAAAAAAAAAAGTCCACCCTCTGCACTTCACAATGAGAGCTGTAAAACTTTTTCTGCTTGGAAAATTCTCCCGGTCAGTTTTTCCTACTGTTTAATCCCTGCTTTGAGTTACACAGAATGAGTAAACACATTTTATAAGGTTCTAATTCATACCTAACCCATACAGTTTATAGCTTAACATAGTAAAATACACACACACACAGACACACATGCACTTTTTATACACATACAGATATATACACACAGAACCACTGACACACATGGATAAACCAGCCTTGGTCCCACTCCTGGAGCCTGAATCCAACAGGTCTGATCTCTCCAGCATGTGCTGTGCCTTGAAAACAGCCTGGGGTGCTGAGTGTGAGTTAGGTGGTGTGGGGAGTAGTTTCCACCCCAGATTCCTGCAACCTCCTTTGTAACATATGATTAGTCAGTCTTGTTAAGAGAACGGTGGGATGCACTGTTCCATCCTTGGAGGACTGAGGAATGCCACCATGTGGTGCCCCAGGAACAATTTTTGCCCACCCTCTGCCCAGCAAGCACCTGGAGTGAAAGCCATGGCAGGGAGCAGCCGAGGCTGGGCTGGAGGAGCTGCAGGGAGCTGGGATGCCATGTGGCCATGGCCAGGTGCCAGGCAAGGATCACAGAAGCATGGAATCATTAGGAATGGAAAAGACTTCCAAGATCACTGAATCCAAGCTTTGACCAATCCCCACCTTGTCAACTGGACCAGAGAACTGCCACTGAGCAGGCACCGTTCCATCCTTCTCTTCATCCCTTCTGCCCATTGCTGCTGTTTCAATTTTTCAAGTGCAGCGACCATCTTGAAGACTCAGGCTCTTAATTCTGGGAGCTTTTTAGGGACTCAGCTCCTCCACGGGTGTGGAAAAGCACTCCAGGTCATCAAGGTGGGCTCATGGGCACTATTCAAGGCCATCCTGGCCACTTCTGTGATACCTTATCCCTGGAAGGCACAGACAAAACCCATGGCTCAACGCAGCAGTTGTTTTCCAGCCACCCAAAATGTGAGGGGTGGGCTTCAGGGCCCACAATGCTAATTTTCATTCTCCTCCTCCTCCTTCTCCTCCTCCCAAGAAAATAAACCAAGTGTTTATTTCCTGAATGCGCTGGTCTGAGAAAGGGCAAAACTTTCCTGTGGGAGCCAGGTGGCTGGAAAGGGAAGGCAGAGGCAAATATTTGCCGAATTTGTCAATGAGCTCTTATTTCATTTTTCTTATTAATATTTATTTAGACATAATATGAGAGAAACCTGCTCAGACCACAGCAATGTGGGTGATTCCACTGTTATGCTCCTCGTGCCAGCTACTGGGAAGGAAGGAGGGAGGGAGGGAGGGAGGGGGGAGGGAAGGAAAAGCAGAAAAGTACAAGAGTGTCAGGGAGTTTGCAGACACTTTTGAGAAAGTCACAGGCTTTCATCTTGGCTTAGCAGGAGATGGGATGCCTGAAGAAAGTCAGTGCATCCATGGACACGTGATGGGCAAAGAGGTTGGACAGCCCAGCCTTCCCTGCTGATATTCAAGGCACAGGTGTAGCTTTGAGAGAGAAATTCATGTCATTATAGGCCCCCATCTTTTTTTTTTTTCTTCTTTTAATGAGATGAAGAGAAGGAGAATGAACTGCAACCCCATGTTTAGTAAATTGTGTGAGATGAGCCTGATGCATTTCTTCAGTGAGACAGTTCATTCCCTAGACAGGAGAACTGTGGTGCAATCTAATTTATCTGGGTATCCAGAGGCACCATGATGCGACACAGGTAATTATTAGGGAAGCTTGAAAAGATGGGAATTAGCAGAATTATACAGCAGGTAAGGGACTGAGTTTGGACAGATGAAAACAGGCATTGCTGAGGAGAGAGTGATGGGAACTGAGTTATCACCACCACAGCTCCTCAATGATCAGCCCTGCAATCAATCTTATTTCTCGCTGGAAATACAGCAGTGGTTTTAGCAGCGATGAAGTGGTGCTTTATTAGGGCACCAGAGGATCAGTCAAAAGAAATTAAAATAACTTGAGGGCTATAGCAATGAAATTGAAAGAATTTTAATATTTAAAAATGCAAATTAAGTTAAAGATGGAGATAAAATAGTTCTTTTGTTAGCAGGAACTTCTTCAGGCACAAAAAAAAGGAGGAGAAGGAGGAATACCTGGATGCACTGGCTGGTCTCAGCAAAACCACACGGGAACTGGAGAAAAGGAAAGGAGGTTCTCGGATCTCTTTAAAATGGTCTTCCAGGTGAAATTAGGAAGAATAAAATCCTTTGACAGCAAAAGGCCGAATGTGGTGGCCCACTACCTGCCTCGCCAGAAAATCACTGAGTCTCCAGTCCAACCTCTCCAAAGTGGGGCCAAGTGTGGGGACAGGGCACAGCTGCTCGGGGCTGGATTTTGGAAAGCTCCAGGGACTCAACCACGAGCCACACAGCTGGTGTTTAAACCACCCCTGCTCAGGAGCTGATATCCCACCGGACTGTGGTGTCCAGGAGGAAAGTCCAGGGCACCACTGGGTGCCCAAAACTGGCTGGGAGAGACAGCTGGGAGCGTGTCCCCTGTTGCCCTCCGCTGGATAGCAGAAGAAGGTCACACTGCTGTGTCACGTCTGGGGACAGCACATCCCCGAAGCATCTCCTCTTTCAGCTGGGGTGATGGTCTGTGCTCCGGGAACAGAGCAGCTGAACCCGAGCTCTGTTTTTGCTCTGGCTGTGTCTCGTGTAGCAACAGCTGGGGGACATAGGTTTGCTCAAACCACAGCCAGACGATTGGAAATAAAAACGATATTCATATATTAATTGACATCTGGTTACTCGTCTAATTACACGATACAATGTGCATGAGCTTTTTGTTCCCTCCATATTTTATGCATTGAATGAAAACTAAACAAATGTTGCAAAAGCAGCACTGCAGAAGCGAAAAAACAAACAGTATCCAAGTCTGTACTTACAACACTTACTGATCCATCAGTTTAATTAATATGCAAAGGAGGACATGACTAAACCATGACCACCAAGATGGTGGTGACACTGAACTGGAATTAACACCCAGCCTGCTCCAACCTGGCCACTTTCCATTCCCTTTGCACATATTCTCCATAAAAAAATAACTAATAATTTGGTAAACTGAGCAGCTCAGGGCCTGATTTAGCAAATTATTACTCAGCCATTTTCAAAAGCTACTCTTAATGAAAACAGGCCCTAAGAAAATGGCTGGAGAGCAGCATCCCAAAGAAAAGGAGCTGATGTCACCCTGCCTATGCAAACCATCCGACAGCGACTGGTGCTTTCTGCCACGCTTTGGGGATGGAAATAGACGAGAAGGAGGGGAGGAAAGCCAGATTAACTAACAAAAGTCATCACTCAGGTTGCCTGGTGGTAACACATCATCCTGTACACGTGGCTGTCCCTGTGCAGCTGGCAGGGATGGGTGACAGGGCAGCTGGTGGCTCTCAGGGAGGTGATGGGGACAGTGTGCGTCTGCACGCGGATGTGGCGGGCAGGGAAGAGAAAAGCTGAACACAGCTTAGGGCTGGGTGTTTTCAGACAGGGGCATTGTGAGAGAAGGCAGAGAGGAGAGCAGATCCCCTCTTCCCGCCCTGTGATGTGGAGAAAATAAATGCCCAATGCATTCCGCCCCACTGAGAAACCCAAACAGGCTCTGAACATGATTAGCCACTCTCTCAAAAAGGTTGTAGCCTTCCTTAAAAACACAACAACAGAACCTCAACCCTAGGTTCACAGACTCCTTTCTGAACCCAAGAGCAAGAATGGAGTGACGGGAATCTTGGGGCTTGCAGGGTTTTGGGAAGGAGCTTTCACAGAAGCTGGACCCCTCGGCACTCAGCAGTGTCCATCTTCCTCGAGTACCAGGCCAAAACCATGGCTCTGTTTGATGCATGGAGGAACATAAAACCACTGCTCCCTTCTGGGTGGGCTGGTGTCCATGCTGGAAGCCCCTCCCCAGCACAGCAGACACATTTGGGTGCCACTGGGATGTGGGATGTGGGACCCGAGCTCTGATGGGTTAATGCCACCAGCCAGCACCTGGTGCCACCCCCAGTTTGTTAGAAGGACCGGGAGCAGAGAGGGTTCCTCTCCTCATTCCAGTCACCCATCCTGCCCTGATGGCAGCCAGATGTGACCCAGCCCACCTGGCTCATCTCACTGCAGCCCCTCTGTGAAGGTGACCCAGCAGGATCCCACCATGAAATACCTGCTCTATGGTCAGCCTCCCACAGCCCCACAGAGATGTTTCCATCCCTTACTGCACCTCTGCATGAGGCCAGATCCCTACTCAGCTGCCTCAGAAGGGGGTCCCCATGATGAGGACACCCCCTGAGCAGAGCAGGTAGAGTGTCCTCAGTCCACTGCTCGAGCATTTTCCCTGTGCTCAGCTCCTACTATGCTGCCAAGCTTCAACTGTTTGGGTTGAAATTTCCCACACTGGGTGTCTGCCTCTGGCTGAATTTTTTGGGAAAGTTTTAGATTAAAAGAAGTCCAGCCAATTCCAGCAAGGCAGCTGGGAGAAAATATTGTTTTCTTCATGTTAAAAGAAAAAGAAGGTGAAAAACCAACTTACATCTTTTGTTACGAAGCCACAGGGTTCAAAGCATGGACTTGGCATTTTTTCCTGGATGTGGCCTTTCAGAGCCTGAAGGGGCTCCGAGAGAGCTGGAGGGGGACTTGTGACAAGGGCCTGGAGTGACAGGACAAGGGGGAATGGCTTCAAACTGCCAGAGGGCAGAGGGATAGATGTGATATGGGGAAGAAATTGCTCCCTGTGAGGGTGAGGCCCTGGGCACAGGGTGCCCAGAGAAGCTGTGGCTGCCCCTGGATCCCTGGAAGTGTCCAAGGCCAGGCTGGACGGGGCTCGGAGCAGCCTGGGACAGTGGAAGGTGTCCCTGCCCATGGCAGGGGGGTGGAGGGCCATGAGGTGCCATCCCACAGGCCACGTGCCACCCACTTAGTCTCAAGTACTCTGATCAAAATCACAGCCAGCACAACCCAGCAGCACATCTGCACAGCCACGTGGGCATTGCTCCGTGAGAGCTGGCACCCACAGACTCAGAGCCCACCACCCTGGCCGCTGGGCACCAACCGGGCTGGAAAGCCCGGACAAAGAGCAACGCTCGAGCCAGCTCTTCTCTCCAGGGCTGTGTGCTTCAACTCTCCCTTCCCTAAATGGGAATCACAAGAGCTCCCTGTGCCAGAGATGGCTGCTCAGAAAAAAAAAATCACCAGAGATGAAGCACTGATGGAAGAACACCTCAGAGCAAGAAGTCAGAAATTCATCTGCTGGAGTATCCCACTTCCCACACTCAAACTCTTGATGTCACCTGTAACCGAGTGGGGCTTACACTGCACTCCCTAAATTGGGACACTTGGTAAGTAAGAGCTTGTTTTTTATTTGAGTCTGCTCTGTGGTCTTCAAGAAGGCTTCAGTCTTCAGGGCTCCTACCCTCTGATCCTTCACCAGCATCAGGAAATGTGCCAGGAGGAAGGAACAGAGAGAAATCCTGAGGAGACAACTGTCATGTGAAACTCTGGCACGAATGGCGCAACTGGTTGCATGTCAGGGGGCTGGGGAAGGGGTGGTGGGAGCTGGCAGGGTGGGCAGTTGCTCAAAGGAAACCACAGAGGACTGACCAAGCACTTGGAAGATTCCACACATACCTCCCAGATACGCCGGCAGCGGTTACAAAATCCCTGCCCGGACAGGGTGGCGGCATGCCCTTGGGGAGAAAAAAAAGGAGAAAAGGAAAAAACAAAACCCCAACCAACCATTCATGGGGCAGACAGAGGGCTGCAAGTCCTCTGCTTTCATGAGACACCGCAGGCATCAAGACATCGCTGGCCTGGAATTTGGGCTATGCCTGCGGTCCGTGAGGCGACTCCGAAGCCTTCGGTCCCATTAAGCAACATTACATGATAATGCAGCAGCACTCTCAGGCTGAGGGAGAAGGAAAACAAAACAGATGACTCTGGATGGAATGGCATTGCTGTAAACCTGGGAGGGAGAACATTCCTTCGGATACTCTTTTTGGCTGGTTGTGTCCTTTGCTCCCAGCTCCCACCTCTCTCTCCCTCTCCCCCCTCCTCCTCTTGGAGAATTGGTGACAGCAAGGGGTTTTTTTTTTTACTAATATTTCCATTTTAAATAGAAAGGAAGAGTGTGAAAGGCCATGCGGAGCGGTGGCAGCTAGACAGTGGAATCTGCAACTGAAGGGTGGAGTTGGAGCACTGGAGAGGTGCCGGTTATTTATAGGGTATGAGAGAACACAAAAAATGTCTGGCCCCTTTAAGGCCCCTTAATCCAAACAACCAATGGAAAGGAAAAAAAAAAAAAGGAAAAAAAAGAGAAAAATAAAGAAAAAAAAAAAGGGAAGGAAAAAAATGAGGAGAAAAGGCATCTCTGTACCAGACTGTAAAGTGTGAATGACGACCAGGGGATGGCCTGGCACGGTCCTGCCCTGTCCCTCCAGCCAGACCTGCGCCCATGGCAGGGCAGCATCCCGCTGGACCAGCGGGACCAGCATCGGGGCACAGAGCCCTGTGCTCCTGAGGCAGCTCTGAGACACAGCTGCCTGGAGGGTGGGACGTGGCAGCTGTTTAATCCATGAGACAGCAGCGCTGGAGCGGACACAGAGATGAACGGCGCGTTCAAGAGATATCGAAAGGGACGAGCTGAGAATGTCGGGAATACGGCCTGGAAATTCCCTTTCTTCAGTCTGCACTCATGGAGCAACCAGGGATCTTTGCACTCTGATCCTAGACTATGATTCATGTCCTCACTCGTTTTGGGATCTATAAATGGGAGGATCACCTGTAAGGCTTCCTCATGTCCAGGTATTTCAATGTAGATGTGGATGCTCTGGGAGAGCTGCTGGTTGGATCCTCATCATGGCTGGTCTAAACAGGGTTATTTGGCTCCAGGCCTGGGAGGCCATCACTTCCAGCTCTTTCCCAGCATTTCTGATAGACTGTAGGCCAGCTGAGTAATGTCTTTCCTCTACAAGATGTCTTTCCTGAAGAGGACTGAGAGGGACCTCGGTGCAAAGAGGTGCCACACAAACCACGGCAGTTTTGTGCTCTTAGCAAAACTCCTTTTTTGCTTCTTTCCAAAAGAAATGCATGAGGTTATGCCTGTTTTTTCTAAGCAGGCATAAGGGAATTGTGAAGAGGTCCTGGAGGACACTCAGCACTTGGGTGATTTAGTGTCCAGCAAAGTGGGTAAGTCATCAGCTTCAATGAATATACACCTGGAACCAGGAGAACTGAAGACAGACAATTCTGTGGATAGAAAGGGGTCAGGAAAGAGATTCAAAAGCTCGAGCAGATGACAGTGACACTAAATCCTCAGGTCTTTTCACAAGCCCTGCTCTTATTCCCTAGGATCCTGTTGAACCCATGAGCCTCCACTAATAGGTTTCATTCTCCTCTGCCAGTATCAAATAACAAATGTCAGATCTCATATGGGAATCACTAACAACATAAAAATGAGATTTATATGGAAAGATGAAGTTCAAAAGAAGAGTTACAAACCCCAGAAAGGTTTTGTTTGTACCCAAGCACACACAAATAAAATCAAAGTCAAAACAATGCTGTTCAGAATTGCGATCACCATCATCCGTGACCTTTTCCCACCATCACTGTGATTTTGAATGCTGGACTTTGGCTGCAAATTAATTTGCTGAAACTGAGGAAAATGCTTCCCTGATGTGTAAATAAGAAAAGGCTGAACATGCATTAGGTAATTTCAAACTTCCTTCAACTGCATGCTAATACTCCCTTTAGCTCCAGGAGCTCCAGAGCTCTAGATCTGCTCCCAACCTTCCAACCTTGGGAGAAGGATGACATAAAAGTCCTCAGCTGCCAGTGGATGACGCTGATTGAGCTTTCCTGGTGACCACAGAAATGCCTAAAGCATTGCAGATCTGGAACACATGGAAGCACGGAGAGGTGAAAACACTCGGTCACGGTGGGGCCTGGACAAGAGGGGTCTCAGCACAGCTCCTCTGATGTCAGTGCCTCAGGGAGGCTGGACTGACATCAAGCAGAGCGGTGAGGAACAGGAGGGCTGAGCCTCTCCCTGCTTGTCACAAGGCGAGTCCAGGAAACTCGGACCTCAGCTCTCCTCCTGCTCTGGACTTCAGCCACTGGCTCCTCTGACTTGGAGAATCTGTCAGCACACCTCAACCCTCGAAAACTGGGGCTTGAGCCAAGGCCCTCAAAGGGGAGCAAAGGAAGGATGGGAGACAGAGTCCAAAAGTGTCTTTCCGCCCTAAAGGTGAGCCCTCTGGAAGGGGCTGCAGTCCCACGCGCTCCGCCTGGGGACGGCCTGCCAGTGGCTGCTTGATATGTGGAGTGAATGAAAAAGTTTCCCCCACGCAACGATGTTCCAGCACCTTTCAGCACCAACTTGTCTTTTCCTTTATCTTTTTTTTTTTTNCTCTTGGGAAAGTAACTCAGCAGAGCAGAGACAGAATAGAATTGTCTTATTTTTTGGCTTCCAACGCAAGAATGCAAAGCATTGTCTCTCTGGGAGGAGAATTAAGTATGGGCAAGTGTTTTGGCAAGAGAGCCACAAAGGAGAATGGAAGGCGAGGATGAGGCGGGGGAAGAGGAAGGGAGGGAGAGCTGGGGGTCAGATGGATGGTTTCGTCTTTTATAAATCTTGGATGGGGAAGAGGCACACAGATGGCTTTGTGTTTTAAATGATTCTAATAAATCAGCTCCATAATCAAAATGCCCTTGTCTCTCCTTTTTCCCCCCCTCTTCCATGGATCACAGCTGAGCAGTGAGGCTGGAGCGAGGGAATGGCAAGGGCTGGAGGTGAAACCTGACTGTGGCAAGGGAGTGTGCAAACCCCTGTGCACGTGTGAGCCACCACAGCACTGGCCATGTCACCTCTGAGGGAACACATGACATCAGCAGGGGAAGGAAAGAGCACAGGGGGCTCTACAGCCAGCAAGGATGGACATATCCCAGCAGGATCCTGGACAGTTCTAAGGAGAAACGTGCCCACATGTGTAGGAAGAAGGTCTGAGTGCGAGTCTGTAGCTATCTGCAAAGAGAGGAGCTGCCCTGATGGTGGGGGAAGGAGTGGGAAAAGGCAGGGTCTGGTCTCTCCCAGGCGGGAGCAGACGTGCCGGGGAGGAATGCTGCGTCTCCGTTCCAGCGCTCCGACTTGGCTGTGAGGAAGGTGCAGCCTCTCCTCCTCCAGCAAGAGCCACCGGGCCTGGTCCGCAGGGGGAGCGGAGGCTCCTGCAGTTCGGGTTTTCCATTTGGAGCACCACGTGGCACGAACTCCCATCGGTTTCCTTGCCAGAGGGAGCCAGGTGGAGAGAACAATAAAAAGCAGAAGGCGCGGGGCGGGGCGGGATGGTCCAGAGCGGATGCAGAGGATGGAATTAATCAGCTGTCCGGGAGGAATATTAGAGCTCTTCGGCTTGTCGTCAACGCCTTCTCCTCCTTCCCAAAGACAGACACAATGAGAGACCAAGGAACATTTCCTATTGTTGCAGGGGATTTGTCCACAAGGTCCAGCCCCATGTGGAAGTCATTACCGGCTGGGAGTGGTAGGTATCCGCACAGAACATGCAGCGAGATGGGATGGGGGAGGGCAACTGGGAAAAAGTTGAGAGACCAGAGATGATGTGTCCCTGCCTAACTGATTTAAGCATCTCGAGGGAGGTGGTCACAGCAGCAGCCTGGCTCCACGTCCTGAGGTACAAAGTGGTTTGCTTTGTGTCACCCCTTGGGCTGAGCCAAAGTCCTGAGTGCTCCTGTGAGAAGCCATCAAGGGTAGCTCAGCGCCAATGGGAAGGGATCATGAATTTCACTGCTGCTACCAAACGGGGAAAAGAAGGACAGTTACATCAAGGTTTTCTTCTCCCTCCTCTGACCCTCCCTAGACAGAAAACCAGAGTGGCTGCGGCAGCAGCTGTACAAAGCACGAGGTGAGGAGCTGACCACTGCCCACCTGCACGTCCTCCTGCTCCAGCAGAACTTGGCCTTCAGGACCGTGCATGGAAGAATGTAATTATCCATGGGTGAGAGCCCAGGACTCAGTGATCAGAGAGAGTTAACACCTCCGTGCTCCCAGGGGAAGGCAGATCCTTTTAGACATACTACATCTAAGTTCAGTTTTTTCACATTAAATCATACTTAAGACAGCAGCATCTCCAGGAACGGTGATGTCAACTTCCCCAGAACAGCTGGAGGAAAGGGGCACCTCAGAAATCCATGGGAAATTCACATCCCAACTCATTTGCCGCCATGTCTCAGTCTCCCTGCTCCTGACCTGTCGGGTACTGAACAGGACTGAGTTGAACAGAGGTTGCTGTAGGTGAAACAGTCCTGTGTACAACAAAGCTGACCTCCCCAAGTTCTCTCATGTCTTCCCCAGCCATGAAGCAGTAGACAGAAACAAAGTCAGTCATGTATATTGGGGTAGAAAATGATTGTATGAAGCCTGGTGGGGCCATTTGGTCTGACAGGAACCGTGTGATGCACAGGAAAGAGAACTGAGAGAGAAAGGGGCAGGCACACAGTCCAGGGCTCTCTGGGGACACAGTCCGTGAGACAAGCAGCGTCTCCTTGGGTTTTCAGAAGGTTCCAGACACAACTGCCACGCTTAGAGATGGGTACATGGACCTGCCTCAAACCACACCTCCCCAGCAGCACTGGGGAGGCAGGAGAACACAGCTGTGGGGAGACGGGAGGAACGAGGACTCTCGGCCACCTTGACACGCTGCAGGGCATCCTGGGCAACTGCCCCAGCAACAGCCTCTTGTGCAGCACATATTAAGCAGATTTCTCCAACCTTGTGCCCTCCTGCTGCAGCCCAGCCCCTCACACCCCATTTCTTGCCTCCATCAAATTCGCTGCCCACAGGAGCCCTCACCAAGCCAAGCACGGTGACACGATGCTGTGCTGCTCCTCTTTAAAAAGTAAAACAAAAGAAAAGAAGAATGCTTGTTCTACTTCCATGGAAATTATCAGCGGGATGCTCGGGATGCTCAGCTCATTTATCTCCAATGAATTTCACCTCAATTGAGCAGGATGTCCCTCCCCACAGGACAGCGTTCAGCTGGGTACTTTTACCAGCATGAACAGCACAGCTTTTCCTTGTAAATGGTGTGAACATTCTCCTTAATTTATGTCCTACAAGAACTCATTTTTACCAACATTTATGCATCATAACACATTGCCCTCATCCTGCAAATTCTCAACACAGGCACAGCTCTGTGTATGCCTGAGATCTTCCTGGCTCCAATGAGCTTTTCAGCAGCAGCTTGCTGAAGAGGCTGAGGCTGTGCTTATGTTTTATGGATCTGGAAAAATTATTACATAGCAATAGGGTTCAAACAGGAGTCCCCAGATCCATCAGATGTTTCACTTGCCTGGTACATGCAGTCTAAAATGGAAACGGGATGGGAAACATAATAAAATGTAATAAAAATGTCTATAAACATTTCAGGTTATTGAAAAGAATCTCTCTTTGTAAGTTCCTTAACTTTTGAAAACATGAACATGTATTCTCACAAAGCTAGACTGAGAAGTAGCTCATATTTAATTTAAATTTGCATTGTTCCAATTACACCTACAAAATACACACGACGTTTACATGTATAAAATACATTATTACACTGTAAAATATATTTTTATGTAATTTAAATTAAATTTAAAATTGAAATCGTACTGAAACTAAATGTATTTGTTTGCCATATGTATTTGGGGGACATGCCATCCTCATCCTGTACTACCAAAGAATATAAAAATAAAGCTAAATATTGAACTCATGGAGTTTTCTTTTCTCTTTTAGCTCTTTTTTTTTTTTTTTTTTAAACATCAGCTGAATTTTTAGACTATCTTTTTAACACCATGTGCATACTCTCCACTGTGGCACTGAAGATGACACGAGCATGGTGTGGATCTGCTCTGTCCAGAGGGGGAAGCCCATCACCCATCCATGAAAACAGCTGTGATGGCTCAGCTGGACAAAGCCACCCCCTGTGACAGCAAACAGGCCACGGCCACCATGGGGAAGGCAGACACGGAGTCCCCACGCCACACCACGGTGACCTCCCAGCCTCCTCTCAGCACCAGCCACCCTTCTCCCACCTCCCTTCCCGCTCTCCCCCCACTCCCAGCTCTCCTTCCCTCTCTCTCTCTTTCACTCTCCCACCACAGCTGGTTAAAATTACGCTGGAATTTTGTTTTTCTGTCAAGTGAATTTGGACCTGGTAAATCCCTCCCAGCCATTCCAGTGGCCTCCCAGCGAACATCCAGGCTGGATGTAATGCACATGATTTAAGAAAGGTGCTGCTGGAGCTATTTCCGAGCACGTTCACAACATGGGGCTGGGGGCAGCCAGGAGGGGCTCCTGGGGCCCTCAGACACCCAAGGAGGAACGTCAGGGTGTCCACACGAGGAATGGGCAGGGGAAGGAGGAGAAGTCTGAAGGCATGGCCTGTCAGCTGGAGCAGCTCACCTTGCAAAGAGGATGCAAAACAACATAAAAAAACGACAGCAAAAGAACACAAAACCATCTCAGGCTTGGAGAAACCCCAGCCCCTTTGTCTGGAGAGATCACAGGAGCAAACAAAAACCCTCGGGTGAGGGAAGCCAGCAGGGGCTGTGGCACAGGAGGAGAAGGACACGTTCTTGGCTAGCCCTGGGGAGGTGGTTACAACACACGACAACAAACCAAGGCTCCAGGCATGTACCTGCACACCAGGGCTCGTGCCTGGCACAGTGTGGGGGCTCCCGGTTTACACCTGGGGGGCTCTCAGTGGTGTTTGGGTCATCTCAGCCTGGAGCTGGCACAGCTCAGCTCAGGGCAGCTGTGAGTGCCTGGGCTGGTGGGTGGTGGGACCTGGGCAGGGATGTGGCCGTGTCCAAGCCCGAGAGCCTCCTCTGCTCTGCAGCTTCGGTGGGGAACTCAAATCCCAAAATCGGTGTCCCACCTCCAGCGTCATCCCCAAGGAACTCCAGGATCTCCCAAGAGACCAGGCAGCAGTTATGAGCAGGACTAGTCAGGAACTTGAGATCAAAACCAGCTGTTTTGACAGCTTAATAGAAGTCCTTCTATTCAAAGTAACAGGTTCAGAAACAGACATACAGGTCAAAGAAATTTTGGGCTGAGGGAAACAAAGTGAGGCAATGCCTCTGGTAGCACTGAATTTGCCCCATTAAGACATTTTTGGAATGGAACAATGCTATTCTAGCTTTCAAAATGACTTTTTAAAAGACAATCACCAATGGTTAAAAATACTAAGTTTTTAAAAGGTCAGGAAGAGAAAAAACTTTTCACTTTCGCACAACAAAATCTCTAAGTTGGCCCTAAGTGGGTTTTATGAGTGGGCAAGGATGGGAGGTAGGGGTTGTAAAGGGCAGATTTTATTTAATGGAATATTTCAAGTTATTTTAGAAGGCAAGAAGGGGAACTGTTCCTTTAGGTCATAATTAAATTCACGCATGTTGTGCATATATACACATATATATATCCATACACACCTCTTTCCAGACTCAACATCCAGGCCCTCTCCAGGTTTAATTAATACCTGGTTGTGCTGGGCATGTAGACACAATCCCTGTCCTGGACAGTTCCTGATCCCAAAAAAACATATCAAAGGATGAATTAGGGTCTAAGGGGCAAAGCAACAGCTTAAACCCCCGCAAAAGGCTCAGCAAACCCGCAAGCAGAACCCAAGGAGCTGTGGGTATCACTCAGTGCATTATGCACTTGGCCAAGCGCGTGGAGGAAAAGCTATTTATAAGGTGATGAGTGAACAGCTGAACATGGGCTGGGTTGGATGTGAGCACGGAAGAGAGGAGAGAGATGGGCTGTGCGTGTGTGCGTGCCCACAGGCACGTCCGTGCCCACCTCCTGCATGGGGCCAGCAACCACCTCTGAAATCACCCAGAGGAGGTGTAAAGAAAAGAAAGAAAACCAAAGGCTGAACTTGGTCCTAGTCCATATTCCTCCTCCCCTCACCCCAAACACGGCAATAAAAATGGTAAATTAACTTTAAGGCATTTTTTTTTCCTCTTAGTCCTCTCTAAGATGATATGAGAATGTTTTATATATAATCTAGATTTATGGCTTTTTTGTTTTTTCATTTAAACGCAGGGTTATGAAAGAAAAAGAAGTCATGTTTTGGTCATAAATAGAAAACATGCAAACAGAAAATCATTTAGATATTAATATTGCAAACCTGACGCCTGCATTTTTATGTGTATATAAATATATATGCACACACACAAAAAAGATATAGGACCAAACCCCATGTTTATACATCATGTTTATACACTACATCTAAGTGTACTTATAGTGAATTCACTTACTGACTTTTTTTGGTGCTTGAAAACATGCCAGTAAAAAGCCAAAATGTCAGTAAACACAGTGGATGTCGTCACTGTTTTCCCTCTTCAGGTTGGTTTCCCTGGTGTACAAAGGTCAGCTCCAGCTCCAGCATAAATTATTGCTGCCTATTTGACTCATAATAACATATCCAAATAATAACCAACACATGCTGGATGCTTTATGGATGAATAATTCCTACCCCAAAGAACTGGCAATTTAAACAGTTCAGATGTAGGAAAACCAGGAGAAAAGTCGCATTGCCCAGGTTGTGTGGCCGGGGGCAGAGAAAATCCTGCGCTCAAGGAAAGCCTCCAGACCTGAACCATCTCTGCCAGCACCTCCACATCTGCCCTTGCTGGCTCCAAGGCAGGAGAAGCACCTGAGGGACGTTCGTGGTGGAAAAACCTCTGCTAAAACCCAGGAAACCTTTGGGTGCTTCGATCTGGAGCGGAGCCGTCGCGTTTTGGGACACCCAGGCGGGTGCAGAGGCGCACAGCGAGTGCCAGTGGATGGGACACTGCCTTCCCTTGGCAGGACGGGGTCCGGCTGTCACCCAGGCCTGCCCTGCAGGACCTGCTCTGGCTGAACACGTGCCTGAGAGCCCTCCAGCCTCCACGACTCCCCGCACGTGACGAGCACGAGCACAAACGCGGGCCATCCCTCCGAGCACATCCTCAGCCTTTGCTGCTGGCTCCGTCCCTGACATGTAAATAATGGCATACCATTTCCACGGCTCTCCAGCCTATTACGCTGCTCTCCGGACCTTGCCTCCCATCCGAACAGAAAACCTGCGTCCCTGCGTGACCCTCCTGGCGCAGCCAAAGCAAACCAACGTGCTATATTTGTTTTTCAAGCCCTGGCCAGGAACGATTCCCGTAAGGCTCAGCCTGGCTTAATGGAGCTGTGTCTGTGCTCTGCCTCTAAGCCTGCACTTGGCCACGGGGCCGGAGCTGCTTTTGTGCTGGCTGGGGCAGGACGCGGTGGGGCGTGCTGAAGGTAACAAAGTGAGAAGCAGCGGCACAAAGCGATGGTGGGGCAGCGGGGGAGGAAGAAAACAAGAGAGACAAGGGAAAACAAGGAGGAGGGGCAGACAGAGGGTGCTCCCAGCCTTCCCAGTGGATTGTGGCTGCTCAAGACAAACTTGGCTGGGCAGCAGGGCTGCAGCAAGGAGCGCAGCGAGAGGACAGCGGGGCTGGACAAGCTGTCACCAGGACCTCCTCACCACCTGTGTCACACCACCACACTCACCCCTTCCAGCTCCTGCTCGACCACAGCAGCCAGAGTGTTTTTCTTGGAGGTGGATGCTGCTCCCCACTTGTTTCATTCACCCCAAAGAGTGATGTTCTGACACAAACACGATGACGTAAACCTTGCCTTAAAATAGACACATGAGATGCTGAGCTTTGTTCCATCATAGTAAAGCCCCGTCCTCTGTGTCTTGTGAAGCCTCTTCCCACCCCCATGGGTAGCTGCTTTATTGCAGAAGTATCTGCAGAACAAAGAGTCCTGGACATCACCAGAGCACCACATGCAGAGCCCCCATATACAGACAGTCCTGGCAGCAGGGCACCCAGAGACTTATTTTCCCAGGAGATACCTTTTGCCAGCAAGATTTCCTCGCTGGGGGCACGCAGGAGAGGAACAAACAGGTTTCTCCAACCAAGGATGCTTGCAGCCAGTCAAGTGCATGGCCACAGCCTGCACTCAGGAAGCAATGAGCTGTTAATTAGGGAGGTTCATAGCAAGTCCTGCTAATTGCATCAGTGAGGTGCAAGTGTCCCATGGACACCCAGACTTGTCCATTCCCCTTGGCATGCCCAGATCCTGCACACCAGAGCAGAGCAAAGGTTGAAGCTGTAGAGTCTCCCTCACTGGAGATATTCCAGAACCATTTGGACACATCCCATGCCATGTGATCTGGGAAGGCCCTGTGTGAGCAGGGAGGTGGGACCAGATGATCCAATGCGGTCTCTTCCAATCTGACCCACTCTGTGATTCTGTGAAGGAGTTATACCAGGCTCAGCACACAAAACCCGAGTGGTTCCACTGCTGCCATACAGGAAAAGGTTTGGGGAGGATGAGAAAAGCATGGCTATTGGACCCAGATCTCCTGCTTAGTGTTGAAATATGTCCAGAGCAAAGCAGGAGAAAGGAGGGATTGAATCTGAAAAGCTTGGTTTAAGAGCCAGACCAGGAGATGAGCCCACTCAAAGCTTGGATGTATTCAACTGGGAAAAGATTCGGCTCCTCAGGAAGAGAACAGCCATGAAGTTTGGACCCAGAACTAAACTTCTACTGAGTTTGTACCACTGGAGTTTTAGGATTTTTGTTGGGACCCATCCTATGAGGAAGCACCCGCTGCTGCTGGCAGGTGGGACCTCCACATCCACACTGCAGCCCACCCAAACTGCACCCACGTCAACACACTTCATGCCCAGGACCTGGGAGAGTAACCACATGTCCTCACCCTGTGGCCAGCACTACCTTGCGTTCTGTGAACAAGGAACCTCTGAGCCCACCAAACCTCACCAGGGTCGGATATAACGAGGATGAGACACATCTTCCCCCGAACATCCTCAAAATCAGCAAACAAGTTACCCGGAAAGCCACCAAAGAAGCACACCTGGGAGGCCTGGGTGTGCCTGCGCATCCCAGGCTCCTGCAGTCAGGCAGGAGGGGAGAGGAGCACTCCAAGGCCATCTCTCAACCACAGGGATCCTCCATCCCTGGGCAGCACAGGCAGGTGGGGAAGAGGCAGCTGAACACTTCATGGCAAACGTAAAATATTTCTACAAACCAGAACCTCTGCCCACAGGGTATTGAGTGACTCAGCTGTGCAAAGGAGCCCCTCATCTCCGGGGATCCTGGGCACGTGGGATCACAAGCCACCATTTGTGCTGGGTGTAATTAAGGGCACTGAGTCAAATTCCTGACCATGACCACAGCCACCCGTGGGCTGTGGCTATGAGGGAGCTGTGGTGACCACAGCAGCATCTCAGAAATGCCACCTCCGGCCAGGAACTGGCCCTGACCCCCCATCAGTGTGGGCATCTCCCACAGCCCCACCGCACACACAGGACATCAGTCTCCAGCTGGGATGTTCTTGCATCTTTACCCAGAGTGGCACTGGGTGAGCCAAAATGATGTCCCTGCCAGTGACACCCTCACTGGCGGGGGCTGCTGCAGGGACAGGGCACAGCTGTGGGCAGGTGGGGTCTGCAGGGCACAGCCTGGGCAGGGTGCCAGGGATGCCAGTCTTGCTTGGAGAGCATGGATGGGCAGGAACATGGGCAGAGCTGGAACTCCACCTCGGCCCTGCCTGCTCCTGCCTACCTGCCTTGGGACAGAGGGAGGGAGGGAGCAATGGTGCCACTGTCCCTTGGGATGCCAGGACAGGGCAAGGCAAGGCAGGACAGGGAAAGGCAAGGCAGGGCAGGGAAAGGCAAGGCAGGACAGGGCAGGGCAGGA
>VXBT01007528.1:68361-109878 GCA_013400235.1 Oriolus oriolus
CAAGGCAAGGCAGGACAGGGCAAGGCAAGGCAGGACAGGGCAGGACAGGGCAAGGCAAGGCAGGACAGGGCAAGACAGGGCAGGGCAGGGCAGGGCAAGGCAAGGCAGGACAGGGCAAGGCAAGGCAGGACAGGGCAGGACAGGGCAAGGCAAGGCAGGACAGGGCAAGACAGGGCAGGGCAGGGCAGGACAAGGCAAGGCAGGACAGGGCAAGGCAAGGAGCACACGCTGAATGGCAGGGCTGGGGCTGCCTGAGTGCAGAGCGACCCAGACGGGGCCCCCTCAGCTTCCCGGCCAAGGCAGGACGGAGCAGCCCAGCTGCTCGGGCTTGGCTTCTCCTTGCATGGCAGCTGGGGGGGAGAGCCAAGCGCAGGGAGAGACGGGGAGTGTGTGCATGCACGGGGGGCTGCAAACGCCCTCCCCTCCCACATTCCCTCGGCTTGGGGGGGAAAAAAAAAGGGAATAAGGAATTTGTAATTAGAAGGTGAAATCAGGACATAAAAGAAGCAGAAAATCATCTCAAAGGGTGCTTTTTCTTTTTAAAGGTTTCACCAAGATTTTTGCTTTTCCCCAGGGTGTCCTTTGCAAATCAGGCCTCACTGCAAAGGCTATTGGATATGACTCTGACGTCAGCAGGGAAAAGGTCCCCAGACTCTCATTAGAAAGGGGAAGAAAAAAAAAAATCTATCCTTTTTTTTTCTCCCCCTGACCAATTTAACCTTTTCAGAACAATAAACAGACTGGTTACAGGACAAAACCGAACAAGCAAAAGGGTGGTGTGCTTTGCTGCCTGGGGACACGGGAAGGCTCCTGGTGGCAAATTGCAAGGGCTTGAGCTGGCACTGCAGCTGGGCAGCCCCGTGCTCCCCATCCTGGCATCCTGGCTGGCTCAGCACCCAGGAGCCCCCAGGCAGCAGCACTGTGCCCACGAACAGGGCTGCTTTTAACCCTTTCCTAGTCTGGGGACTGAACATTTCACCACCTGAGCCAGTGTGTTGGCACCAGGAAGGGGTCCTGTGATGCTGTGGGATACAGGGATGGCTACACTGGATGGGGAGCGGGAGCAGCCAGTGGCACTCATGGGCAGGGATGGGTTTTGTTCCTGGCCTGGCTGCTGACACAGCCACAGTGACAGGAACCAGGGTGAAATGCTGTTCTGCCTTGCCCCAACGTGCAGGGCCAAACTGCTTTACTGTAACCCCATCTTGCTGAAGCGGCTCCATGGGTGAAGTCCTGCAGCAGCTCCCCAAATGCCCCTTGCAGACTTCCCACCCATTTTGGAGAATGCTTGGATGTCAGGGCTTACATGATCCTTGCACACAGGTTCTGTACAGGAGTATTGTAGGGTTATCAGCAGCTCCTCATTGGAAAAATAAAGCATCAGAGCCCTTGGTTGCCATTTTGGGGGATGACAGAGGTGTGAACGAGGCCCTGAGGGGCCATGCTGAGTCAGGAACTGTCTTAGCCACAGAGATGGTGCCCAAGTCTCTGGAAAATGAGATATTTAAGTGTTAAGATGGTGAAGGGTCACACCTAAATGAAACAGCCTTTTCCAAATGATGAAGATGAGGCTTGTTGGTGTGCAGCACGTGGGACTGTGCTGATGGAGCCCAGGACACCCAGGGTGGGCAGCAGCCGAGGGGGAACATCTGCTCATCCCATGTTATTTTGGGCCTGATTTTCCCAGCCTGGGAAGGGCAGAATCCTGATGAGCAGATCTGGCAGGGCTCCTCACGAGAACTGGGCTGCTGCCCTTCAGCAGGAAGTGGAGGAAGAATCGCTCTGAGGTGGGAAAAGGACACTCTGAGTGGCAGATCCAGCTGATGGAGCGGGGAGGACCAAAGGACTGGGCAGCTCCTCCAGCCTTCCCGTTCCATCTGGAGCCATGCTGGACCCCGCTGCTCCCCACCCGCTCTGTGGGTTTGTCCTCCTGGGGGATTCTGCATGGTTTCCTTCTCCTATTTCTGCGTGCCCTTGTGCCCTGAGCAGCCCCTTCCCTTGGCCCTGCACCTTTTCCCATGCTGTCCATGGAGTGAGGAGACGACTCCCCACCTGGCACAGTGGGACTCTGCTTCAAACCCTGCCCTGCACACCCTAAAGCCACAGCACCTCATCCCGCGCGCTCTCCCACCCCACTCAAGGGCTTTTCCTCGGTCCCCATTGTACCACAGGGATGCACAGCTCTTCTCCCTGCTGCCAGTGATGGAACCACGCCGGGGCTGGATACCAGTTGCCCCAGTTCAGCTGTGCTGGCGAGAGAGAGGACAGGAGCTTTGGCCAGATCTCCTCCCAGCCACGTCCCTCCAGGTGGGGAGCACGGAGGCCGCTCGCTCCCGGCTGGCTGGCCCCAGGCTTGGCTTGCCTGCGCTGGGGTGGGTGTGCAGGCAGGGCTCTCCCCTCTCCCTTTCCCTTTCTATTTCACACTTCGCTGTCCACGGCAGTGAACGTGGAGCCCACCAGCCCAGAGAGCTGGGATTGCTTTCCCACGGCTCCCCTGTCACTCGCACCGTCACGTCTGTCCTGCGGCACTGCCACCCACGCTCAGGAGGAAGCCTCAGCCCTTCCCCAAGGTTTGATGGGCAGGTGCTGGGCTGGACAAGCCCAGGATGGGTTGCAGGGACCTTTCTGGGACAGACAGATGATAAACCCCGTGCAACAGGGCTGGGCTGGCACCTCTGCAGGTTGGGTCTAGGATATTTTCTCGAACGCGGGAGGAAGTGGAGCTCATCAGCAGTGGATAGGGAAAGCAGTCCTGTTATTTTGGGGATTAGGATGCAATCTCCTCAATTGCCTGCCCCTGTTGCAGTCCCTCCTGCCCTGGCCATAGCTAAGGACTTCCTCAAACCCCACAGAGCATCAAAAGGTGCTGAACCTTTTCAAAGGAGAGGGGGCAGGAAAGAAGTGGTGATTCCCAGCTTCTTTTGCTCACCCGGTCTGAAGCCTTCACCTTTGCAGACATTCATCCCAGCTTCCCCTGAGCTCCATTCTCCCCTTTCACTTCCCCACCCTGGCTAAGCCCCCAGCCCAGCAAGGCCAGCCTGACTCAGACTTCACCTTGAGCCTCCTTTTACCCCAAGGAGGCTCACGGGGGGGGATGCCCACCCGCCAGCGCCAAGAGCAGCTTTGTGCTGTAAGGATAATCCTGGGGGGTGGTGATAAAATCTCCTCATCCCCATGGAAATCGAGCCATGTTCCTCACATACCTCCACTAATTCAATTTTACACTGTGTGAATAGACCTGCCAAACCTTTATTTTTCTTTCTTCTTGAGAGGTTCGCAGCAGAGGGGTACAGTGGGCAGAGGGGAGGGTGGGGGGCACGAGGGAGGGGTGGGCTCTCTCCTGCCTCTCCTGAACCTGCTCTCTACAATAAATGGTCATGCTTGGCCCTCTTCAGGCATGGTTCATTACTCTCCTTTCAAAACATGTGGCTGGCATGAAGGGGAAGAGGGGTAAATATGTAATTGCTTGGGAATACCTGGGGCAGGAGGCAATGGGTTTTGGATTTAGGTGAGTGTAAGGGATAAAAGCCTCTGAAGAGCATCCACTGCAATTCTGCTATCATAGCTTAGCCTGGCATGGACCACAGCTTGTCTCACCATTAGTCTCCACTTCTGAGATGTTGGGACTCCCAGCCCCACCACACCCTGCTGGTGCCCTCTCCCATGCCAGGACTTCCCCAGCACACCCTGGTCCTGCCCTGCAGGACCCTGTCAGCATTCACCCAGGGTCACAGATCAGCATCATATCAAAGAATCGTGGAATGGTTTGGGTTGGAAAGGACCTAAAAGCTCATCTCATTCCAATCCCCTTCTTGGGACACCTTCCACTATCCCAGGTTGCTCCAAGCTCTGTCCAGCCTGGCCTTGGACACTTCCAGGGATCCAGGGGCAGCCACAGCTTCTCTGGGCACCCTGTGCCAGGCCCTGCCCACCCTCACAGGGAAGGATTTTTCCAAAGATCTAATCTGATCCCTGCCTCAGCAGGGACACTTGTGGCTGTGGCACACACCAGTGCTGTGAGTGCTCACTGTGGCAGGGACCCAGATAAGGGCAATGCTTGGAAGCAAAAAACATGCTACAAGAAAGTCCTTATGATCTTCTGGATCTCCTTGAGAGCTCCTTGGGTTTGCATCTGCAATAGCAGATGTTTCTGCACCTGCAACAGCATCTGCAGCTAAACGGCTCTGCAAAGCCCTGATGGATCGTGCGACCTCTGACACAGCACCAGGCCTGGGTGCAAGGAATCCAAAAAGGTGCCTTTACATAGAGATGATCTTTTAAAATCCATGCAAGACCCATTCAGAGAATACACACAGGGAAACTGCTGGCTCCCTGTTCCCGAGTCTGCCAGGAGATTTCCTGGGTGGGCAAATAACTGTAAAAGCAAATGCATTTTCACAGGAGATTTGGTCTGGAGCCCTGGGTCTGGCCCAGCATCCAGAGCTGACACTGGAAAGCAGATGGGAACTGGCCTGTTGAGCCATCAGGCTAGAAATCTCAGCCTCTGATTGCAGCTGGGACTCTGAGCAACCTGGTGTGGTGGAAGGTGTCCCTGCACATGGCTGGGTTTGGAAAAGATGATCTCTGAGGTCTCTTCCAACCCAAACCCATCCCATGGTTCTGTGATACCTCACAAGCCCTTCAGATGTGATTTCCTGCACGCAGGGCAGCAAGCACAAGGACACAGGTCATTATGGAGAGCCAAGACCAGGTACTCAGTGTCCAAAGGAAGTCTGATTTTGAACCCTTTCAGAAATTTATCCCAAATGGAACATGGATTGATCAGTTCTGTTGGTGCCAAACGCAACTGTTCAACTGAATCTGGAAAAACGTGAAGCAAGGAACACAAATTTGAAGACATTTTGATGAAATTGCTAACGAGGGTGTGCAGAGCTTCTGCAGTTCCCAGTCATCAGAGATGAGAGGCAGCAGGAGGATGAAGTTTGGATTCTAGTAAGTAAATAGAATCATGGAATGGAAGAGACCTTAGGGACCATCTTGTTCCAACCCCCTGCCACGGACAGGGACACCTTCCACTACACCAGGAAGCTCAGAGTCTCATCCAGCCTGGTCTTGAACACTTCCTGGAATCTGAAGTCTGCAGTTTATTAGATATAAACACATAGAAAACACGGAATTCAGTAATGCTTGCAGGATTAAAAAAAAAAAAAAAATTATATGAAAAACCTGATAAGATCCAACAGGCACAAAAAGGCTAAACCTGAGGGCATTTTACATTTTATTATTTTACATATTACGGAAGCTTTGATGTATCTCATACTTCCAAACAGCCTACGCTAAGTAGTTGTAATATCTACAGCCTCTCATGGCTACTTGAAATGCAAATTAACAACATACTCCAGTCTGATTTAACTTCCACATTCAATAACTCGGGCTTTTTTTTTTTTTTTTTTCCTTCTCTCTGCCCTTTTTTCCTAATTTTACTGCAAGATTACCCACTAGTTTTCTTTTAAACCTTAAATTACTCTTATGCATTCCCTACATTAGTTCCACACTGAAGCTATTTGTTTGGGATTAGTTATACTTACCTAACTGGAGGGGTGCAGGGAGGATTACTGGGAGTTTGCAGAGGGCTCTGGCAGTGGAAAGCACTATCTAAATGCTAAGTGTTATGAAGTCAGATGAGCTATTTACTGACCCCCATTGGTAATATCCCCCCCTCCAAATTGGACGCAGAAACTGAAAGAGCAGAATCCTTTTTTTGGAGAGACAAATAGTGACAGAAGGCCAAGGCAAGGTCCACAAATAAAAGAAATCCTAAAACATCACTTAAGGTCAAAAAAGGGCTGGGTTTATCACTGATATGAATAAGCACCAGGACCCAGAGCAGGGCAGGAAAGCTGCAGAGGGGCAGAAGGCAAATCCACACCTTGTGGGATCTCCCCTCTTCAGCCTTTCCCCGTCCTCCATCACACAAACCAAGCGCCCAAACAGCTCCTCTGGCAACAACCTGAGAGACAGACCAAGCTCCTGCTCTTTACAAAGAGGAGTTTTACTTTGTAAAATGCAGCGTGACCTTTTTCTGGGCATTGGTATTGATTGTTTCATCCTGCAGGTCCCAAGAGAGACCAGGGTCTTGTTGGGAGAGGTTTCATATGCATACATATGAGCAGACAACTCCTGCTTCAGGGAGCTGGACCCCATGATCCTTATGGGTCCCTTCCAACTTGAAATATTCTGTGAAATATTGTCACCATCACAGTTCAGACACAGATGGGAAAAAAAACCCAAAAAACAAAACAATCAAGTCTTCAACAAATTTACCACAACGGAATTCTTGAGGTGGGAGGGTTAAGGGGAACACGGCCCCTTTCCCCAGCACAGACCCTGCACCTGGAGCTGAACCCCTCCCAGACACAGCCTGGAGAATCCTGAGAGAGATGGAGGAAGGAGGGAGAAGGGCACAAGGAGGAAGAGAAAACTGGCTGTGTGTACACATGGAAGCTCTGGGAGAAAGCTTCGAGAGAACATGTGAGGAGATGGGGACTGTGAGAGCATCCGTGTCGAGGAGCCTGTCGTGTAGGTGATTAAACCAAAAGTGTTGAGAGGAAACTCAGGGATATCAAAGAGGTCGATATCAAAGAGGAAAAGGGATGGACCAGCTCTTTAGGGCTGAATGATGGAGCTCTGATCAGCCTGGTCTGGTTGAAGATGACCCTGCTCACTGCAGGGGAACTGGGCTACCTGGTCTGTGAAGGTCCCCTGCAACTCAAACTATTCCATGATCCTAATACAGGCTCTGGGGTGGGATTCTTCCCCCAGAAAAGAGCCAGTAAAAAGCCCCAGCCTCTCCTGTTCTCAGTTCCTCAGCTCCTGGCAAGGGCAGATGAGCTCTGACAGTGAGAGCCTCCATGGGGAGACAGCACCGGGTTGGGTAGGCAGCCAGAGGGGTCTGATCATGTGTGAGGAGACAGGCAAAGCGGGCAGAGGTCTCACACCTCCCACATGAGCCACTGGAGCATGAGGAGGGGTAGGGGAATGGTGTTTGGGATTAGCTGCTGACTAACAGAGGACTATGTGTCCAAAACCTGGTCCTTTTTCCCCCCACTTCCTTCTCCAGGTGGATCAGTTGGCCGAACAACAGCTATTCCCTTCCCTAACAAACCACATCTCTCTGAGTATTTCTCCAGAATGGAACTCAGCAGGAAAAAGCAGGCACAGGCACCATGAGCACATCTTCATTTGCAGCTTCCACCCCATGGCTGGGCAGGACAGGAAACCCTCACCCAGCGGAAAAACAGGAGACAGCATCGTCCAGCCCCCACGCTTCACCCACCAGGGACCAACACGGCTATACTGTCCTTTTCCCCAGCCACAATCATACCATGAATTTGACCTTAAGTTTTGTAACAGTCTGGGGTGATGAACATGCCATTCTTGACATAGCTGATGTTTGTGAAAGAAACAAATGAGAAAAGGAATAAATAAGCAAAGGCCCGGCCGCAGACTGCGCCGGGTTCCGCTGTGGTCGACATTTGCAGCCTACGGTGGCTGTGGTGAGGATGACGAACTGGGGTGGCCAGCGGTGCTGCCAGGCAGGGCACCGTGGGCAGGGCTGTGGGGTCAGAGAGGGACTGGTGGGCACCCACCCTGCAGGGATCCCCCCCCTCAGCATCGCTGCAGACACTCACGGGCTCTGCAATGGGCACCTTGGCTCTCCGGGTCATCACAGCGGTGGGATGTGCCTGCCCAGAAATTCTTCTGGGAAGGCGTGGGGTGAATTTGTGGGGGTAATGGCTCAGTCCTGCCTTTAATTCCCTCTGGCAGAGGTAAAGCCCTGTTTGCCTGGCCTGCCTGACCTACTAAGGAACCTCAGGCAGGTCCCTCCAGCCGCTCAGGCCATGGGCAAGGAGCTGCCCCACCACACACCATGCTTGGCCCCAGCAGGGACCATCAGCCCCTAACAGACCCATGACACTGCATGGAGGACTCTTGGGAAGCTCCCTCAATTATCCAGGAATCCAGACAAGCTTCCTAATTGAGAAAAGGAAATCTCTTGCTGATTGCTCCTACGAGCAGAGAGAAGGGGTATGGCTCCTCACTCTCTCTGCAAGCTTTAAGAGCAGGCAAAAAACAGCGTTTGCAAGATAATTTGGTGGTCACAGGGGACTGGGTTTTATTCCTCAATTGAAAACTGGCTATTAAACATCATTTAAAGAACAAAATAAAAATAAAACAGCAATTTCTTGTTTTATTCTCTCCCTATCATCATCATTAACCTTCTATCTGCATAATATCCCTTTGCCAAGGATCTTCAATGGTGCAATAAAATTTTAGTACTTAAACCTTATCAGTGCTCTGGAAGGGAGTATTCTCCTCATTTCAGAGAGAGGGAAACCAAGGCACAAAGAACTGAAATGACCTGCTCAAAGTCACACTGAAAATTATTAGTCGAGCCAGGAATAGATTCCCCAAGCCCTGAACCCCGGGAGGCAGCGGCCCACAGGTATGCTGCTCTTACAGGCCAATTAGCTTTTATGGAAACATTTAAGGAAACATTTCCTTTCACAGACTCTGCCTGCTAATTTACTCCCGAGCTTTGTCATCTACGAGGGAAAGTGTCTCAGTTTTAGGCTGTCGCAGAACAACTCGGCCCCTTCCCCGGCTTGAGACAAATGTGCTTTCAGGCAGATCTGACAGCACAGAGCACCCCGCTACACGCTGCTTGGAAAGGGCTGGGAGAGGTTTTTCTGTGGGTCCCTGCCTACTAATTAAGTCTGATTGCAGAGAGTTCGTCAAAGCAGAGGGCTCTGCACACACACACAACGCTGGGGATGCCGGGGCTCCGGGGGCCGAGGCAGAATTTGCTTCCCAGCACGCTGCTCTGGGCAGGGCTGCTGGGCTTGAGCGGATTCTCCACCCAAACCCGCACTACCCCAGGCCCTGCTTTTACAAAAGGAAGGGAAAGGGAGGCAGGGGCAGAAGAGAGGAGGGAAGAAAGGATGGGAGTGGGCGAGCTGGTGCAGGAGAGAAGCAGCCCCTTGTTTGCTTTCCACGGCTCTCTGCAGAGAAACAGTTAATGGGCTGGGAGGTTTCCACCCTTCCAGGACGGAGCCTTTTCCTCCCCTTTCGAGTGCCCCCTGCCTTCCTCCTCCAGCGACTGGGAAGCTGTGACTGCTCTACACCGCTGACACCTCGGCTGCTCTGGAAACCCATGAACTGTTTGAGAAAGGTCAGCTGGCAGCCGCTGCATCCCTTCTCCTGCCTTCCCAGCCCGGATGGCCTTGGGCAGTGCAGGAGCCCCCTCTGTAGGCAAAGACCCACAGTTACCAGCTCCTTCAGCTCCCTGACACGTTTTTGCACCCCCTCTTTGTCCACCCCGACCCCCCTTCATCCACCCCAACCCAAGCCCCACCACCGGGCCAGAGGGAGAGTGGGGTTGCAGAGCTTGGTGCCAGCTGGGGATCAGGGCTCCATGGCCAGTCCCACTACACATGACATGGACCAAGACTGGACATCCCACAGGACAGCAGGTTTGCCATCAAAACAGCTGATACCTTGCCAGCTCGCTGTGGCAAAACAGAAGAAGCATGTCCCTGTACAGCTCCTGGCTTTGGTGCGCCTCCCAGGTCCTCTCTCCACCCTCTCCAAAGCCATCACCTCCTTTTCTCCGGTCTCTCGCCAAACCCAGCTCCCCAGCACTGCACAAGCCCTTTCCCTGCCCCTTGATGCCTTGGTGCACTTCTTCCCAGTGCAAGAGAAGGAAGTTATCCGCTTCTAGTGCTTCTCTCTCCTGCGCCTCCTCATCCTAGCACAGCACATCGCCCAGGCGAGGCTCCCCAGCATTGCCACACCTGCTCCAAACCAGTCTTAAACCCAGCCTTGATTCAAAACAACCCCATTTGGTCCATAAACTATGCTGCAAAATCCACCCCCCAGACACTTGCTGGGGCCAGCAGTGAGTTAAGGGCAGATGGACACCAGACTGGAAGTAGAAGAGGCAAAATTCCTGCCTGGATGCAAACGAGCTCCGTTCTTTCCAAAAGAGGAGCCTTTGTGGGGGTGGGAGGTTAGCTGCCGAGTCAAGGTCTTCTGGCAGTTGTTATCAGCCACTACTCCCACAAGAACCTGACCACAGCCTTTAAGAAAAGTGTGAATTTGTCTGTGTTTACTGCTCTCTGTGCCCAGCAGTTACAGATCCTCCTCCCTGGAGATGCTCAGCCTGTGTTCACTGCATCCCTTTCCCCGCTGCCAGCCCTGCCACACCCTGCACTCAGCCCTACACCCAGAGTGTTTCCTGCAGCCTCGGAAGGATTTGCCAACCTACAGAATTACAGAATCATGGAATGGTTTGCATTGGAAGGGACCATAAAAATCATCTATTTCCAACCCCCTGCCGTGGCCAGGGACACCTTCTGCCATCCCAGGTTGCTCCAAGCCCCATCCAGCCTGGCCTTGGACACTTCCAGGGATCCAGGGGCAGCCACAGCTTCTCTGACCAACCTGTGCCAGGGCCTGCCCACCCTCATCATAAAGAATTTCTTCTTAATATCCCATCTAACCCTGACTTCTTTCAGTTTGAAGCCATTCCCCCCAGTCCTGTTATTCCCGGCCCATGTCCAAAGTCCCTCTCCAACCCCTTTAGGTACTGGAAGGGCTCCCTGGAACTTTATCTTCTCCAGGCTGAACAGCCCCAGCTCTCTGAGCCTGTTTCCACAGAACAGCAAGAACCCCTCATTTTGGAGGGTCTCTAGTTGGGAGAAACATCCTCTCACCCACCCCTGGCTCCCTCTGTCTGAAGCCCAAGACATGCTATTGCTCACACAGATGTGCCCCATGACAAACAGGAGGGGGCAAAATTAGAAAGGAGGATGATGAAGACCCAAAGCCAATTTGTAGGCACCCTGAAATAACTCCATTTCTCCAGTGTTCTGGGAGCACTTCTCTCCGAGACGTAACATTACTCATTTTCATTTGGGGAAGTTTCAGTGTGTAGCAAAAATATCTCAGGCTCAGTAATGAGGCAAGAAATCGTGCTTACGTAGCTGAGCAAGTAACATCACTCAACTTTCCTGTCCTTGCGGTGGATGAAAAATGATTGGAGAATAAATTAATCCTAATAAATGCAGGATTCTGATCAGGCATACAAAACCAGCAATGTGTCTGCAGGATGAGCAATTGATGAAGCCATTGCTTCAAAGGTGCCTTGATGCAATTAGTCACCTGTGAAACATGCAGCAGAGGAGAAAACCCCATTCCTTTTGTTAAGGAGCAGGAAAATGCTCCGCGCGTCCGAGTGATTTATGGGATACAGTGCGGCAAAATTAGAGCGTGCTGCAATTAGGGTCGTTCTCCTGGAGATGAAAGGCTGGGGGGAGATGAGTGAAGGGATGGACAGGGTGCAGAAGGGCCAGATGGAGGCACAGTGCCAGCACCACGCCTCTGTGCTGTTGGTTTGGAACAGGGATTATTTCCCCCTCGCGCAAATGGTTGTGGGGCTACACAACACGGGCTGCACGTGTAAAACCGGTGCCGCTGAGGACGAACCAAGTCATTAATTACCAGCGTGAGTACCCGTAATTGGAGCTGCAGGCAGTCACAGGAGCAAGAGTCAAAGGCTCTAACGGGATTACGGACAGATGTGGATCGTTTTACGACTGTGCTGGCAGGTAAAGGGAACCTATCGCGTGCTTGAGGATGAGCACAGGGGCAGGGAAGAAGGCGTTTCCCATCCCCAGCCCTGCTGCCCAGCTTTTGTGCCCACTGCACTGTGAGCCCACCACTGACCATTCTGAGAAGGAAAACTGATGAATCTCACCAACTCCATTGCTCAGATTGGGAAATCGAGGCACTCAGCAGCAATGGCCAAAAATCACTGGTGGACTCTAAACCCAGAAGAGCCAGTTAAGAGCCAGGGCTCTGAATTTGTGCACAGTTAACAGTTACTGTGCTGGCTGCTCTCACGCCGCAGAAGTTCACACTTGGCTGCAGATTATTTTCAGATCTCAGCTGCCAGTCCACTGGCAACAGTGGAGGTGGTGAGATTTATTGATTGCCACAGATGACAGAACAGGATAAAGGAAAGCCAGGTATTATCTGTTGTACTGTACAAGCTCTCCTCTCAGAGCACAGCCTACGCTGCCCTCCTGACTGTGCCACAAAGTGGGTGGCGGGGAATGGGGTCCCCCAGCCACACCTCACCCTGACTCCACCATCACCCCAGGCAGGTGTTCAGGGCTGGCACCAGGGAAGCAGGGAGTGAGGCTCACCCAGCTGCACTGGGCCCATGGGTACCTCTGGAGCAGAAATCCAGCTCTTCCCAGTGGGGGTAACCATCATACTGGGAAGGCCAGTCCCTAGGACAGCCCAGCCAAGGATGGCAGACTGACTGTAGGAGCCTGGCTGCTCTGTGGGAAGAGCCATTGCCATACTCCAAGCTCCAGTGAGGTATTTCCTATCCCAGCCTCACCCTATTTCATCAGGGTGAGTCATCAGACCACCATGGAAAACCTCAGGATCTTGCTTCTGTAGTCGTGATCAGAAACATCCTTTATTAAATTAATGACCATCCCCTATCTGTCATCTCACTGTTAATAAAAAGCAACGAGGGCTGGAAGGAGTGTTGCAGACTGGTGCCTGGAGCCAGGCTTGTCTCAGCAGAACCTGTGTCCAGCAGCTTTGCAGAGCTGCTCCCAAACACGGGAGGGGAACACAGCAGGAACGGGAGGGGGTTTTAACCCGTGTAACAAGCGGCTCGGCAGCACAAACGTGGGGGGTCTCCCTTCTCCAGGACACCTCGGGATGCTGCTTCAGTGCAGGGTCCCTCGCCAGCACAGCTCCAAAACACTTCTTTGGCCACAGGGACAAGCTCATCTCACTGGCTCTGACTGGATTAACGTGACGCCCTCCCTCAAATACATCTCTCGCATGGGACAGAGGGGCACTTAATGCACTTAAATGCTCACTAGATGATCCCATCTGGAGTGCATCAACCCCTTCCCCACCACTAGCACCACGTGAGGGAGTAACGAGGAAGATCTCGCTTGGTCCAAACAACGCCACTTCAGAATACAAAGGTTTTTCTATCCCAAGGATCCTGGGGACACGACGCCCATTTGAGAAAAGATGCCCTCTCCCCCGTGAACGAGCCCTAGCAGCAGCAGATCAGCACCACCCACCCCTCCCTTCGCCAAAGGAGGGGTCATGGTCCTGTCCTCTGGAAGAGCAGGATTATAGGGGTGGACAGAGTTCACAGAGAGTGGCTCCCAGCAAAGACCAAGTCAAGCCAATGCTGAGATAAGACTGTTCCCTGACCCCACCACGCAGGCCCCATCAGTGGGAACCCAGCAGGGGAATGCTGCAGAATATCCACCCTATCCCCCATAACCCAAACTAGCCAGAGCAGTATTTCCTATTATGTCTCCATAACCTAATCTGACCCCCTCTAGGGTCTCCAGATTAATATCTGGGAAACCTCACAAGTCCAATCACCCAATTACAGGGAGGAAAGGTTTATCCTATCTAAACAGCATGAAATGTAAGCTAGACTCAGCTGCCCCCTCACTTCTAAGAGCCACATCTCAATCCCTGGCAAGCTGAACAAACTGGGAAGAGGTCACGGGGGAGATGGGGAGTCTCTCTTGTATCATATGAAACCTGCAGGAGGAGCAGATATTTTAATTGGCAAATCCCCTGACTCAGGCTTAATCCCTCTCCATTTTTACTGAACTTCCCTCACACGGGGAATAGATGACAGACCCCACCTTGAGCCACTGCCCAACGAGAGGAGCCCCCATCGCTCTGGTGAGCAGGGGACGATGATTCTCAGGACACACAGTGTGCCCAGCCCAGGGTGGGAGAGGCAGAGGTGAAGGGCTGCTGCCACCACGTGCCATTGCACGAGGAGTGCTGACGGTCAGAGCAGAGCTGATGCTGGCAGGACAGAGCAGGCACTGGACACAATCACAGCCCAGGGCAACAGCAACGTCCCCAGAGCACCTGCTGTGCTGGGGCTGAGAGATTTCAAACAGGACAGAATAGGCTGTCCCAAGGCAGTCTTTGTGCCTCTTTGGATCTCTTTTCTATCCCTATTTCCTTCCAGAGAAGCGTGGAGGGACACTGGCTAACTTTTTGGATTGTATTTCAGCCACCCGACAACGCTGAACGCATGGGAAACCTCAGCTGCAGCCAGAGGACTGGAAAGCAGATTCCCCACCCCATTCAGGATATCATCCCGGCCTTTGGCTAGAACGAGAGCAACACGCAAAATCTCCAGGAAGATCCTATCCTGGCAGAGGATCCCAGCCTGGGCGTCATTCAGAGCCCATCCAAAGGGAAGACCCAGATTCTTTGCTCAGTGAGAAAGCCCAGGTTTCCTCTCAGAACAGGTTGTGTTGCATCCACAGATGCCCCAGAGCCTGTATTTTCCACATAGCTCAGGGCTGCATTGCCAAGCACCAGCTTTGCAAACACAGACTGAGCTTCCCTCCAAATTCCAGCCACAATTTATTGATTAAAAAAGCCTGTCTAGTCAATAAAGGCTCCTATGGAAAAGTTCCACTGCTGTGCACTCACATGCCGTGATCCGTCTGGCCGTGTTAGCAGCCTTGGCTTTTGATGCTTTCTGACAAGACGGATTTGTGGCCTTGACTTTTCCAGATCAGGAGAAACTTAATCCTAGAGGATAAAATTACAGACTAGTAAAAAAACTCCACGACTGGCCTCATTAACTGCCATGTAAGAAGCTCGGAGCCTTCTCAGCTAGAAGGCAGCATCTACAGCTGTCCTTGAGGGAGAGGCAGCTCTGAGCAGACAGCACAAAGCCCTTGGCAAACACGGTGCTCCTGAAGTGCATGACACACTCGTGGCACCAGCCAGGCTGCTCCATCCTCTGCAGACAGCAGGAAAAGGGCAGACGGTCCCAGGTCTCCACCTATAAAGTGATTTGGGAGAAAGCAAAGATAATGCCCAGTTCTGGCCAAAAGGTGTCTGGGCAGATAAAAATAAAAAACCCTGGAACAACCATATGGAAATGTGAATTAACAAAATTTTTCAGCAACTGACTCAACCCTAATTGAGAGTTGAGAACCCTCCACCTCCCTTCTGCTTTCCAGGATACAAAAATGACACTGGTAGGTGGAAATAACTACAGCTGTCCCAGGGAGAGAGAAATCGGAGCTTCACAGTGAGGGTAATGGCCAAAATTAAGCACTTGCTTGGTGCTATTACACAACACATCCCAGGAAGCAGCATCCAAAAACTTGACCTTCACTTCAAAGGCTTCTTTTTGAATCATCTTTCCTTCTGCTAACAAGTGAAGTAGATTCAGCACTCAAGAAGGGCACTCTGGGTGTTAAAAACATCTTTAGCCATGTGTTAGCTGCAGAAGAGGCAGAGGCAATGTTCACATCCAGCTCCTGGCTGGACCTCAAGCTCCTACAGCTTCCTAAGGGCAGAGTCACCTCCTCCTGCTGCGCTCTGTGGTGCCCAGTTTGTCAGTCAGCACTCTTAAAGATGATTTTAAGGCTTGTAATAGGAGTGCAACGTGGTTGCATGGAGATTGCACTGACTCCTTTCTGACAGGAACAGGATTTCTTCTGGCCAGACAGCTTTTTCTCCTCTTCCCCCAGCCCACCCCTGGTTTTCACACGGCAGTAGCAGCACAGCTTGCTCACAGGAGGGTGTCTGGAAGAGCTGGTTGCCATAGCTATATCCATACATCCCCGGCCATCCAGGCACGTCACAGCCACGCTCCGCGCCGCAGAGCGAAGTTATAAATAAGACACTCCCGAGCCCCAGTTCAGAGCACAGCTTGCAAGTGTACAAAACACTCAGCCTTCTGGGTTGACCTCTTTCTTTTATAGACACGATGCTGTGCACAGGCTCCTCTGCAGAGCAGCTCTGCTCCAGAGCAGTCGGTAACGCCGGCGTGGTGATGTGCACAGGTTTTACAGAACCATACCCTCCACTCCTGCACATCTTCCTGCTCTGTCTGCTGTCCAGACACCCTCCCAGGTTACCTGCTGGCTCTCCTCCACACCACAGCCCCGTGTATCAAGGGTTCCAGTACAGCACAGGGCTCTGAGCAAGCTGCCAGACTCCGCATTCTCCTGCTCTGAGGTCTCCAACAGGCTCACTCAGCAGGCTGCGTTCCTGTTCTCCCCCTTTCTTTGAGGATTACAAGCTGTTCTGGGTGAGGGCTACTTCTTATGAATGTGGTCGCTGCCCTGGCAAAAAGACCCCAGAGCAGCCAGGATCTCCTGATGTCATCAGAGACAATAAAGCCTGGGAGTCTCTGCTGAGACCTGCCCAGTCCTGCTGGGACGCGGCACCCCAAACCAAGCGCCGTTCAGAGGCAGGTGAGCTGTCTGCCTGTTTGTGGCACACTTTGTTCAGCCAATACCCCACAGCGTCCCCAGCCGCCCTGACTCAGCTGTCAGCACACACCGAGCTGTGAAGTACCACAGAAAAGGGGAGAAACCACAGCGTGGGAGCCTGCACAGAGCAGGACAGGAGACGAAGGGCTGGGAGAGGGGCAGAGCCTCCCAATCCTTCTGTGATTTGCCACCAGCAGCACAGAGCCAGCAGCACATTGGGACAACACCTCATTCAGACTCTCTGTCACCCTCAGCCATGGGGACAGCAAGTGATGCTTCCTTCCTCTGCATCTCCCCAGTTCTACCCACTTTGATACTGAAGCACAGCAGGAGGAGGTGGATTCCCGCTCGAGGACACGGCTCTTGCATGTGCTGTGCTCAGGTCCAGGGCTGCTCAGCCCAGTGGTGGGGAAAGACTGGGAGGTGCAGGTTGGTTCAGTGGTCAGCCTGAGGGTCCTGACAGGGGAGTGAGCACAGGACAGGGCACAAAGCTGGGGGATCCAGGACCTGCACCTGTCTCTGCCCTCAGAGGTGAGTACTGCCCCATGCTGAGGGTCTCATGCTGAGATTAATTACTGCTGTTGTGACCTCAGGGAAGGAATTTTATCTCTTTGTCTCATTTTGTCCCCTTCGTTTGCAGATTAAGGCAGAGTCCACTCCTACCTCAGAGCATGCAAGGTCTGACTTATCACCAGGGAAGTTCTTGCAAGTTCTTTGCAAACCACCCTCTCCCCAGCCTCCTCACCGTGCCCTGTGTAGGCACAGGACAGCCCCCCAAGCCCCCAGAGATGTGTGCTCAGAAACCCAGCAGCAACAGAGATGAAGGCAGGAGGGGACAAAAACTGCACCAGGGAGAGAACTTCGAGAAAGGGACTGAGGAGCTCCCAGAGCCACAAAACATCTCAGCAGCGACACAGCCACCAGCCCAGGAGTGACACAGCCCACAGACCCCAATCCATCACACAGCCAAGCCCAGCCCTTCATCCGCCCCCAGCCATCCCCCAAAATGTTCTAAAAACACATTCAAAGCACTTTTTTACTTCTAAACCTTGTGTTACACAAGCTCACAGCAGCCTCCCCAAATCCAGGTGGGTCCGACCTCCCAGGTGGGCCCCAGAGAAGGTCCAGGTGGTGTTAAACCAGGCACAGGCCTGTTGCCTCCTGAGGATTTCACCCTTCAGCTTTCAGACAAGGCCTCCCAGCTCAGCTCCTCAGCTCCCAGCCCTAAAACCAGGGCAAGGATCCTTCTGTCTTCCAGCACAGGCTGGAAGATGCTGCACTCCCCAGGCAAGGGGGGCTCAGCTGGTCCAGGGGACTTCCAAAGCCAGTGAGAAGCGGTGATAGCCCCGGTGCCACGTCTGGCAGATGCGGGGACATGGCCCGGCTGAGAGAACGGAGACATGAAAAGCACTTCGCACCACAGCCGCGTTATCCCCTCATCCCTCCCCCTCGTCCCCTTCGGAGCTTCTTAACTTCAGAAACCTTCCTCCAGAGGAGTGTTGGAGTGACAGAAAACATTTTCCAAGCCTAATATCAGTTCCAGATGTTCACAGCCATTTCAGTTTGTACCTCACCCTGTAAAACACATTTCTCCCTCTCCCTCTCTCAAGTGCAGCGCCTGCTTGGTCCATGACATAATGCGCTGGCGGCCGGGCCGCGCTCACACACACACACACACACACAGAAACACACACGCTCGCGCCCTCTCCGAGAGCCCCGTGCTCAAACAAAGAGCATCACTCAACTACAAAGCCGTCGCACACATGGAGCTATGAGTAATTTCCACAAGTTTTAATAAACAGTTTGGGATGTAATTGCTCTCCGCCTATCTCGGCTGGCTCCCGAGCGCGGAGCCGCTCGCTCCCCGCGCGCTGGTGTTGAAAGCGTGGTTTGTTTCGCACACAAGTTCACCTCCTCTCCGCCTCAGATGGGCCAAGGGCTGTGTTTTTCTAAGCACCAGCAACAAGCCTCTTAAAAGAACCTCGTGCAGCCGAGGGCAACCGAGCCACGCAGGCTCCCGGCTCCCTCCACCCTGTCCTGCAGCATCCCTGCCTCGGGGGGAGCCCAGCAGGGAGCGGAGGGGACCCACACTAGACCTGCCTCACAACTCCCTCCTGACCCTGCTCCAAGGGGAAGAGGAACAAATGTTTCCTGGCTCAAGGGAATGGTTACATCTTCCAGTTGCAGAACAAAGGGGAGGCCAAGGAGTTCTGCGAGGGTGAGAGACTGGAGGCTTTTGAGGGGCAGGAGGAAGGCAGAAGGCAGGTGAGGCTGGGGCCAGGTACCACCTAGTGTGCCACGGGGATGAAGAACAGGTTGGCAGAGCTCTAGGCCCTGTCAGTGCCAGGAATCCCAAAAAGGAATGGCTACAACTGCAATAAAGTAAACAAAACCACTGTCCAAGCACAAATAACCCACTCATTTCAACTCAAGATTTCCAAGGGATGAGTGGCAGCAGCCTCAAGAGCCCAACAACCTTGCCAGATCCTCCCAGCTCAGAGCTGGCCCACTCTGCAAATACCTGGGATGCATCTCCCAGCAATGGGAACAACCTGCTCCTCCCTGCCAGCAGCTGGGAGACTGCTGGGGAAGGAAGATCTGCCTATATCCATCAAAAGCCATCCAAATTTCATATCCCACACCCCCCTCCCAAAGATTCCCCCTCTGAGGCTGAGTTATTGTTCTTGTGGATGCTGCTCAGATGGGAGGAGCTGTGGTGCAGCAGGATGGGTGGGTGATGGTGGTCAGGGGCTATCCAGGGCAGGATTTTTGGCTGTAGAGAGCTGTAGCAGTCAGCACCTCTGCAAACCTACACAAGGTATTTGCAGGGATCAAGTCATCTGGCATCAGAGGCCTGTAGGGTAACAAAGGAATGAAGGCAGGAATGTTGTTTGGTTATAAACAACACAGAAAAAAAGGGAGAGATTTAGGATTGGCTTTTCTCTTTAATTGTTCACAGGGTCATTCTGTCCCAAACAGTCCCCCAGAGCAGGGAGAGAGGAGGGAAGCTCCCCACAATGAATTCAATTGCCTGTCAAACACATGGCAGCCATAAAAGGGAAATAATAATAATAATCATAATAATCTGTATTTCCTACTCTGGCTGCCAGGCAAAGATCCAGCCACTTCAAAGGAGAAACCCCATGTTTCTCTGGTCTGGCCTCACCTGACTGAAGTGTGAGCAATCTGGAATCCCCATCCAAAACAAAGCCCCTCCTTTGGTGGCTTGTTTTCTTTCTCCATTACTGAAAGGTGTCCCCCCAGGATAAAGAACAAACCTTCTTCCATGCTGTAAAACCAGAGACATGACCCAGGGTCCATGGCCACATCGGGCAGCTTTGGGAGGGGATTCTGGCAAGGGGTAGGAGAAAGGTCCTGTAGGATGGGACTGGTGTATGAGCCAGGAACCAGAGCTCCTTCTTGCAGGGGGCTCCACAAACAGCCAGACCCCCCCAGGAGGTGGGGATCTGTCTCTCCAGCAGAGACAGGCCAGCTCTTGTAGCACACAATAGATGGGCTTGAGGTGAAGGGAGAGGGTGGAAACTTCCCAGTGGCTGTGAGGTCTGAATGATCTCCCTGAGCCTGTCTTCCCAACAGGGAAACACAGCTAAACATCTTGCCAGGGTGCCCTGGGAGCCCATGCAAGTCTGCATGTGGACAGCGAGGTTCTGCACTCCAACACCAGCCCTGTCCCACGTAAAACTCTGCTTTGGTCAACAACACCAGCTGGCCCCGACAACTCTTGTGAGCTTCTAAATCTCCCCCTTTTTTTCTGTGTGGTTTATAACCAAACAACATCCCTGCCTTCAAACTACATCCAAAATCCTCAAGAACAAAGCTATACGTTCTGCCTGGCTTTCCCTGCGGCACTGCCATCATTCACGGTCTCAAGTCCTATTTTCTGAAATCCATCACTGACTCACCCAAATCAAGTCCCATCCTTCACAGCCCTCTGCCTTGTCCAGCAGCTCCTGGAGCATGGACTGACTTGCTGACAAAGCCTTTGTAAGGCATAGAGCACTCAGTACAAGCCTGGGAACTACACTCCAACCCAGGGAAGATTCAGGTTCTCCTGGAGAAGTTTTGTCCTCTTTAAATGATCTCCCGAAATATTGCAGGTTTTGAGTTCCTTTGATAGGTGTGCAAGACAAGTGAAAATGTCCTTTCAAAGCAGGGTCACTGGTCACTCCCTGGAACAGACCCCTGAAGCCCTTGAGCTGTTGAGGGATGACCTTCCCCCTACAACCACCACCCTGTGGCATTTGAGACTGACCACATCAACACCCACTTCAGAAACTCCAACTCACAACTCTCCTGCCCAAAAAAAGGCAAATAATTTCCTTCTGCCTCACTGCATTTTTGTAATCCCCCTTCCTCTCAAACAGCCATGTCTGCAGAAGATTCCAGAAACCTCTCCTAAATGGAGCGGGTTGGACACCTCGTGTAACACCGTGGCTCTACGCACCACTCTCAGCAGCTCCCAGCCAGGCAGGGCACAGCAAGCATCACCAGGAGCCCTCTGCAGCACGAGGAGGTTGTCCTCCCTCACACCCACCTGTGTAGAGGTCTGTGTCCGTGTACTCGTCCACCTTCTTGTGCTGCAGGACGTAGTCCGACACCTTGGTCCCGATGGCAGGCTGCACATCCAGCCACTCCAAGGACACCACGGTGCTGGAGGGCTCCACGCTGGGGGAGAGCCGCAGGCTGGGCGGGAGACAGGAAAGAGAACGAGTTAAGACATGAGCTCCCTTTCAGGGGAGGAATCCATGTCTCCAAGCAGCACAATGCCCAAAAGGGCCCACAGCCACGCTCGTGGATGTGCCCACAAAGCCACAAGGGCAGAGCAGGCTGGTGAGCATCAATGAACTTCCAGCTGAAGGCCAGCTGAGTCCAGCCCAGTGCAATGTGTGCCCTTGGGAGCCTCCCCCTGCTCCTGGAAAAGGCAAGCTCATGCAACCCCAAATATCTCATTTAAAGGGGCCTTCATTGTCTGGGAGAGCTGCTGAACTTCAACAAGCAAAGCAAGGACCAACACCCCAGGAGCAAAACAGGAGAGGATCTGGGTTCTTGAAACCCAGCAGGGCTGAGTCCACAGGAGGGGAGGGTCAGGTCTGCATCGCCAGCGAGCAAAGGTGAGGGAGGGTGGGAGGAGGAGGAGGAGGAAGGGGCAGATGCGGTGTGAATTCACCCAGCTGCAAACCTCTGAGGCGTGTGGGCGAGAGCCAGAGCGGGGCAGCTGTGCAGGAGCCCCTGCCCAGAGCAGGAACAACGTGGGCTGGGATGAAGGCAGAGGAGCTCCATGCTCCTGGCCGTGCTAGTGCAGAGGCGTGCGCTCCCTCTGCGCCGGGGTAGATGACAACACCCAGTACAGGGCTACGGAGAGTCTGGCTCCAAACACACAGCATGTTTGCTGGACTCGGGATGGGAAATGAATCCCCCCCGAGGATATTGGCTCACTGAGAAGGTGTTCTGCTCCTTGTGGCTCGCTGGAGCCAGTCTTCCTGCTTTCTCAGCTAATTCCCCATCAGTTTGCTCCTGATTCGCTCTTGCTCTGACAAGCCACAATGAATTGCACTGTAATTCCATTTCTTTCAGCATTTAAAATCCCATTCTACAAGCCCTGCTAATCAGGTGATGAAAATCTATAAGGAAACCTTCCAGGGCCACGGCCGGAGCCAGGATATCCTAAAGGCATCAGTCACACTGTGAGGAGGGCTGGACTGCAGCCCCCAGGCCCAAGGGTGCAGAAGGAGGTGCCCATGGGCTCAGCCCCTGGGAAGTGGGGTGGTTTTGGGAGGCTGTGACCCACGTGAAAGCGGCTGGTGACCCGCGGAGGGCTCCCGGGGATACGTACACAGGCGGAGGGAGAGGGCTGCAGTTCGGGAGTCCGTTCTCATCGAAGGCGTTGAGGTCGCACCTGCACCAGTCTTCGATAACATCACCTTTCCCAGAGCACCAGTATGAGCTCATCAGGGCTCCCTTGAAGGCCTGACATGAGAACAAAAAGCGTGAACACGTGTGCTAAAGACTTGCTGAAATCTGGCCAGCGGCTCGGCCGCGGTGCTGAGCTGCGGGGGGAGAGTGCAGAGCCCTGGGATCAGGAAATACGGGATGGGATGGGATGGGATGGGATGGGATGGGATGGGATGGGATGGGATGGGATGGGATGGGATGGGATGGGATCAGGGGAGTGTGTCCTCCCCAGCTTTGCCATGGCCTCCCTGCATGGCCCTGGGCAGGGCCCTTCACCCCCCTGGGTTTAACTCCCATGTATTGAGGGATGCTGGTTCATCCCCGAACACTTTTGGAGTGGGGATGGGGATCTCCTGTGGGGGAGGACTGAGCTGCCTGAAGAAGCACAAACCTAAGTCCCTCTGTGACAGTGAACAGAGTACACACGGTACCTGTACACGCTGCTGTGCACAACTAAACCCTTCTGCTCTTCCCTGTGCCCTTCTGCCCAGCTGTTTCTGTCCCCCTGAGGATAAAGTAATTCCTACATTCCCAACAACACAGACCACTTCCATTCTTCTCACGGGTTTGTTATTCACACAAAGTGCCCTCCTGCAAGCAAACTGCTGCTTTATTCGCTTGTCTAAGGAACACTCGCAAGCAAAACAGCAGCACCTGGAAGGAAAAAATAAAACCTGGAAAATACTTGCAGGATGTCCACAGAAGCCACCATGACTGCTCCTAATAATACCAATGAATCCCTGGAATAATGACTGTGGTCTGAATTCCCAAAGACCTCCAGGTGCTAAGCCGTCCGTGTCTCCGCCGTGCTCATCCCGCAGCTCAGGGCGCTCGGTGCCAGTCCCCGCGCTGCAGGACGGGGCACCCCTCACTCCATACCCTGCCGTAGTTTGGACCACGTGGATTTATGGTGGTTTCTCCCACTACCCTTTGCTTGTAATTAAACTTCCAGCTTCAAAAACGTCTCTCCTTCACACACACAGAGCCAACGTCCAACCCGACCCTGCAAAGCCACAACGCCCATCTAGAATAATCACAACACCAAAACACCAGCCACCAAAACAAAGCTCTGTAACGCTTTTGACCTTTCAAGAGGCACATTTTGGAGCTGAAACACCTTCACAGGTCCTCATCTGCATGGAGCAGCCCTGCTTGTGGCAACACTGTTCCTCCCACGAAAAGTTGCCTGCGGAAGCCTGGCCCTGGTGATATGGCCTGTGCTGCCAGGATACGCCTAGAAATAAAACTGTGCCCTTTGAGGAGGACAGGGACAGCTCAGGCTGCAGCATTTAACAGAAAGCTCTAGGAAAAGCGCCATCCCAGGGAGGTTTCTGAAAGGAGGAGGTATAAATAGAGCCTGACGTCAGGGCTCTCATTGTCCAGGGTTTTGTCGCTCTCCCCAAACACCCCCAGCACCTTTAACAAGGCGCCTCAAGGCTCTTGCGTCTGCAAAATTTTCTGCTTCCAGGCATTGACAAAATGGGACTGTTCCAGATGGAAAAAATGGAAAAAAAAAAACCCAAAAAACCCCAAGAAAGGAATGAACACGTGAAAGAGAGAAAATGTGATGTCATTTCACTTTGTTCTTTAGAATGTAATTGAAGTGCTGGGCTGGAAAGGGCATCCAAAGTAACTGGAGAGAGGGATGAAGAGAGGAGTTTATCTGACACCCAGATAAATGGATGCAGGCACACGTCTGCAGAGAGAGAGCGCCGGGCCCGTGCGGGAGAGGAACAGCAAAGGATGTGTGCAGATGGATGGGGAAGCATGTGCTCTCCCTGGGAAGCAAGAGAAATACCCTCTGCTGAGGGTACCTGTGTGCACAGACAGGCGCTGCGGGCCAAGGCAGATGTGTGTGATCGTGGGAAGGGCTGCGCTGTCACACTGCTCTGCTGTCCCTCAGCCCCAACCCCTGCCACTCCGCACACCCCCTCCCTGTCCCCTGACCCAGCTCTTCCCTGCACATCCCCAGCCTAGGGAAGAAACCCCACCCGCCCCATCCGTGCCCTTTAGCAAATCCAGTAGTCAATTCCTTGTTTTCCTTTTTCCTGCTGTTAAGCACGAGCTGGATGAGCAATCCCCTCTGCTCCGCCTGCCCAGCCTCGCATACGTTTTAATTAGATCCTGCAGGTACCCAGCTGTCATCTGCCTTGTGTCACCCTTCACACAAACGAGGTTAGGGGATGGAAGCTGCGCTCATTACGGTGAGCACACCTCCACCCCCTCACTGGGTTACCGGGAGCACAGCCGCCCGTGCTGGCTCCTGCCTCCGTCCTGACTCATGTCAAGGCCAGGCTGGGAGAGCCAGGCAGCCAGGGCTTGCCCCTGGTTTGCCCCTTGGTGCTGGGCACTGGTGGGGCCACACCTCGGGTGCTGTGTCCAGTTCTGGGCCCCTCATGACAAGAAGGACATTGAGGGGCTGGAGCGTGTCCAGAGAAGGGAACGGAGTGGGAAGGGGCTGGAGAGTGAATCATTCGAGGAGAGGCTGAGGGAGCTGGGAAAGGGGCTCAGCCTGGAGAAAAGGAGGCTCAGGGGGACCCTGTGGCTCTGCACAACTCCCTGACAGGAGGGGGCAGCCGGGGGGGGTCGGGCTCTGCTCCCAGGGAACAGGGACAGGAGGAGAAGGAACGGCCTCAGGCTGGGCCAGGGGAGGTTCAGGTTGGATATCAGGGAAAATTCCTTCCCAGAAGGGGTGGTCAGGCATTGGAAGGGGCTGCTCAGGTAGGTGGTGGAGTCCCCATCCCTGGAGGTGTTCAAGAAACAACTGAATGCCGTGGTATGACAAGGGGGTGATTGGTTAAAGGTTGGACTCAGTCTTGGAGGTCTTTTCCAACCGAAATGTTTCTGCGATTCTGTGACTTCTCTTGCTTGCCAGTGGAATTCCGAGCCAGTGGCTTCTGGGATTTTCCCACTGGTGCTGGGGAGTGCGTGTTGAAGGGTGGGGAAGCATAAAGAGCAAATTGATGGGGAGCAGAAATGGGTAAGATCACACAGAAAGAAGGGAATGGCAGCTGCCACCCAAACAAGGAGCCCACTGGCACAGCAAGGCAGGGAGCGATGGACAAGGATGCAGTGAAGGTGCTGAGATCCATCCCATGGGAAGCTGCAGCCTTTGGGAGAGCTTCAAGTGGGAGTGAGTGCACAGGGACCTTCCTGATTGCTGGTGGCTGAGGACCACCTTCCCCTCCTGCCTTGGGCTGGGCTCTCCACATCTCCTGTCCTTCCCTGCCATGCTCAGAAATGCCCAGCAAATGCTCTCCTCCCTGCCAGGAGACAGCACCTACACGAGTCCATCTCACACATGACCGCTTCCATTTTGGAAGCTTCATCATGGTGGTCATGTTTTCACAGGCCCAAGAGGGTCTGGAATCACGAAGGGCTTCCCAGGAGCAAACTGATCTACTGGGAATGGCACTGGCCCCCAGTGCACCGTCCTGCGCTTGCCAACCACCCCCCAGGACCCCAACACCCCTCTGTGCCCTAAGGCAATTTTATCTTTCATTTAAAAGTATCCAAATTGTATTGTTTCCCTGTGAGTCAGCCCATTTAGTTTATGTCCTTCGGTGCCAGAGGGGAAATTTATGAGATGAGAAACTGGCTCGAAACGTTTATTTTCTAGATGACGAGTCATGCCATTAGATATATAGCTTTATGAATCATAGCAACAGCATCTAATTTGCTCTTAAAGGTATAATAGGTCTGATTCCCCACACCCATGCACACACATATACTGGATTGATAGTTCCCCCCTAGGATGGCTAGTTCATTTGTTTTGACACAAGCAAGACTTACAGGACCATAAAGCCCCATCTTACCATAAGCTAAGCCTATTCATAAAAAAAATATTAGGGAAACGAACGATCAGCTAAGCACATTTATCCTACACTCGATTGCATATGGATCTTTCTCCTGTTGTTATTTGTGCTCAGGGGGAGGCCATTTGGCCCCATTTTATAGCTGAGACACTCTGCAACAGAATAGAGAAGAACACTTCCTTTGTCCTCTGTAAGACCTGGCTGATGGAGGGAGAAGCATGAAGTTATTTCTGACCGTGGGTTTTCTGTTGACACCCCAGGAGAGGGAAGGGATAGGACATGAAGGAACCGTTCAGATCAGCATTTGCAGGACGCAGCACACACCACGGGGCTGGTGTTTGCAGATGGGATACTGGTAAGGGCACATGTTGGGTGCTTATCTGTGAATATCTGGTCTTCTCCATGGCTGAGAATGATATGAAATCTGGCTCATTGAGTCTAGGAGGCACATCTCTGTTTCTGGAAAAATTAAAAAAAGGAAATACAGGGAGATAAAAAAAACAACCACAGGTGAACATGGAGGCTGGACAGAGATGCGCTGCGGATAAAGGAGATGAACTGGAAGCCGGAACTTTGGTTCATTTTAGATTTTGCACTGATTTCCCAGTCTTTGTTTGCCTTTTTGTTCTTCTCAATGCAGAAGGAGAGAAGGAAGAGCGGAAGCAGGCTGAGCCATGCCAGCAGACAGGCTCCATCCCATGTCCAGGGACACGGCAGCAAAGGGAGACATCCTGTCCCTTCCTGTCTGCAGCACGGAGATGGGGCCTGCACACCACCACCACCCTGCCTCAGGCACAGGCAGGAGCCACCAGAGCAGGATGTAGGCTCAAGAAGGGATTTCACAGCCTGAACAGGATGCTACCACGATGGCAGGGTGGCTGGAGGAAAAGCCTTCCACGCCCTTCCAGCAAGGCTCAGTGCTGTTCACAGGAGATAACTGGTGCTCCTTAGACTAGACATCTCTGGAAGGGGGGCGAAGAAAACGAAAAAGGAGAGGAAAGCTAAGGATTTCCCAGGCCAGAGACTCTTTCCAGGATCATGCAGTTCGTGCCCGAAAGGCCGCTCCGGGTTCACAGCAAAGGAGGATGTTGGCAGGGGATCCCATCCCGTGTCGTTCACACCCTGCCTGCCTTGCACCGCGATTCCCCCGGGAGCAGCACCACCAGCACTTCATCCTGGCCAGGGACATCAGCGCTCTGCTGGAAAGGGCAGGGTGCTGGAAGGGACCCAGGGCGGGCAGCATGCTGGTTTCTGTGATTTGCGGGACCCGAGGGAGCGGCAGAGGACACCGTGAGCGCTGGCAGCGGGGGAAATCAGAGCCCTCTGCGCTGCAGCGAGCCCGGTCCCGGGGAGCCGGCTCCACTTTCACACCTCGGCACAAAGCTGCCCATTCCAGCCCGACCTGGGCGTGACAATGCGGCCATTCTTCCCCTGGAAACGCGAGCTGGATGCGGGCTGGAGCTGCAGCGCGATGCTCCAGGGCCAGAGGAGGAGGAGGACAAGGGCCAATTAGCAGGTATTAAGACAAAGCAACAACAAATATAAAGAAACGCACCTCGGACCAAACCAAAAAACTCACCTCAACCACAAAAACGCTGTCCTCACTGGCCCAGGCTCCCTGTCAGCTTTGGCAGTGGAAAAAGAAATCCCTGGCTCCGGCTCCCCGAGCCCTCAGGGGCTGCTCTGTGTGTGCAGGGAGGGCTGCTGTCCTCCAGCAGCTCTGCCATCGGTGCTGGATTAGGGTCAAACTGAGCCCACGGCCTTGGGGACACCGTTCATTCTGGCTGAAAGCACCCTGCCAGCCTGGGGACACTGAAGTGGACAGCGGTGGCTGTGCTCTGCTCTGCAGGAGATGGCTCCTTGGCAAGGGGTGCGGAGAAAAGATGGGGAGTTTTGCTCCAGCCTCAGTTGTCATCTGAGCTGGTGACCCCCAGCACGTGAAGAAGCTCTCTCCAAAGGCCCTGCCAGGGTCCCAGCCATGCTCTGGGCTCCTGCTGAGGCCAGCGGGACCAGCAGCAGAGGGATGTGCCCCCCAGCAAGCCCCCACACCATGGTCTGGGCCATGTGTGCTGCGAGGAGGAGGCCACGGCTGCAGCAAATGCTGAGATTACTCAATTTTTGAATTAAAGCAAGGTCCTAGGGGTCTTCTAAAAATCCAGGCTCCACATCCATTTGTCTCCTTAAATACACACAGCAGGAGTTTGAGTCCATTTCCCAGTAGGAGCGAGATTGATCTCTCCTGCCTCCCTTCTCCACACCCCCCTCACCCCACCGCCCTCTAAGCACTTCTGCAGCTGGCTGGGCTGCTCCACAGAAGCTTGTTTCAGGGTTTTTGGGGGGAAAAACGAACAGACCACGAACAGGAGGGACCACGCTGCCCGACATGTTTTCGCTTTCCTCCCCTCCACTGGCCAGCCTGCCCTGTGGCTCTGGACACGCACACCTGTGTCCCTGCCGGAGATGCTGCTGGGAGGGGATGGGGGAAGCAGGGCATTCCCTGCCTTCCTGCAAGGGACAAGGAGGTTTGCAGATCATGCAGATCATGCAGACCTGTGCTCTCACTCTCAGCCTGCGCCTCTGGGTACTCCAGGGCTGTGCTGGGCGGTAAGAAAGATGTTGCCCACCCCATGGGGAGAGGGCAGGCACAAGCACGTTTAAGGTGGAAGAGGAAAGTCACCATAAACCTGGGGGGACTCTAATTGGGGTGAGGAGCAGCTCTTCTCTGACTCCAGGATGTTCCCTACAAGGAAAGCACCCGGGGTCACCACATCTCTCTTCCCTCCCACCACATGCACCCAACATCATCCAGCCCTCAAGGTGTGGGGAGTATTTTGCCAGCAGAAAGCCCCGGCACAGACAGAAGCTCTTTGCTGTTGGGCCTGGCCAGCCACTGACACTAGTGAAGGAGGTTTCCTCCACAGCCCTGCAGTGGAGAATCTCCTCCAGCTTCATATGGGGGGACCCCTGTGGTGTCTGCACTGCTGCAGGGCACGAAGGAGGCAGAAGAGAGATGGTGACATCAATAAAAACTGATGTAGGTTCCACAGAGATCCAGAGAAGTCCCTGGAAGGTGACAGCCAAGGTCACAGCTTCTCTGTCTCTTTACACCTTTTGAGTCCCCAGCGTGAGCAATCAGACTGAGGAGCACTGGAGCTGCAACAGCAATGGTCCTGTAAAATACTCGGATTAGCTGGATCTCACCAGGTGACTGCGACCGGTGCAGAGGGGACTCCAGCACTGCCTCTGCTCCAGCAAGCAGTGCTTCCTGTAAAACCTGCCACCCACAGCCACACCAGTTGTGACAGCTATGGAAAAGCCATTCTCCAAAGCCCTTCAAAAAGTGCTTGGACCTCCAAACACACCTCCTTCACCCTGGCAAGCTCCAGCACTGCCACAGTCCCCAGACAGGCTGCAGCGACCAGTGATGGTGCAAGTTCTCTGACCAACTCTATTAAACCACGGGGGGAAACAAAGAAACTCCTAGCAGGAACTCAATCCATAGTTCTCATTGCACACAAGAAGGAAAAGAGGGGCCTGATACTCTTCCTGATACTGAGATTGTTTCTCCCCACTGCTGGGAGCAGGAGCCATGCTGGAGTTGGGCTGGGAGGACAGATCACACACAGCTGAGAGTTTCCTCGAGGACATTTCCTCTGGACAAATGCTCCCTGGACAGCAAATGGCAAAACTCCTGGAGCCCTTTACATTTCAGGCCCTTGCTTCAAAGCAAGAAGAAAACAGCAATTCCCACTGACATAGAAATAAAGAGTTTTCTAACTCATTTCACATGGGCAAAGTGATATATTTTCACTTCATCTCCTACTTGGAAATGGTCAGTTTTAGCTGAAATCAAACATGCACACAAAGAAAAATCACAGATCAGCCCACAGCAGACACCCAGCATGGAAACTGAAACCCCAGCACTTAAGAGTCTGGCAAGGTCATCAGCAGCTGAGAACACAGCCTTGGACCAGGCGGTAGCTGTAAATTTTAAAAAGTGCATAACTCACTGCACTAAGGCAGATGAAAAGACAAACCTATTAAAAAAATACACATCCTGAAGAGGGCAAAATGTCTTTACCTGTGTTTTGCTTCATGTTTGCTCCTCAGCTCATACAGGAAAACTTTCAGCCAAGTTTATAGTGATGCCTTAGGTTTTAACTCTTATATTTTTTCAAATTCTGCATTCCCAGTGTGTGACTCTGAGCTGCCTTGCAGCCTGTCAGCTGCTGCTCTCTCATGCTCACACAGACATAACAAAGCCTCTCCAGGCCTGCTCTCCAAGGACACCCAGCCCGTCCCAGGCCCAAAATGTGTAACCCAGCACCTTGAGAAGGGGGGCGAGCTGAGGGGCAGTTCCATCATTAGCTAAAGTTTAATTGGCCAATTTATGCTGATCTGCAAATGGACCAAACCTGTAACAGTGTGAAGAACTCGTGACTCGGGGTCCATCTCGGGTGCAGCCTTTGGGCTGCCCAGGGTGTGCCTCTGAAGGCCTTTCCAATAAATATCCACCTTTATTCCCTTACTCCTGGCTAGGCTCTGTTTCCAGGCTGGCCTTTTAGGCATCAACAGAAGTCAATATCCACCTTGTTAATGACCTTGTTCTCTGTCTGTATGTACAGCACTATCTTTGTGGACACATATGCAAAGAGAACCGTGTCTACAATTACTGGTTTTTTACCACTACAGGAGAATTGGGATGTTCCTGCAGCTCCTCTAAGGTCAGCACTTGCTGTATTGATTGAGGATCATCTACACGAAGGGACAAAAGCAGGCAATGGAGCACTCAGGATTGGAGATGCTGGACTTGGTTCAGCCCAGGCATGTGAAAATCCCATTTATGGCACAGGAGAACACCACTCTGCAGTGCCTGGGACACCCCTGGGCTTCTATTTGGTGCTGAAAATGGGTATTTCATCATCCAGATGGTACATGAGATGCTCCTGGTGGCACACGCCCTGTGGGAGCCTCTCTCAGTGCACAGAGCATGGTCACAGTTTAAACTGGTGGCATTCTGGCTCTCTGCTGGGTCTTGGTGACAGGCCACTGTCCCCGTGGTGGTGGCAGCTCCTTACCACCCCTAAATCCCTTTCCCTTTCATGGTAACCCTCCCTGCTCACAGGGGAAGGCGAGGGAAAGACAATGCCTCTGCCCTCCACGAGCATCTCTCGTGCTCGAGCTCACGATGCCACATGAGGATGGGGACACCCTCTCACACAGGCAGCACTAACCCCACACCAAACCCTCCTCTCCCGGGTCCCCATGAGCTCCACTTCCCCCAGAGAGGCAGATACAGCTCTGCCCAGCCCCAGGCTGCCCTGAGAAACCTCCAGTGCAGAGAGCCATGGCTTGTGCCGAGGTGGCAGCAAGTTCCTCAGCAGTGGTGGGGTTCAGCCTTCAGGAACTGAGACTTGTCCCTGCCTGTGGGGCCAAGGACAGCAAGAGAAGGAGAGGGAGAGAATAAAAATCCTGCAGGAGACAGCCTGGTAGACACAAGGGGGAGAAACAAGCTGGGGTGAAGGGATGGAGGGAGCAGGACAGCCCATCAGAAGTGAGCAAGAAGGGGAAAGGAAAGTGATGGAGCTGATGCAACACAAGGGATTCATGCTGAGAGAACAGGAATGACTTGAGAAGAGAAGCAGGGGCAGGGAAGGCAGAAAGCACTCCCTGTGTCCTGCTGCAGCAAGGATGGGAATGGTCTTGGATGGGTTGTAGGGAGGAAGGGGATGAGAGAGCCTGCTGTCAAGAGAAGCCCACAGCCAAAACAACCAGACCCAGCTAAGGAGGGGGTGGTCAGAGAAAGCAGTGTGACCCCACCTGCTGCCCACCCCAGGACCTTCCACTGTGGATGGCACAGAGTGACCTGTCCTGGCATGTGCTGCTCACTGCCAGCTCCCTCAGCACCTGCTCTGGCAGCATCCCCCACCCTGCAGCAGCCCAGATCCCTCGCCCTGTCATCTCTAATCCCAGCCCTGCCCATGGACAGCTCCCTGGGGTGAGGGGGGAGCAGACTCACACACAGCACCCTCACACAGGGACAGGCTCCCAGAGGATGCCCCTCCACCCCCGGGCGAGCAGGTGGAAGGTGAAGGAGGAGGAGGTGGAGAGATGCAGGGAGCACAGCCCCCTGGAAGATTGCTGGGGTGTCTCTGGCTTGGTTGCTTTGTTGGGGTTTTGTTTGTTTGCCGGTTTTCCCGGCGCCTTGGCAGAAAGCACAATGCGGGCTGAGCTCCAGCTGCAGCTGATGGGGCCAGCCCTCGCTGGAGCCAGGGGAGCAGGGAAGGGAGGGAGGCAGGGAGGAAGGGAGGCTGCTGGTGGAACAGACTACAGCTCCCCAGGACACAGAGGCACCCCAAACGAGCCCAGCAGTGTCGGCAAGACTGGGGGGACAGGTGAGGAGGAGGAGGAGGAAGGGGGGAGTCTGCAGCCAGGCCCAGAGAGGCAGGGTGGCATTGTCACCTGGGCACAGGGCTATGCAGGGGACCCGGTGGTGAGCAGGGTGCGAGGAGATCCTTCAGATCCCACTGGGCTCTGCACTGTTACCCCTCCTCGCTGGCTAACCTACCTCCTGCATCCCAAACAGAATGTCTTCTCGCAGATTGCTGCTGGGAAGCACATCTTTCTTGCTTGAAGGAAAGCAGCCTTCCCACTGCTCTCCCTGTACCTGTAACGCCTCATCCCAGCACTGCCCTGGACAGGCTGATAACAGCAGGTCAACCTCTACACAAGAACTGCCCAGCAGGAAGAGCAGGCGTGGGTGGGGAAAGAATGCAGGAAGAAAACATAGTGGGAGAAAGAGAGTTTGAGGAAAAGACCCGGAAAGAGAGGGGAACTGAGGTGTGCAAGTCAGGCATGGCTTCGTGTAAGAACCAGTGGGGGTTGATAGATGGGAAAGCAGGAGCCAGATCAAGAAGTAGGCAAGGAGGGAGAGTCCCCATAAGAGACTTGGGTACTGAGCATGAGGGCTCTTCTCCCCATGGATGTGGGAAGGGGATGGAGCATCGTTCCTGGTGGTCACACCTCCGCGTGCCTGGATTGTTTCCTGACCTGCAGCCCTCCGTGTCCCACCCACAGCTGCTGCGCGCTGGCTCACTCCAGACATCCTAATCAAGTGCAGGCTCAGTGCTAATAAGTGACTTTAAGCAGGTCTGTCATTTTTGTACTTGAGACTGGGGTCAGAGGGCTGCAGAGGGGGCTGGGAGTGGCAGTGAACCGAGAAAGTGGGAACTCAATCTCCACAGGATTAACACTGAAGCTCTTGCAGGAGCCCAGCCCCAGGGATGGGTGACCTCCAGCCTGCTTGGTCCCTCCTGGAGTAACAGTGACCTCCTGTGGCTGCGGGACCGTCCCAAGGGGATGGCTCTTCCCTCCCTCTGCACCTTCGCAAAGCCACGCTGGAGCCCTGGAGGGCTCTGGCCACCCCTCACACAGTCATGTCCGAGACCTTGGAGCCAGGAGTGAAGGACTGAGCTGATGCTCGGCCCCTGAGACCTCTCCACAGGACACATCCTGCACAGCAGCGTGGACACTGGGAGTGACCGTGGCCTTGGCTGCTTACGGCATTGCCTTGACCGTACTGAAGGCAGGAGGTGCAGGTCTGAGAGGGCTGTGGGTGGCAGGCAGCAGGACCTGCCCGCTCCATCACCGACACCATCCCGCAGCATTCCCCTCCAAACACACACAAAAACACCACCTGGCTCCTGGGAACCTGCAGCGACTGCGGGGGGGATCTGAGAGGGGACTGAGCGAGGTCACAGAGCGGGGGCTGGCCCGTCACAGGCTCACTCACCTCCCTGGTGTCGTTGTCCTGGATCAGAGCGTACAGAGGCACCACCCTGTTGATCTCCAGCAGGACCGGGGTCGGGCTGAGCTGCTCCTTGCCGGGGCGCCGGCACAGGTGGCAGGTGGACGGGCAGCGCCCTTTCTCCTCGCAGTGAATCTCCACGCCCGAGATGAGGTGGTCGTCTGACAGCATCTGTGCTGTCAGCAGGCCTGACAGGTACGTGATGAAGGGCATGGATTTCAACTCCTTCTTGTTCCCAAGCTCAGTTGTTTCTGGGTTATAGGGAGAGGGAAGAAACCAAACAGTATTAAACAAATCTCAGCACAGGTCTCTCTTCCCAAAGCCAAACTGTGCTGCAGCCAGGATAAATGCAGATGCTGAAGGTGTAGGCCAGGTGGGAGCAGGAAAACAGAAAGGCCAAGGAGAGAAGGAGAAAAAGAGGACCTGCAGGTCACTGCTTGGAAGCGTGAGCATTTCCAGACAAGCATGTCTAAACTGACAAAAGTGATTGTTCTTGTCTTTTCTAACTCGTATTCTTCTTTTTTCTAACTTGCATATCCACTTTCTGTGCTCAAAATGAGAAAAATCACCTCATTATATCTTCCCTGCCCAAGAGAAACATCCCCAAAAGGACCAGGCCAAGGCGCTGAGTGCCCTTATCCCCACCCTAACAGCAGCCCCCTCTAGACCTTGTGGTCCTCAGGTCACTCTTGTGGGTGACACATTATCCAGGGCACTGAAATGGATCCAAAGAGGCTGCAAAAAGACTACATGGAGGGATGGAGCCTATTGGCAGTGGGGGAAAGCAGGTACGAGAACACACTCACTGCATGGAGAACAGACGGAGGCATTGCCAAAGCCAAACTGCCAACACTGCTTTCAGGAAACATTCAAACCTTTGAAACCCACTGGGAAACCTCCTGGTGGTCTTAAGCACAAGGCAATAAACCTTTACTTTGTTCTGTGTTCATCCAAACACTTGCTAAGGCCAAGGGAAGTATCACACTTGAGCAAAGGAGACATGACCCCAATGTCTGTCCTGTACATTTCCATCTAAATTCTTTGTAGCTGGGTTGATCCAAGAAGGTCCAGCCTGTAGGTGACAGACCTACAGAAGAAAAGGCTTTCTCCATCTTATGGCTGTTGCCTCCAGCAACAAATTCCCAGTCCTGAGAAGGAGCTGAAGAGGAGCGAGGGCTGTCTCAACACGCTCGGCTTGCAGTGACATGCAGCTGATCTGGCAAGGCACAAGTCGTTTGGAAATACAAGTGAGCAGTATTCATTCATGACTCCTGGAGCCCTCGAGGGTGGGGACAGCCCTTCCCTGCTGCTTGGCTGTCAGGGAACACTTCTGTGCACAGGATCAAAACTGTCATGGGAAGAACGAGCAAATTCCGACCAAGCCATGTTTTAGCGGAATAGAAGGGGGGCAGTTGCTAAGATAAATTAAAACAAGGCTGCAGGGAGATGTTTCAGCATCTGGGGAGACGCTGGTGTACACAGACATGGGAAACAGGAGTTGGAGCTGCTTCCTGGAGAGATTATTTTCTAGAAGATCAGCTCCAGGCAACTTCAAGTCTCATAAGGGAAAGCCATGAAGCCTTGAAAAACAGGGTGGCAGATAAAGAAGGGATTTATAGGGGGATACCATGAGCCTCTTCTCACTCGCGAATAAGAGTAACATCTTTTAACATCATGACTAAAGTACATGTAGAAGAGAAAGGAGATAATGACACTTCTGGGCTGCAAAGCTTCTTCACCAGAGCTGAAGCAGCTTTAGGGATCCATGGGGAAGGAAGTTTTGAGGCCATGCTTTAAGGGAGGACATGAACACAGCGCTGAAAAGACAGTGGAATCAGTTATGTCATGACTGGCAACAGGATATCAAACCTTCCTTCTGAATTACTGGCTTTATAGCTAAGAATTACAGACCACTATAATCCAACCAGCGGGAGCAAAGCCATTTCAGGAGCAGCAGTGCTCAGGTGGAGCCGCACAGGGGAAGGCCCAGAGTTCTGAAAATGAGGTAAGGTAGAAAACTGTGAGCAGAACAGCTCCCCTTCACCAGCAGCCATGGGCTCAGTGACAGATTAACCATGGAGCCGGGTGACTCATGGCAGACCTGTGAGCACAGCAGACTTGGTGGATGAGGTGGAATTGGCTGTCTGCAGTTAATCCTCTTTAGAGCAGATCCCAGCCGCACTGGGGAAAAGGATTCCTTTGCAGACTGGCAAAGGATTCATGGTGCTCCCTTGTCCGAGGGCTCTGGGTACAACTCCAAAGGAGCAAAATGAAATAGGACATGGCTCAGCAGAGGGAAACTGGCTGAACTGTCAAATTGCCAGCTCTCATCCAGACAAACTCTTGGAAGTCATCAGCACTGGATAGCAGTTCCTGGTAGCTTTTGTGGAATGGGCTTGGGGTGCTTAAGTACAGCCCTAACAAAATAATCACCCCATTTCTGCTACTGGAACCCGTGTAGGAGCACCAGCAGCACACCCTGCTTGTGAGCCAGCTCCTCCAGAGCCACAGACAGGCAGTGAGGAGGAGATGCTGCTCCTCATCTGCTTGCTCAGGTGCCTCATCCCTAGAGAGCTGGATGAGTGCTGGACACAGTGCTTCCTTCTCATCCCACCCACATCCCCCACCCACCACTCAGGGCATCTCACAGAGGAGGTTTTCAGATCTGAGAGGTATTTTCTCTCTAAAACATATTCCTGTACCTGCCATTGAAACTGTAGCCTGGTAAGATGGGACTGGGGTCCCTCAATTCCCCCCTGTCCTACACCTGACATGGGTTTTGGTTATCTCTTCAGCCCCCTGCATGCAAGGAGAGGGATCAGCAGTGAACTGGAGAAGCCCCATAAGTTCTTGTAGGCTCAGCCTGGCTTTTATTACCTGCATAGAATAGGATAACCTCCCAGGGCACTCCTGCAAAGCCTCTGCCTCACTCCTGGGGAAGGGCTTTGCAGGTGACCGCTGCCAGGGTCCTTTCTGGGAAGAGGAGGAGACTCGGCTGCAGCAGCGAGGACACAGGGAACCCTTATCAGCCCCTGCATCTGAACATGCTGTCACTGACACTGCTGGCAACTCAGCTGAACCCTGGCAACATCTGTTTGGGAGCAGAGAGCCTCGGATGCAGTTGGACGCACCATGGCAACTTGTGGGAGTTATTAGTTTGTTTGTCTGAAATACGGATTTAAACACAAAAAAAACCCAAAAAAACAACAAAGCAACACCACCACAAAACAAATAAAATAACAGCCTCGTGCCAGGCATCAGGCCTTGTGTGAGAAAGGGAGGATGAGCAGCACAGGGTGTGCAGAGGTACCATTTGCCTGCTGGGGTGCCTGGCTCTGTTTCTGGGCTCTACCAGGATTTGATGATCCCACAGCACGAGGTGAGTGCCTGCACAAAGGGTCCCTGCTCGGGATGCAGCAGTTGCTGGTGTGGGGAAACGCTTCCAGCATTACCAGCAGCACCTCCTGGTGCCTGGACATGAGGGAGCAGGGTAACACCACCACTACAACAAAAACAACAGCGCAATGCCTAACTGCTTTGCACCGGAGTGCTGTCCTGCCTTGGGAGCTCCCAGGAGAAGATGGGTTTCCTACTGGTCCAGCATTTCATACAGCACCTCTTCCAGAAGATTCCCAAGTCATCCCAAAACTGGGAATCATTCCACTTGCCACAAGAATGCAGCTGTGTCAGGGGTAGGATGGGATATCTCCCGAAGAGCAGAAATGCTTGGAACAAGGAGAGGAGAAGGCTCTCCAGCTGGAGTTGTAGGGGGAATAGCAGCAGCAGACCCAGGTAGGGATTCCTACAGGCTCAGCGGGTTAACCCCACCAACACCTCAGGCTGCTCAGCTGAGACTGATTTAGGACCTGGGATTTGCATTTCATGCAAGGAAAAGGGAATTCTGGTCCACATTCCCTGTACACTACCCTTCACTGGACAGACCTAGTGCCACCATGGGCAGGACAGTGGGGACTTATGGCCAGGACACATCTGCTGACACAGGCTGCCTGTTTATCACCTGGTGGAATAATATCCTTTTTGCTGACAAATCCATCCAAAGGGAGTTAGAAAGGAAATCAATAGATGTGTTTGCCTGGGAATTTCTCCTGCACTGAGATATTGTCAGTGCCTGGCCACCAGGTCTATGAAGAGCTTGGACAGATTTAATCCTGCCCACTGTTAGTGATGGGCAAACCCTGTCGGGGCTGCGAGGAAGGTGTGGGCAGTTCCAGGGGAGTCAGTCTGGCACAACCATCCATGTGTGTGGGAAGGATAGGACAGCACAAGAGGGAATGGCTGGCAAAGGGCAGGGTTAGATAGGATATTAGAAGAAATCCTTCCCTGTGAGGGCGGGGAGGCCCTGGCACAGGGTGCCCAGAGAAGCTGTGGCTGCCCCTGGATCCCTGGGAGTGCCCACGGCCAGGCTGGACGGGGCTTGGAGCACCCTGGGACAGAGGAAGGTGTCCCCGCCCATAGCAGGGGGCTGGAACGAGATGGGCTTTAAGGACCCTTCCAACCCACACCATTCTGTGACACCAGCCCTGGCTGAGGGGGAAACACCGCCCCAGCCAAGCCATCAACCAACCACCAACCCCCCAGTCCCGGAGCTCAGCGTGGGCTGGGCAGGAGATCGCTCCCGAGGAACCGCTACGGGACTTTTGGGACCCGCAGCCACCCCGCGGCACGCACCCCGCGTGGGAACGCCATCCCCGGGCGGAGGCCCGTGCTCCCGGGGGATGCAGGCTGCGGGCGCGGAGCTCCCCACGGGCACCGCGGAGCCACCTGCCCTGCCCTGCCCTGCCGTGCCCTGCCGTGCCCTGCCCTGCCCTGCCGTGCCCTGCCCTGCCCTGCCCTGCCCTGCCCGCGGCGGGGCCCGGCTCCGCGGGGCAGTTGTGGCCGTGCCGGTCCGTGGGGCCCTGCTGCCCTCTCGTGGCACCGCGGCAGGACGGCGCTGGATCCCGGCGTGCGGCACATCCCGGGATGCGGCCCCGCGGGCTCCCACCGCTCCGTGCTCACCCGGGGGCGGGAGTGCGGCAGCGAGGATGTGCCACATCCCCGGGGTGTCAGGGCTTGATAAACTCCCGAGCGTGAGGCTCCGCGATCCCTTTTAATCTCCTGTTCACAGCGTGTGAGCGGGCTGGAATGGACCTTACAGATCATCCCATTCCAACCCCCTGCCATGGGCAGGGATGGCTCCCATCAGCCCAGGTTGCTCCAAGCCCCATCCAGCCTTGCTCTGAACACGTGCAGGGATGGAGCAGCCACAACCTCCCTGGGCAACCTGTGCCAGTGCCTCACACCCTCACAGTAAAAAATTTATTCTCAATATCCGATCTAAATCTCCCCTGTTTCAATCTGTACCCATTACTCCTTGTCCTGCCACCACAGTTCCTGGAGAAGAGTCCCTTCATGTCCACAGTGCCTCTGCCCCTCCTCACACCCCTCCTGTGCCTGCTGCTCCCAGCTGATTAACCAAAGTCAATTAAACACAACCCTGACATCCAACATCAAGGTGTGACCAGAGAGCTGCACCACGGTGCTTGTGAATGGTGTGGCACGTGTGACCCTGCCACAGCCCCGCTGCCATGGGGATGATCCCAAAGGTACCAGCAGGCAGAACCTGGAGGAAGATCATCTCTGCTGCCTGCAGGTTGCACAGGCAGGATCTCACCTCAGCTTCAGAGGTTTACACACTTGCAAGCCCGAGGTCTTAAGAAAAAAAAGAGCTCTTAGAGACCTCAGATAACCATCTATGAAAGGGGACTCTGAAGGTATCGCCTGTGACACCGCTTTGTCAAAGGAACTGGCTCTGCAGACGCTGCACAGCCCCCAGTGTCCCCCCAGTGCCTGCGCTGGGTCCCAGGAAGAGCCCCCAGAGCCCTGCCCTGCCCATCCAACCCCTGGCAGCATCTCAGTGCTCGCTCCCCTGCCTCCAAGACACTTTGGCCCCACAGAGGTGGCTCCATGACCCTCCAAACCACCCCCCCGCCCATGGCAGCTGGCTCCCTCCCTGCTCCAACACGCCCGCACGCCCCTTTCCCATGGGATGGCTGAGATCTTCCCAACCCTGCCAGCTGGATGTCTTGCTACCAGCACGGGGCAGCCCCTTGGGACACACCACCTTGTCCATGGGCCAGGGTGATCGGGGTGGGTCCCAGGCTGGACAACGTTCCCAACCTTCCTTGTCATGGTAAGGTCCCCATACTCACACATGATGGATAAAATCATCAGCTTGTCATTGTCACCTCTAATTAAATCCAGAGAGTCCTTTGTTTTTCTCCCCAGGATGCATTGAAATATTATTTCCTATTTCTACCATTGTTTTTTCCTCACGCTGTTCATTTTCAGGTGTGGGTGGCCTCACAAGATCTGCCAGACCACCCCGGTTTCAATGTTTACATCCATTTTTCTTCCCCATATATCAGGGACTGAAAGAGCATTTCCCTGGAGAGGCCAGCAACTGGGAGTGAACCCTGTGTCCCCTCCCTGGGCACAGCAACACCCCCAGGGAGCCAGTGGAGCTTGAAACAGGGGACTGTAAACCTCACTCGTTTTCTTTTGCAACCCTGGCCAGGCTTTGCATGTGCTCCCGCTGCCTCTGAGTGCATCCGCTGCCCACACTGCTGATCCCTGCTGCTCCTGGGATGGAGACCCCTTCCAAATGAAATATTCTTTTCTAAACAAAGTGGGAAAAGCACCAGGAGCGGAAGGTGGCAAGACTTGCTGCGTTATGCAAGCGCTTCCTTGGGCGCAGGCTGGGGGCGGCTGGCGCAGGTGAGCAGTGGAAAAGCGCTGCAGGCGGAGAGGCCACACGGAGGGGTTTTGGGAAATGGTTAAACCGGGGACTTGCCTCTTCCCCAGGCAGGGAATTCCTTCGAGCCTGAGCCTCCAGACCTCCAGCTGCACGTCAGCCCTGGGCTGCCCACGCGGTGCTGCCTGGATGCTGCCCGTGGCACCGGAGCCACGGCACCGCTGGGGTGTGAAGGACACGGTTCCCTTGGCTTCGCCCTGCTCCCAAAAAAGCCCCAAGCCCTGACATTCCGCAGTCTGCAGTGCAGCCCCACGGGGTCACGGGAGAACGGGTCTCTCTGCCATCTCCAAAGCAGGTTCGTGACACCCAAGCAAAAGTGGGGCTGGGATGGGCTCAGTGCTCCTGATGGTGTTACTGATGGCTTCAGGAAACACAGGGCAGAGCCCAGCCACAGTCCAGTGGCCAAATCCCTGTCTCTGGCTACCGCTGCCAGCCTGTGGCATCTGCTCACAGCTGCAGCTGTACCCAAAAATAGTCCTTTTTGTCCCGGAGCCCACAGGCTGCTCCGATGGAGGGTATGAAACGAGAAACACGCGTTCCCTATAGGTGATGCAAAACCCATCAAACGCTCAGGAACCTGCTGGGGGAAGGGAAGGGGAAAGAAAAAGGGGAAAGGGGAGGGGGAAAGGGGAAGGGAAGGGAAATGAGAAGGGAAATGAGAAGGGAATACAAGGCAAGCAAGGCAAGGCAAGGGAAATGAAAAGGGAAGGGAAAGGAAAAGAGTAGAGAAAGGAGTAGGAAAGGGAAAGGGAAGGTGAAAGGGAAGGGGAAGGG
>VXBT01007528.1:110497-158127 GCA_013400235.1 Oriolus oriolus
ACCCTGGGCGTGTGCTTTGAGCGGACACCGTGGTCAGACACCAGCACAGGTCTACTCCATGGCTGCCCCATCCCTGCAGTGTCCAAGGCCAGGCTGGACGGCGCTTGGAGCAACCTGGGCCGGTGGAAGGTGTCCCCCCCTGTCCATGGCAGGGAGTGGAATTAGGTCATCGTTAAGGTCCTTCCATCCCAAACCCTTGGATTTTTCAGTGAAACCCCTCCAAACCGAGGGGCTGTCCTGCCGGTTTTGTTGTTGTGACAAGTCCTGTCAGCGGCGCTTATTTTGCAGCGTTACCCCATTATTTTCCCTCGTTAATAACACGAGCTCTGAATTACAAGTGAAGCCGGCTGCCTCACCGCAGACACTCACTAAAAACTACCGGGTGACAAGAGAAACCACGGCAGGAAATTTCTTTCGAATGTAAGGAAACCAAACTCGCATAATTCACAGTTTTATGGTTTGATCCTCAGCTGAGGCTTTCTGTAATACCCTGCTCTGCGTCAGAGGAACTGTCCCGGGAGGGACCGACACGCAAGAACAACTCGCTGTTAAGGAAACTTCCATGGAGGCACAGCCGAGTGTGAGAGGGAGATAAAAGGAAAAAATAATGTCCCATTACTGAGGGCATGCTGACATTCCGTTAAAGGGGGTTATACATGAAAAGAATGTCATACAAATCAGCTCTCTAAAAGCCCAGCCTGACTTAAAATCCCATCCACCGTTGTTCTTTAATGAAAATACTTGTTTTAAAGGTAGCTTTTAATGTAACTCTCCGTACCTGGTGCCTGTGCTAGTCCCTCGTCCTTCGACGTGGTTCCAAGGAAAGAAAGAATAATGAACCTGGTATCCTGCGTTTCATTTTTAAAATAATTTTAAATCACAGATTTTTTTTTTTTTCCTCCCTCAGAGGAAGGTTTCTGTTCTCCATGGCAGTGCTCAGGTTTCTGCTTCCCCAGGGCAAGGGCTGTGGTACTCAACCTGCCACCATCCAGCTGATCCCAGCACGGTGCCTGGAGATTCTGCCGCACCACTGAATCCCCTCCTGAAATACGTGCTTTAAAGGACTCTGAGAACCGCAGCTGACAAATTAAAATTAGGGGTCTTTTTTTCTTTGCTGTATGAGCATAAAGAACTTTTTCTTCCTTGCAGTTGTTTTTCTGCACAGGAACACAAGGCAAACTGAGATACGCAGAGTCTTTCCCAAAGAGGAAGGAGGCAGACCCAGCAGGGAAGTGAGAATGCTGTGTGCATGCAGCCATTTCTCAGAGAGAGCTGTCTGTTCACATCCCTCTGCCACCCTCTCTTCATTTCAAAGACTAACTACTTCCTTCTCCTCCTCTTCCCTAGAAGAAAGGTTTTCTTCCCTATTTTTTAGTGGCTAAACAGTACAATAGCAAAGGATTTGAAACCCAGTCTAGTGAATAATAACTTAATGATGTGAGCCCTGTTCTGTTCCTTTTGAATGGATGGCTGCTTTGGCAGGAGAGCTGCTGGGATCTGCTCCCTGCTGGGAGGGATGTGAGGGTGGAGAAACCTGGACTGGAGCTGAGCAGCAACCAGACTGGTGTAAAACTGAACCAGGAGATGAGAACGAGGTCAACACTGCGAGATTGTGGAACGAGGAGAAATTAAATGCAGTAAAGCTGAGTTCAGGAGCTTATAGTGAACACTGGGAGTATGTTTGGAGTTTGGAGCTGTCTGTTAATTCCATTATTGCTAATGCCTGCCTGAGCTGTGTTTAATTGGCATGAAGCATGGTGCAGCATGGCAGAGGTTAATGAGATGCACTGGCATCAAACCTTCTCTGTGTGTTTTCAGCATGCACAGTCACCCCCAGAACGACTGGAAGCTGACAGAGCATTCCTGCTACTTTCACTTCCTGGCAAATGTATGAAACATTGAAAATGTGTTTTGGCTCTCTAGCAAAGCAGAGTGAACCAAGCACATTTATTTCGTTGGTATCTGATGTCACATCTGAATGCAGGTCTCCAGAGGTGATCTATTAATGTCCTAAAACATCGCACCATCTGGTTCCTCCTTTGATGCACAACATTTTGAATGCCTGGTTTAATCTCCCTGGGTTTCAGTAAATTATGTAAACTCAGAGGCTTGGCAGCGGGAGATGGGCACCATGAGGAGATGATTCAGTCATCAATATCTACTGGGCTTCCATATTGGTGCCATTACACTTCTTTCAGTGCTACTTTACAAATTTTGCAAGTGAATAATTCATCGCACTGGGAGCTGCAAGTTAGTTTTGAAATTTGCCCACCCTGAGATTAGCTATGACTAATCCATCCTTCCCAGCATGGAAAAGCTAACTGGGTTTCTTTTTCTGCAGGGTTAGGCGATAAGTCAGAAATAAATTGCATGTATACATAACTGCTGGTGGTGACATAAATCACATTTCCCTTTTTTCTTCCTGGACAGAATCAGAGCACCTTGGAATAGATGTGAGCACAAGGCACTGCGCCGGATAAAGCTGCCTCGGAGCACCATGGCTGCCGCCCCTCATCTCAACTCGGACGCGCTCCGAGAGGTCCTGGAGTGCCCCATCTGCATGGAGTCCTTCACCGAGGAGCACCTGAGGCCCAAGCTCCTGCACTGTGGGCACACCATCTGCAAGCAGTGCCTGGAGAAGCTCCTGGCCAACAGCATCAATGGGATCCGGTGCCCCTTCTGCAGCAAGATCACGCGGACCACCAGCTTGGCCCAGCTCACCGACAACCTCACCGTGCTGAAGATCATCGACACGGCCGGCCTGGGGGAAGTGGTGGGACTTCTCATGTGCAAGGTCTGCGGGAAGAGGCTGCCAAGACACTTTTGCAAGAGCTGTAGCTTGGTTTTGTGTGAGCCGTGCAAGGAGGCTTCACATATGCCCCAAGGACACAGAGTCATTGCTATCAAAGAGGCTGCTGAAGAGCGTAGGAAGGAATTTGGGACAAGGCTTGCCAGGCTTCGGGAGCTCATGGGTGATCTTCAGAAAAGGAAAGCTGCTCTGGAGGATGTTTCTAGAGACCTGCAATCCAGATACAAAGCGGTTCTGCAGGAGTACAGCAAAGAGGAACGCAAGATCCAGGAAGAGCTGGCCAGGTCACGCAAGTTCTTCACCACCTCTTTGTCTGAAGTGGAGAAGATAAATAACCAGGTGATGGAGGAGCAAGCTTACCTGCTGAACTTAGCAGAAGTGCAGATCATGTCTCGCTGTGACTATTTCCTTGCCAAAATAAAGCAGGGGGATATAGCTCTCCTGGAGGAGGCTGCGGATGAGGAAGAACCAGAACTGACAAACAGTCTCCCAAGGGAGCTGACTCTCCAAGAGGTGGAACTCCTTAAGGTGAGCCACGTGGGACCACTGCAGATCGGGCAGGTGGTGAAGAAACCCCGGACGGTTAACGTGGAGGAATCGCTCATGGAAGCCGCAGCATCCTCCTTTGTACCGTTTCGGGAGCCTGACTTGGTGCAAGAGGAGCCCAGCTGCACCCCCAATTCCTCGCCAGCCAAGCCAAGGATGCCTGAAGCAGCCACGAGCATCCAGCAGTGTTCCTTCATCAAGAAGATGGGCTCCAAGGGCAGCCTGCCAGGGATGTTCAACCTCCCCGTCAGCCTGCATGTCACCAGCCAAGGCGAGGTGCTCGTGGCAGACCGGGGCAACTTCCGAATCCAGGTTTTTACCCGCAAGGGCTTCCTGAAGGAGATCCGCCGGAGCCCCAGCGGCATCGACAGCTTCGTGCTGAGTTTCCTTGGAGCGGACTTGCCCAACTTGACCCCCCTGTCTGTCACCATGAACTGCCACGGGCTGATCGGTGTGACAGACAGCTACGACAACTCTGTCAAGGTGTACACCATGGATGGCCACTGCGTGGCGTGTCACCGGAGCCAGCTGAGCAAGCCCTGGGGCATCGCCGCGCTGCCCTCGGGCCAGTTCGTCGTCACCGACGTGGAAGGGGGGAAGCTCTGGTGCTTCACCGTGGACCGTGGCATGGGGGTGGTGAAGTACAGCTGCCTGTGCAGCGCCGTGCGCCCCAAGTTTGTCACCTGCGACGCTGAAGGGACCATTTACTTCACTCAGGGGCTGGGGCTCAACCTGGAGAACCGGCAGTACGAGCACCACTTGGAAGGAGGCTTCTCCATCGGCTCCGTCGGCCCAGATGGGCAGCTGGGACGCCAGATCAGCCACTTCTTCTCAGAGAATGAGGATTTCAGGTGCATCGCTGGGATGTGCGTTGATGCCAGGGGAGACCTGATTGTTGCTGACAGCAGTCGTAAGGAAATCCTGCATTTTCCTAAAGGAGGTGGCTACAACATCTTAATCCGGGAGGGACTCACCTGCCCGGTGGGCATTGCCATTACTCCCAAAGGGCAGCTGCTGGTGCTGGACTGTTGGGATCATTGCATTAAGATCTACAGTTACCACCTGAGAAGATACTCCACCCCTTAAAGGCTTAGTTGCAAGCAAAGCCTGTCTTGGCAGTGGAGATTCTTCCAGCCTCCTTGCAATCCGACGGGAACCAGTGTCAAGCCTTCAGGAAGACTGTGCCATAACTGAAGGGGATTTGGCACAGAGGCCATCATGTTCTGTGTTTAGAAACAAAATAGCTTTGGTGGCAGTGGTGGTGGTCTGCTTTTTCTTCTTTTTTATATAAAATCCATGCAAATAAGAACAAGCGCGAGGGAAAGGATCCATCCTTTGCAGTCCTGGTTCCTGTGACTGGTCACTCCATAAACTTCCTCACCTCCTTATGCCACATCTCCTACACTTCCAGCTTCAACCATTGTGTCTTTCTTTGTGCCATAAACGCTGACTGACTGCTCTAAATCACCTTCCCTTAGAGAACTAGCAGAGGCAATCCTGTGGTACTTGCAAGGAACTGGGTAGCAGTTGTCTGGGCAACTCCTAGAGAGAGCAATTTGTGCTTGCAGCACTGCATAAAATGAAATGGCCTCTTCAACCACGCAGAGATGGAGCTTTGCTTCCACCCTGACGAAGCAGGGTTGTCTCTCCCATTTTTCTGGTGTTCAAGAGATTGCCCTGTCGTGCCATTTGTGAATTGTGTCTGTTCATGTGAAGTGAGTACTGTGCAATCGTGGGAGACCGAGCTGAGCCAGGAAATTGCCCTCTTTATTCCTGAGTTGTAAGAAGACAGGGGTTTTATGACTAATCAGAGTTCTGCTAGGTAGAAGGGGGTAAAAAGGGAGGGGGCTGGAGGGAAAAAAAAAGGGGGAAACCGAGGGTTGCTATTTACTGTTGTTTTATTATTAAATGTATTCTGGAAACTGTCTTTGGAAGGTCTGTCTGCTATCTAAAACTTCCTGGGGAGGGGGGAAGAGCTAGGGGAATAAGACTGAGAGATTGTAGGAAATGAGATAAAATACAACGTATTGTGTGTTCACCTGCACTTCACTACTCTGCATTCCAGACCACTGCATTTAGCGATAGGTTTCCACTCATCTGCACCTCCTCTGTGCAAGTTACTTGCTGCTGAGATAGGGATGGGTAGGGGGGACTATTTCACTTCTATTTTTTTAAGACTTGGAAGCGCATCCATTGGTGCACTGCCTTTTTTTCCCTTGCACAGCAAAACACTACATTCCTCAGATTTTTTTTTTTTTTTTATAATTCTTTGTTTTTTGTCGACACCAGCAGGCACCAGAGTTGCTGCTCATCACGGCTTTGGGCCAAATGAAGCACAAAACTGCAGCTGTGTGAACCAAGGCACCCACAGTGCTGCTCTCCTGGCTGATAAATGTGTACCTCAGTGTGGTGCTGCTCGCCCAGAATAGTTTATTGAAGGAAAGATGCATTTAAATAGGGCACAGTGGTAGCATGTTAATCTGCCACAGATAATAGTTACACTGCAGTGCATTTATTTGTTGCCATCAACAACGTAGTTGCAAATTTGGGGCCACGACAGACAATATAAAAGCTGATTTTATGGTGGCTGCCGTGCTCCAGCAAATTGTTTGCTACTTGTCCTACAACATGTTTGCAACAGGTGATTTTTTTTTTTCCTGTTTTTAAGCCCATATACTTTTCCCTACTGAAACAGCTGAGCTCCTGCTGCTCTAGCTGGATGTTTGGCAGTTAAAGGGATTGCAGAAAAAGCACTGGAAGCAGATTTTGGTGGGATTTGGGGCTTTTTTCCCTCTCTTTGTTGTGCTCAGCCAGTGCTAAAGAAGTGAGCACGCAAACACAGCTGTGTGATGGAGCTTCCTTGAGGGCAACTTCCAATTTCTCCTGCTATAATGTGCTGGAAAAAGGTTCTGGAGAAGGGAGCTGAAACGAGGTGGTCGATGGTGCTGGGGGAGCCCTGGGGACTCAAACCTCCCCTTCCCTCCTGAGCTGCTGTGTGTGTTTGCCAAGGCTGCCACCTTTACTCACTATTCACATTCTCCGCTTCTCTTTCTTGGGTGGGAGGGGGCAGTTGCCCAAGGCATGTGACAGCAATCTGAGGGGCCTTTCTCATCCTGAATGTGTGTTTTGGGGAGGTGAGGATGGTTACTGGGCTGTGCTGCAGTTCATGACATTGTAACTGAAGGCACTTTTCCGGTTTTATGGCAATGGCAGTTCCTCTCCTTCTGTTTTCTTTTAGCCATTTCTCCTGCTTCCAAGAACTGCTCTACACAGAAGGCTACCATGGACCTGAATAATTAAAGCAATATTATCTATGATAATATGTACCTCTGTAATTTTCTGTTCCCATGGATTTTTTTTTTTTTTTTGCAATAGACAGCACAACTACTAGCAATAACATTTCCTGGAGTGCTTGAAACAATAAAAACAAATTAAAAAATTAAAAGAGGAAAGAAATAAAAGCTGCTCCAGTAAACTGAGCAGTTGGTTACTCCAGCCTGTTCCTGGTTACAGAGTTCAAACAAAGCATCTGTCATCTGTTTCTCACTCAGAGAATTAAGAAAAATAACACCACCCTGGGAGACTCTGGTGGGCCAGGACACTGCAGTCAGCGCCTGGGGCTCTGTCTTGCCTGCAACTCTTCCAGTCTGGGGTTTCAGGGAGAAAAGGGAAAAAGAAAACCTGCTGTCCCTCACCCAGGGTGTGCACATCCCCTGACAAAACTCGACTGTGAGATGATTTTACAGAGCTCTTCTGCTGTGGTGCTGCAACAGAGTGCCATGATCATCTGCCAAACGAGGTGAAATGGAGTAATTAAGGATTATGTTGAAATAGTTTGGCTCCTGCTCTGTACCTGGAGGAAGAGCTTGTCTGGTCATACGTATGTGTTTGGTTTTTAAAGATTGTGTAATAAAGGAAAAATTGATCCAATTAAAAGTGCATTGCAAACGGCTCATTTTCTTATTAAAACACTTCATCTTCTCCCCTCGGTGGCAGATTGGATTTTACAGCCAGTGGGGATTAGATTGGGAACATAGTGGCTACGAGACCCTTTTATGTGTCAGGTTGCCAGGGATAAATCTGATCTTGGCAGGCTCGTAGAACTTTTTCTGACACTTCCCTCCCCCCTTACAAACAAATGCTGTGGTTTTGTACCTTAACTCACACTGCCACAAGGGCAATATCTTCCTTGTCACCTGACGTTTCAAACATCTGGCTTGAGTTCACTGGCGCGGGGAGCTCAGCGGGACGTGGGAGCCTGGCTGAAAACTCCATCACCCCCTGTGTCCCTGGCTCATCCATGGTCTGCCAGCGGGGTCCTGTGGTGCAGCCAGGGGACTGCACACATCAGGAGCCACAGGCTCACCCAGAAGACCTCAGACTTTGGTGCACTTACACTGCGAGGGTACAAAACCCCTGGGTTTCCTTCGACTGTAGTCCCCCTCCTTGGAGGCACCAGCTCGGGGTGTTCTTCTGTTGTTGCACCATGATTAAATTATTTTAAGGATCAAGACTCTGCCATGGGAGCTGAGCTGGTGAGGAAACCCGGTGTGACTGAGTGTGGGGGGTGTAGCTGTGAAGGTGCCTCGACCCCAGCTCAGGTGGTGCCAGTGTGGCTGCCAGAGGGGCTCCTGGGTGGTCAGCAGGGACAACTCCTCAACAGGGACATCCACAGCAGGTTCTCCCCTTGCCCAGCCACCTGGCTGATCTGGGTGAAGGATCTCATCACTTGGGCTCATCTCAGCTCTTTAAACAGGTATGAATTTCTGGTTTATCAAACATTATTCAGCCCTTGCAGAGCAGCTGCCGTGTGGTGCTGTTAGACCTACCCTGCAGCGTTATCACAAGTTTTGATTTCTGAGGGTGGAACAGCTAAGCCGTGGACATTGTTCTGGGCCAAACCAGGAGCCAGGGAATGAAGGGATGAGGAGGAGAGCCTGTTCCTCATCAAAGGGGGCAAAGCTACAAAAGTAAAAATAAAGCCAGATGCTCTGAGTCGTTTCTATTGTATAGCTTAAGTGATTTTTCTGGATCATTACTCAGTGTGAGGGTTTAAAGTTATTTCATTTTGCACAACTAATTACTTGACTTGCCTGGCAATTCTGGATTACAATGAGCAGTGCATAAGGTCATTTAGCAGCCTGAGTCACAGCACATGTTTTAGTCTGAACTAAATTTCATGGCAACCAGCTAGATTGTTTTTACCTCCTCCGAACAAAATGTTGAAATCTGAGGGTTTGAAATAAATGTAATGACATAAACCAAGCAAGTAAGGGTGTTAAAAAGGTAATAGGGTGGTTGTACACAGGGACAGACCTCAAAACCGGAAATTCTATGTGCTTTACTTCTGACCAAGCACATGTAAGGGAAACCCATTACGTCCTTTAACAGATGAAAAAGTAGCCTTGCAGCTTTCTTAATGCACCTGATTGCATCTAGCAAAGGAAAACTAAAGGTTCCTGCGGACTAGTTCAATCTTAATTGTGTTAATGGCAGTATCAGACCTGAAGGGAGACAAATGGAGCCTTGAAAGGACAGGAGGGAGCCACAGGCCCTGCTCAGAAGCATATGGGCTGCTATTTTTGCAGAGCTCCAGCTCCATCCTGAATTTTATGAAGGATATTTATGAAGATCTTCCATTGAAACTGCTGAGCTCACAGGAAAGCAGGAAGGCTGTCACCTCCCACAGGTAAATGCAATTCATGGAGTGTGGTCCAAGAGAGGAGAAGCAAGGACTGGGGAGGGCAGGGAGCAGAAAGGCTTAGGGAATGTGACAGGACCTGCCAGAACACAGCCCCTCCATGGACTATTCCCATGAACGATCGATTACTGAGAGGGAACATGAACATCTTTCCCATCTGCAGCAGCCACAGGCTGAGCTTGCTGAGCACTCAGCATGGCCAGGGAACTTCAGCCAAGGAAACTCTATCTAGAGATCATAGGAAATTCAAGAAAAACAAACATTTCCCTCACTGCAGACTTGAAGTAACCTCCCAGCTGGGCAGTGAAACCCTCTGGATCTCCCCCACCCATGCACACACATATCCTGAGCCCATCAGCAGCCCTTCCTGCTTCCCAGCTGGGCTTCTCCAGTGGGAATAAGCAAGCTGGAACAGCTCTTGCAGAAGTCTCACCAGGGCTGTCAGATTTTGCAACCAGAGCAGCTCTTCCCCTTCCCTAAGCAAGCTCTCCTCCTCCTCACCAGCCAGAATGAGGAACCACAGAGCAACCAGCTCTCTGATAAACTTTCACCAGTGAATGAAGTGGTTCCCAGCAGGTGGATTTGCTGGATGGAGGGATCGTTATCTTCCCTGCTGGACATTTTCTGAGTCTCTGAGGTGGGTGACTCCCAGCCTCCACCTCCAGTTTTATTATTATGGCACTGTGTGGTGACGAATAGCCCAGTTCGGGTCAGCTGTCCTGGCTGTGTCATCTCCCCACACCATGTCCACCCCAACCTAGTGACTGTGGGGACAGAACAGAGAAAAAGAGGAAGCGTGGATGCCATGGAGGCACTGCTCAGCAGCAGCCAGCACTGCAGGGCGTTGCCCACACTGGTTTCTCCAGAAATCCAAAGCTCAGCACCACTGTGACAAAGCCAGGTCGCTCCATCCCGCCAGGCCCAGCTCATTCTTACACACAGCAGGAGCTGGCTGGGGACATCACGTTTGTCCCAGCTGCCAAATGAAGGTGCTCACACAACTGCTACCAACTTAATGAGGCGCCGTCAGCGTTAAATGCTGGCTCACACGGGGAAGAAAACCAGTGTGGGCTCCTGTGGCACAGATCAATGGCTGGGTCGATCTCAAGGTCCCCGCTTGGAGGCCACTCAATGTGTTAAAGCACTGCTTGGCTGCACAGAGCCAGAGCAAGCAGCCCAAAAAATGGGCTTTTAATCACTCTGCATGAAGTAAAATCGGAGTTTGCTTTGGTGTGCTCACGGACTGAGGCTGTTCCTGTGAGGGAGCCTGGGGGATGCTCCCATGCCTGCCCTGAAGGAGCGCAGTGCTCGGTGTGCCACAGCTGTGCCACCCCACCTGTCTGGCTCTCTCTTCCAGGATTCACTCCGGCAAATCCTTAGGAACAAGGGCAGGCTGCTCTGTCACCCCGTTTCCCCCCCCACACTCCTCATCCACCTGCAGGAGGAAGGGGGACACTTGTCACTCCTCAGGCAGAGCAGGCTGCCCGCTCTGTGCTGTCCCTGGCCAGAGGCGGATCCCTTTCCCTGCCCTTGGCAGGAGGAAGAGCTCTGCAGATGCTGACCCACGTCACAGGCTCTGTGCTGGCGCTGGGGCGGCTCCAGCCCCGGCATGGAGCCAGCGCCTGCCCTGGCACCAGCGGCACGAGCTTCTCTTCAAAACCATGTTTTCAATTAGGGCTCGACGCGCAGATTGTGCCTTTATTGTTGGAGGCCTCCTCCTGAGGCCCGGCGATTGATTTATGAAGTTGATTAAAATATTAAAATAATTTTGTGCGGTGCTGCAAACACCCTGTAATGTGCATTTTTCTCAGAGCTGGTGTCCAATTAGCTTGAGACTCTCCCCTCTCCCTCCTCTTGTGACCTGTTTTGTCCACTAACAAATTACAGTTATTCTGGCCCTACTCTTGTATTTATTAGAGCTGATGCATATGTGTGCTCACTGAGCAGCTCAGAACGGGCTGGTGAGCAGCGGGGAGCCCGGCAGGCCAGAGCTGTTCTGAGTGGAGAAGGCATCCAGAGCTGTCTAGCTGGAGCTATTTATTCCGATCTGCCTTATGTCACTGGCAAAATGAGGGTAAATCAGTAGAGAAGCTGGGAATGAAATCCATCTACCATGAACAGCAAGCTCCTTCTCTTGGCATACTGGGAGTTCTCTGGGACAATGCCCTGGGTCTCCCATGGCACTTTCTCTGTCCACAAGCTGATCTCCCCAAGAGCCCTGAACATCCTCAACATCCTTCCAAGAGCATTTTCTGGCCATCAAAGAGCTAAATACAACACTGGTCACCTCTGCACTGCCCACAGCCCCAAAGTTCAGCCTCACGGACCCCACCAGCCACTGAAGCCACAGATGGAGCCACGCACAAAACACAAGGTCGGGCCAGCACCCGCTGCCCAAATGCCACAATCAGGAGCTAAAGGTTTATGTCCAGACATTACATGCAACTCCCCAGGGGATCCCTGGAGTCCCATGAGTGCTTTGGTGCTTCACAGGCACCAAAGGAAAGGGAAAGGATGCTCTGGATGCCCCACGGATGCCTGGGCAGCCAGGCACAGCTCCAGCAGTGGGGGCAGGACCCGGGTGGGGAGCGAGGGATCCACCTCGGCCAGCTGCATACCATGGACTAAAAAGGAAATTACTCTGTCAGTGAGGCACTGCTTTGCCTTCAGGCCTTGTGCCACCGTGGGGTTTTGCGGCTGAGCCCGGAGCCACCGCTATCCCTGACATGGCCGGGGGTGGGGGTGAGGGAACAGGAGATATTTCATCACCAGACCATCACTCGTGTCCTCTCTGGCCCCAGCATCGTGGAACAGCAGCAACGCTTGTGCCAGGCTCGGACTGCAGCAGCTGCCTCTCATTCCCACCTCTCATTCTCCTGGGAAACCCCTGTCTGAGGTGATGGCGCAGGGACCATGGGGCACTCGGGGTCTGCTCCTCACCAACACGTTTGCCCCTGGACTGCAGGGAGTGCTCCCGAGTGATTAATAACACCACGAGTACATAAACAACCCACCTCCACGTGCCTTCTCCTGCTCAACAGGGGCATTGCTATGGCAAACTTCGTTTATCACTATTTAAAACCCAAACAAACGAGTACAGGGTGTTATAAATACGCTTACAAGACGAGCTGCACTGGGAAAACAGGGAGGAAAATGAGCCAAGAGCAAGGGAGGCGGCGTGTGGGAGAGCACCTCTCTCCGCCCGGTTCCAGGGAGCGAGGCTGCTCTCGGCAGTGCCACCAGGGCAGGATGCAAGTGCCCCAATGACCTCTGTCACCACCAGCCCTACGGTGGGCTCTATGATACACCACAGACGTTTTTTGAATAGAAAAATATCAGATCCAGGGAATATCCCCAACTCCCTGGAGGAGAGAGATGAATTGGCAAATGGAAGGCTACAGCGATAAGGGAGTTTTTATAAACATAACCTAATTGTATTACTTCAAAGTCCTGAAGTTTATTGCCCTGTTTAATGATGTGTCTCGTTATTTATGGTGTAGCACAATGAGTCTGCTATTGATTTAATGCACTTCCTTAAAGACTGTCATTGTCACAAGCAATAAAACGAAGCCATTCTGAGACAGCTCATTCATGTCACATCTCCATCAGCTGACCCCCGGCACGCGAGGGCCACCGTGGGCAAGGGGGTCACCCTGGGGGAGGATGGAGCCAGAGTGTGGAAGCTGAAGGGCAGGAGCAGGCAGGGTGGCTCAGGGATGCTGCCAATGACATGTGCCACCTGACACCGGGCACTCAGTTTGGGACAAGCCTCCTGCCTGAGCCCTCTGAGCAGCGTGGTGATGGGGTATGCACGGCACAGGGGGTGATGGATGGAAACCAGCACGTGGCACCCGGTGTTTGTGCCCCTGCCCTTCCCGTCGCCCTCCTCACCTTTCTGGTACTGGAGCCAGAGCTGCTGCTGGACCTTCTTGCTGGGGAAGTGGATGGTGCAGCTGAACTCGGAGCCGTACAGCGCCTCCGCGATGTAGTGGGAGCCAAACTGCTGGATGAAGGAGAGCAGCTCCTCCCGGCTGCTGTCCTTGTTCAGGATCTTCAGGATGTTTGCAAAGCCTGTGGGAGGGAGGCAGGGGCTGGGCAGGTTGGCCAGGCAGGGCTGGCAGCCACAGCCCAGGGGAAGGAGCCCCAGAGGCTCCCTGCTCAGGTCATACAAGGCCCCACATGGGCACAGCTCCTCCTCTTTTGCCTCCACCTGACCCTTTGGAATCCACAACCTGTTATTACCCCAGGCTGTGGCTCTGACTTCCTTCCATGATTGCTCTCCCTAAGAGATTTCTCAGATCATTTGACAGGGATGTGCATGTGAACACATGTGCACACACACACACTCTGTCCTTGCCAGCTCCGCTCTGCTCTCCAGGCTGCCGGCACATCGTGAACACTCTCCCCAGAGGATGTGCTCAGCCTTTGCTTGGCTGTATCCACAACCAGAGATGTTCCATCCCTACTGCAAACACCCAGCATGACTGGTGACTGTTTTTAGGGAAGCTGGAGACAGCCCAGAGGGACACACAGGGCCGGGCTGGTGGCAGCTCCGTGGGTGTGCAAAGGCCAGGGCATCACCTGAGCGACATCCACACAGACAGCAGGGACCTCTGGCACGGGACAAGGACACAGACCCTTGCTGCTGTAGGAAGGGGAAATATCCTGCAGACACTGGTGACTTCACAGCACCTCAGCATCACTTAGAGCTGGCTGAAAGCACCGTTTTGGTTCAGTGGTGGAACGAAAAACATACTGCAAGAAAATACGTCATAACTGTCACCAAAATGAGATTATCTGGCTGGTTGGTTGGTTGGTTTATTGAAAGAGAAGGCTGGTTTAATAAAAAAGCCAGAAGAATTCATTTTGCGCTGAACTCACGTATTTTTTTCAGCTCCAAGCAGGGTATTTCATTTTGGGGCTGTGCAGCCTGTTAGCACTAAATCTTTTTTTCTTTCTCTCTCCATTTAAAAACTCGTTGATTTTTAAATAAAAAATGCTATTTTGAAACGAAAAGGCAAAACATTTCAGGTCGCAACAAAATGTTTCAGCATTTCTGAAACAAAATGTGTAGCTATAAAAATGTGGCAGTGAAATGTTTTGACATTTGCAGGATCCTCCCACCCACCCCTTCTTCATCTGTGACTCCCTGCTTTATATGACCTGCTTTTCCAAGTGCTTTGGTTCCTTTTGAAACCACCTTTTTTAAGGGGCTGACTGGTTTTTGTACATCCACATACACACAGAGACCCCAAAACAAATCCTCCCTGCCTGTGTTGCTTACTGGCTTCCTCCTGGCTCTGACCTCACCTCTTGCTGCACAAACTCCCCGCCCCAGTTTCCTCCCTGTAAAAAAGGAGGCAAATCTCCCTGCCTGCCTCTGCAGCAGCGCTGGGAGCAGGGCATGGAGGTGGGAAACGTCAGCGGGGCACTTGGGGCAGAAAACCACCACCCACCCGTGCAGACACACCTCTCCCTGCCCCTGGAATCCCTCACCTGCAGAGAGGGTGATGGAGCTGAGCTTCACCCTGTAGAGGTTGCTCCGGACACGCCAGTGCTGCACCATGGGGTACCCCATGGCCTCGTCGTACTTGATGTCCCCTGCCAAGAAAGAGCGGGTGGGTGACACTGCTGACCATGCTCGGGGGGATGCTGAATGCTCCCACCCTGCTACGTGCTGCAGCGGGGAGAAATGGGCTGGTGGGAGGGTGGAAACCTCTGTGGTGATGCCGTGGGGTCCCCAGACTGCCGGCAGGATCAGCACAGGGATTGCTGTGGCTGCCCAGGAGCTCACAGGGATGGAGACGCTGCAGGGACGGGCTCACACATCCCTCAGAGCATTTCTGCCCCAGGCACACAGGAAGGATGGCACAAAGGGGGTGATGATGACCCTCAGGAACCACACTGGGACCCAAGGTGGGAGAAGGGGTTGTTCCTCCTGTGCTCTCCCCAGGGACACCGAACCCGGGGGCAGCTCGTACCCGTGAGGAGCTGGAGATCAGGAAGGGGCTCTGAGAGGACGCCGCGGCACTGCTCCTCCACGGGCAGCGGGATCACCAGGAGGCCGTCGGCCAGCTGGGGGAAGTCCTTGATGAAGTTATTCTCCCTGCAGAGAGAAAAAGACAACTGCAAAGCAACGATGCAGGGCACGGCCGGGCAGCGGGGCCGAGCCGCCCTGGTGGCACGGGGACAGGCGGCTCAGGAGCGCGGGGGACATCTCCTCGAGCAGGAGCCCTGCCCCAGCCAGGGGATGGGGTTTGCAGCCTCCCCACCAGCCAGCCCTGGCTGCGCAGCCCTCTGAGGTGATGCTTAATGAGCTCCCCAGGGATCGCAGCTCCATCAGCGCTCCGGAAATAGGGAACTGCTCTCAGCCTGGGGACCCGGCCACTGGGTTTGGCCCAGATTTTCAAAGTGGGCCACTGGAGAGGGAGCAAGGGAAGAGGAATGGCTGCTACACGCCAAACCTGCCCCTTTCCACACCTGCAGCATGTTTGTATGGACAGCGACCGAGCCCTGCTGTGGCTCCCCACCCCAGGCAGCATCACCACCCCCACAGTTCTCACCCCGCAGCGACTCACTCTCCACAAGGCAGAAAAAGTCCATTTTACAGACAGACACCAAAAACCCCACTCTCGTGTACAGCTCACAGTGGAGTTTTACCACACATGCAGGATCTTTTCTAACCTTGGCAGGTATAACATTGTATAATAGGCCCCTAATGAATTGTTTCTAGAACAACGGTACCAGGGAAATTATTTGAAATGGTGAACAGACAGGTCTCTGGGAGACGAGCCTCCCCCGGTAAGCGAAATGCCTCGCGCCTGCGCCGAGGAAACAGGAGGGGGGATTTTAAATATTGATCTTAGAGCCAAAATATAGGCCAGGAGGCTTTGCATCCTCCGGGTGCAGAGACAAAAGGGCAGCAGAGCAGAAGAAAGGGAGGTTCCTGCAAAATCAGGTCAGCCCCAGGAGCTCGGGGGAGGTTCAGACTGGCACCGCCTGCCCCAGCTGCATTTTTTGGAATAGATTTTCCTTTGAACAGCTGCTGATTTTGCTCACCTTCCCTGGTTTAACCCCCACAGCCTGTCCCTGGGAGGATGATCCATCATCCTGTGGTCATCTCGCAACTGGGGGCACCCTGGCCACCTCCATGGGTCCAGCACAGCGAGATGCTGAGTTTGGGGAACACTTCCCTGGGGTCCTCTCGTTGCTCTGGGGCCAAGATGTGGCCACTGCAACCTGCACCAGAGGTGAGCAGGAAGCCACAGCCCTGTGCAGCCAGCCTGGGGATGTTCCCAGCCCAGAGCAGGAGAGGGGCACAGGGATGAGCATCTGCAGGTGGGGACACATGAGCGGGGCACAGGAAGTGTTCCAGGCCAGACTGATGGGTCTTTAAGCAATATGGTCTAGTGGAAGGTGTCCCTGCCCACAGCAGGAAGGTTGAAACAAGATGATCTTTAAGGTCCCTTCCAGCCCAAACCATGCCATGATTCCCTGGCTGCACAGGCAGCCTGCCTCATGCTGCACCCCCATTTCAGAGCCACCAGCACCTGATTGCACCTCAGGAGCTTCACTTTCTGCACTGCCTCAGTGCAAAACAGAAAAAGTGCTGTATTTGTCTGGGGGGGAAAGCCTCTCACTCCCAGCACGCTCACAAATCTCCGATTGATCCCGCTGGGCACAGGATCCCCACGGTGGAGCGTTCTGCTGCTCTGAGCCCTTTGCTGTCACAGCACATCCAAATGGGGAACTGCAATTACTGCTGGAGCCGGGAGCCGTGTGGGTGGTGGGAAACAGGGCTGCAAAATTAGGCAAGCGGGTAGGGAACAGGGGGAGCAGCATGTTGGTGCCTCTGCTGCTCTGCCTCAGCAGAAAAGGGAAAACATCAGCGCTGCCAAATCCCAAAGCCACGGAGAAGCGTGATGCTGCGCTGGGAAAGCGGGATGCAGCTGCATGGAGCCTGCCTGCCATCCTGGAGCGTGGGGACTGTCCCTTTCCTGGCAGGCCAGCCCCCCATCCTGCACCAGGGGTGAGCACAGCAGCCAGGAGGGTCACTGCCTGCCCAGCCCCGTACCCCACCTCTGTGAAGACCAGGAAGGGATGCCCAGGAGGAGGCTGGCAAAACCTTCCCAAGTTCTGTCCCACATGAGGGGACAGACCTGGTATGCCCCAGGGGACACAAAGACATGGCATGACAGAGGCCAGGAGCTGATGTTCATCCAGCGCCCTGCACCCTGACACGGGGCAGAGGAGATAAAGAGGCAGCATCTCCTCCTGCCCCTCATTACCCCACCTGGACCAGCTCAGCAACACCCACCCGTGCCATGAGCCTCTAAACAGCTGTCCCTGGGCATATCCTGGCTCATCCATGAGGCAGGGCAGCGCCGGGGCCGGTGGTCAATGCCTGGGCAGCTCAGGAGGGAGAAGCTGAGGCATGAGGGGACCCGCACACAGCAGCTGCTGCCTCTGTGAGAAGGTATTTACTGAACAGCCATGCTCTGCAGGACCACTCTTGTTATCCATTTGTTCAACTGTTCCACACTCGAAAGGCCAAGGAAAAGCCAGGGACAAGGGGGAGCCAAGGAGTGGGCACAGGCATCAGCACGTGCCCACAGTGTGCTTCCATGAGGGGAGGGAGCAGCAGCGCAAGGCAGGACTTCAGGAGCACTTCCATGATGCATTCTTGCTCCCAAGCCCTTCCTGCATCTCTGCCAGCTCTCCCCACCTCCAGCCCCCTGCTCCCTGCCATCCCAAGGCAGGGATGAGCCAAAGCCACGCAGGGGGAGCACCCGCTGGGCACAGGGTCTGGGCACGGCTCAGTCCCTCTGTAGAGCCCTCACTGCCTCTGCAGGGGCATGATGGTGCTGGGGACACGCTAGAGAGGGGACTCTGCTGCTGGGGTGTGCCCAGGGCACAGCATTCCATGGCTCCACAGCTGGCAGAGGGCTGCAGCTCCTCTTCCACGGGGCCTTTTAATAACCCCGTGGCTTGCACGCTGCTCACTGTGGAGGCACAAAAAAGAGCTCCTGCCAGACTTTTTTGCTCTCTGGAAGCTCTGATCAAAGCCATCGGGCTCTGTGCAAGGGGCAGGGACACGGATGAGGGGAGGGATGTGGCAGCATCCCTGCGCAAGTGTTGCCACACGTGCCTCCAACCGGGGCACAGCCGAGCCACCGGCACCTCTGCACGGGTACAGGGCCAGGGGTGGGGTTCAGGGGCTATTCCAGTGGGATCAGCAGGAGCCAGACAAACCTGCCAGCCCCACAACATCCCCCTGCGTCTCTTGTTCTGCCCCTGGCATCTCCCCAGTGGAGCAGCTGCCCAGGACTCACTGGAGCAGTGAGCATGCTGCTCTCTCCAGCACTGATGCACACGGAATCCACTCCCCGGCACGGCGCTCTCCTGCTGGGGATCTGAGCGTCTCCCGAGGCATTTTGCAGATACTGAGTCATTACACGAGGAAATGCAGCTTCTCCCAGCAGCATCTGACCCAGAGCACGTGCCTGCCTTGGAGGGAACTGATTCCACACAAACGAGCCTGGTGCTGGGAAAGGTCAAATGGCCAAAGGCTTTAGTGGATACTGGCAGGGTGGGCTGAGGAGGAAGGCAGCTGCCTGGATTAAACTGAGTTCAAAATCCTGGCTTTGCCAGACACTCGGTGTATCCTCGGCCGAGTCCTACAATGCACCCATTGCCTGGGGTGACACAGACAGCTGACAGCAGCTCCCACACCTCGGGGTGCTGCTGGGGTGACAGCAATTAGCGGCTGCTCAGGTACCAAGAGCAGGGCTCAGGCAGCAAGAGCCTGCTGTGCCACCGTTCTCCCATCCTCCTGAAACCAGACACACAAACCAGCCCCGGTTTTGGGGACTGTGACCTTTGCTAACACAGCCAAGGTCATGCAGCAGAGCCGTGGTGCAGCGCTGGGCTGCATCGCTGCGCTCCGCAGTGCTGGCAGCAGCTCACTCAGCCCATGGGAAGCCTCCAGAAAGGACCAGTATCCCAGGGCAAAACGGGCTTTGACGGGAGCAGGAGAGCCCAGTGAAGGCACTGGGGAGCAGCTGGAGTGCTGTGGTCTTCCAGGGTTGGGCCATGGCTGCCGGCTCCTGTTCCATGGCAGGATTCTGCTGACCCTGGGGCACCGTGTCTCCTTGCTGAGACGCTCAAAGCCAGAGCCAAGCTGGCAGTGGGATTTTGGCCTGCAGCAGGGAAAGATCAGCTGGTGGCTGACACGCATTTCACTTTCCTGTTAGCAACGCCGCCGGGTGAAGGAGCAGCTTCTCCTCCTCAGCTCAGTCAGCTGTGGCTTCCTCCCCTGGCACTCTGCTCCCACAGGACACGGCTTCGAGGATGGACTCTGCAAACCAATCCCTCTGGAGCTGTGAAGTTCCCACTGCACATTCCAAGCATCGGCTGACACGGGGCTTCCTGCCTCCACCCATCACTGGCAGTGGATGCACACCCTGCACCACAGCACCTGGGCAAGTACATTCATGAAGGGGTAAATATATAAATATATATATATATTATATATAAAATGACCCCACAAGTGATTAGCTTATGCCTTGAAGCGTGAGATTTAATTACCCTTATCTGAGCCAGCACAGCTACAAATGTTAATCACATTATCATCCAGCAGGCTTATGTTCAGCAAAGTGCCTATGCCAGGGCTGCCCTTTCTGCTATGCAAGCCTGAGACAGGACGCCTGCTCTGGCAAAGAATTAGTTATTAATCTTACTTCTTTCTGTCCCACAATGGCTGGGGGAGAACACGACGGATTTGAGGTTATTTAGTGCCAGCTTTTCACCCAAATTTCCCTTGGAGAAGCTGCCTGCTGGGGTGGCTGCAAGATCAGCAGAGCCCAGCCTGACATGGGGACATTGAGAAATAGCTTCCTTTTAGCTTGTCATCACCCCAAAAAAAATTGATCTGGAGTCACTGGGAAATGGGAAAGAGGGTGTCCTGTTGCCACAGCCACTTAGGAGAAGGTAAGCACACTGTAAATCTCCCCCAGCGTGTCTCCACGACCTCAGGCACTGGTGAATTATAAAGGTTTAATGCAAACCCTCTGAAGCAGCGGTTACTTACTCCAAATTTACTGAGCATTAATTTCAGCGAGGCCCCACTCCCGTAGAACAAGGCAGGATAAAAGAGGAGAGACCAGTCGGGTTTTGCCAGGTTCTGGAGCCCCTTCAGCTCCCCAACTCTCAGCCTTAACCACTGTTTGCAGTGAAGTGTGGTTGGCCCAGGCTGCAGGGGAAAAGGAGAGCACCAACAGCATCCCTCCACCAGCCCCCGATGCTGTGGGTAGGACCTGTCCCCGTGCTGCTCATCCCTCCGTGTCCCCAGCGTGTCCCACTTCAGTGCCAGCAATAAACAGCCTGACAATATCCAGTAGCTGCCTTACCCCCGGTTCAGGGAGAATTAGCATTTAAATTGAGGTGTTCAGGAGGTAAATCACGCCAGCGCTGGGGCCGCAGTGCCTACGGGAGCCCTGGGCTGTGCGAGGTGTCTGCATGGCTGCTGCTCAGCACCATTCCAGACTGAGCCCCAAAACCCTCCATGGGGCTGGGAGCTCCTGCACCCACTGCCATCAGCACCGAACCGGATTTTCCCACAGACCATCTGCAAACATCCCCTAAACACTGCAGCCCTGCTCTGGGCCACACAGCCCCAGCAACGCCACCGAGCGCCGAAGGAAACTCAGCCAGCGGTGCCCACCACTGTGGCACCGAGAGCGAACATGAGGGTCACGGTTCACCATCACGGAGAAAAAGCACATCCTCTCCCAAAGCCACTCCTAAAGCAAACACAAAGGAATTTGCTCTGAGGGAAGAGATGGAGAAGCTGTGAGCAACAATCAGAAGCAGCCGTGGCCGGATAAAAGGAAAAGAACCACAGGATCACAGATTCGTGATTCCAGCAGGGTTGGAATGGACTTTAAAGCTCATCTCATTCCACCCCCTGCCGTGGCCAGGGACACCTTCCACTACCCCAGGTTGCTCCAAGCCCCATCCAACCCAGCCTTGGACACTGCCAGGGATCCAGGGGCAGCCACAGCTTCTCTGAGCAACCTGTGCCAGGGCCTCCCCACCCTCACAGCGGTTCAGCAGCCTTGTCCTGAGCCTAGAACCTGGTGGCAGGGCCACCACAACACATCTGGGCCGTGTGCCATCCCTCCTTGAGCGGAAGGCCTGGGGAATGCCCAACACCTGTGAATGGAGAGAGACCTGCCCATCTGCAAAGGGCTGGAGCTGCTCAGTGTCTGCCAGGAGGATCCATGTCCAAGTATTTGCTTAAAGGCGTCTGCCTCCCTCAGCTTTGCCATCACTGACAGCCGAAGGCTCTGACCTTGTCAGCTTCCCTAAGTTCAGCAGCTCCCAGCCCTTTAACGATGTGATGGAGAAGACAATGGACAGACCTCCCAGAGCAGCTCATGGAGCTCCGGCCACCAGGCTGTGGCCACTGCGAGATGACCTGGGCACAGTTTCCCTATGGGAATGATTTGTCCATGCTGAGAGAGCCAGGCTGGACACGTCCTGTGGGTGCTGATTCCAGTGCGGAGCTGAGCCAAGGCTGTGGATCCTCTCCCACAGACTGTTTGGGTGCCGTTCGCTGTTTCCCAAGTGCTGCTCCAGCAGCTCCCTGCCTGGCGCTTTCCTTGGCATTGTTTGTAACGAGGCGACAAATGCAGAACTCCCACCGACTCCAGAGGAGCCAGGACTACCCGCTGGGGCTTCCCAAGGAGCCTGGTGCCCGACTGGCATCCAGCTGCTCTGGGATCTGGGCACAGTCCCCTGCAGCCAATGGCTTCTCCGTGCACCAGCAGCCCCAGTTTGCCAGGGAAACCCACACCGCAGCTGCGGCGCCCTGGGAAGCACAAGCACAGCCTTTAATATTAATATTTGCCTTTCCAATGTAAATGCAGATCCAGCTCTCCACTCAGCACACACATCCACTCTCTTTAACAATTTGAGATCTTAAACATTTCTTTTTTTTCCCCTCTGCTAAGCTTCATTGTTAACCTTTAAGATGAAGATAAGGCATTAGGGTTTGGAAAGGAATCAGGAGGGACCTTGGAAATGAGCCAGGAGCAGTGTTAATACTGGGCTGCACATCATATCTCTTCGGTTCTTCTCTCCCCCCAGGGTGACTCGGACTGCTCTTGACTACCACCATGGTATTACAAACTCTAATGAGGTTTGGAAAATAAGAAACCCACTGCGGCGTGGGAGAAACTAATAGAAATTGTTTTGTCTTCTCTCTATTAGTCATTGGAAGCAGAAGAAAAACAGCCACAGGCAATGGCAGGGCTGCAATACCACCACACATTTCATATGCCGGCACTCCGACAATGGCATTTCAGCGCAGTTAATGCTCCCACTTCCCTTCCACACCAGACCTCCCGTTCGCCAGTGCGGGCTCCAGCTGTGCCAGCATCCCTGTGCCACCATCCCGAGCCCAGGGTGACCCCAGTGCCTGCCCGAGGTGCCCATGCAGGGTGTTTGGCCAGCCCACGGCTCTACCAGCAGGGACCATCGCCAGCCTGGCGTCCCCAGGGGACAGGGACAGGCAGGGCCCAGGCAGGGGACACTTCCACAAGCAGCAGCACTGTCAGGCAGCCGGAGCATATAGAGAATTAGGTGGGATTTGCGACTGCAGCTGCAGAGTTGTGTTTCTGTGGGTGAAGTTAATTACAGAACCACAAAACGATGCACAGGGCGGGGTGACAGCACCTGCAGCGACCTCACCCCTGCCACCCTCCCAGGGAACCGTGGTGCCAGGGGCCAAGCCCCAGCCCTGGGCTCAGCGAGGTGCCCGGAGCACTTGCCACGCTCCTGCCCTCCTCCCAGCTCTGCGGCCGTCGCACCCCAGCTGCCTGATGGCAAGTGGCAGTGCTGCCACACCTCCCAGATGTTTGCCTGCTGCCCACGGGCACAGACGGCGAGTGGCACATTCCCTGGAAAGCTGCGGCCAGGCACACAGCCTGTTCAGCCTGGGCTGGGCTCCTCCAGCCCGCGCTGGGGGAGAAATGAACCGGCACAAACGCCTCGAGTTTCATCTCCAGGGAATTGTTACTGAAGGCAGCAGCCCATGGGAGACTCCTCCTGCAGCCCAGGCAGGGGAGGACAGCCAAGAGCATCGCTGGGACACGGGGAGCGGGGCGAGGGACGCTGGGCCTGTCCCCACCGCCTGCTCCAGCGTTCCTCTGCACAGAGCCACCAGCATCCAAACCAGGTCGCACTGCCCAGGAACCAGGTGCAGTGGAAGATTTAGGGGATCTGGATTATGCCACAGGGGACAGGAGGGCTCCCAGCATAGCTTGTCCACCACTTCTGGGACACTGGGTAAAACCGATGGGGCCCAAGCCCAAACCCAGCACTTGCTTTCAGGTTTGGGCAGGCACGAGCTACACTGCAGCAGGCAGAACAGCAAATCCTCCACCTCTGGAGAGAACACTTGGGGTGGGAAAGAGGAAGGCAAGATTTTCTGCTGCACTGAGGACTGCATCCAAGCCCTGCTGCTACCTCGGAAGCAGGTACGGCTCGACATCTGGAGTAGCTGTGGAGTGCTCAGATTTCCCCACGCTGGTGACTGTTCTGACTGCATTGCCTGGAGCAAGGATTCGCATTGCTAAGTCAATGTCAAGCTGATTTAGTCCTTGGATGGGGAATCTCCATCAACCAGTGCTTGCACTAGCAAGGAAGAGCAGTGACGGGCTGCTAAACGTCAGCCTCGTCCCTGGAGGTGACACTGAGGCGGCCCAGTGGTGTGAGCAGCACAAACCCACAGCCCAGCTAACAGGGACCAGCACAGTGCCCATACAACGATGGAAGAATGCTGCTTTCACGTCCTAAAGTCGTGTGATCACAATTTACTGCCTCAAACCCTCCTGTCTCACTCTCTTCTTGCTTTTCAGCTGAACATAACCCTTGTTTTCATGTGTCCTGAGTAGGTGCAGAGCTCCCATGGCCCGGGAGCAGCTGCAGCCCTTGTGAGATGAGGAAGGAAGAAGCAGCAACTCCTCTCTGCAAGGCTGTAAAGCCAATAAGGACCCCTTGGGATGAAAGGTACTCCATAAATCTGAGCTGTTATTATAAAACCAATCTCCACCGCATCTCTTAATAAGGCAGATTAACTGCAGTTACACCAGCTATAATTAATATCATAAAAGTCAGAGATGGGAAAGGCCAGCAGGTCAGCGAGGCCATCCCATGGACTGCTCCCCACAGCACAGGGAAAGGGGAGAACTCCTGGATGCCATGGGAGCTTAGGAAAGTGAAGGCAGTGCCAGGCACCACGAAGGGAGCGGTGACAAGGAGGGGGTGGCACATGGATCACCCCAGCTCTGCCAAACCCAGGAGGGGAGCGGAGCCCAGCTCTCGGTTCTGCAAGTACCCAGTGCCAACCCCTCATCCCTCCTCTCCTGTCCAGAGAAACATGGAATTACTTAGGCTGGAGAAGACCTTTAAGACGACTGAGTCAAACCAGCACTGCCAAGGCCACCACTAAACCATGTCCCAGGGTGCAGCCCCCACACGCCTTCTGAATCCCTCCAGGGATGGTATAACTTTGCCACTGACCTGAGCAGTCCGTGCCAGGGTTTGACACCACTTTTGGTGAAGAAATGTTTCAAATATCCAGTATAAACATCACCTGGGGCAACCTGAGACCGTTTCATCTTGTCCTATTGCTTGTCACCCGGGAGATGAGACCAACCTCTCCATGTCTCCCCTCGAACCTCCTTTTCTCCGGGCTAAACACCCCCAGCCTCCTCAGCTGCTCCTCATGGACTTGTGCTCCAGAATCTTCCCCAGTTCCACTCCCTTCTCTGGACACACTCCAGCCCCTCAATGTCCCTCCTGTTGCGAGGGGCCCAGGATTTGAGGTGCCCCTCACCAGCACTGAGTACAGAGGGACAGTCACTGCCCTGGTCTGCTGCCCACACTACTGCTGGTACAAGCCAAAGTGACACTGGTCTTCTGGGTCACCTGGGCACGCTGCTGGCCTCTCTCCCAAACCCCTATGGGTGTCACCATCAGCTGTTCACAAGGTGGACTCAGAAGACCTTGGGGAACCCCCTGACAGCTGTGTGGGGACATGGGTCAGGGCATGTGAGCGTCCCCTGAGGGCCACAGGCTGGCCCTGGCAGGGCAGGCGCTTTGCAGTCAGAGCCCAGGTCTCAGCCCACCTTCCCACAGGATGAGCGTTCCCCCAGACCCTGCACCTCCTGCCCCACAAGAAGCTTCCAGAGCCAGGACACACAACCCTCCCACAGACACCCAGACACCTCAGCAGCATTCCCAGACTGGGATCCCCCTGCCTGTTCTCACCCTGCCAGGGACCAGCGCTGCCCCTCGCTGCCTCCCAACCGGCCAACACACACACCGAGCCCCAGTGCCCTCTGCCTTCCTCCACATCCCGCTCCCACCTTCCTCCTGTCCTCCGTGCTGCACCTGCATGGCGCTGGCACTGCTCCCTGCCATCCTCGTGGCCGGGCAGCGTGGCAGTGGGCAGGGCAGGAGGGACAGAGGGACAGCTCCCGGCCCTGCGCTGCCCGGTTAGTGCCGCGCGTGGCAGCTCCGTGCGCGCCGCGGGATCAGCTGTGGGAATGCAAATCTGCGCTTCCCCCGCCGCAGCAGCCGCTAACAAGATAATGAATATTTTCATCAGCTGCAGAGAATACAAACATCTGCGCAGGCAGCGGTGCTGCCGGGGCCGGGGGAGCGGGGAGCAGGGGTGCGGGGGGAGGAACAGCTCCCTGGCATCCCTCACTGCGGGGACAGCAGCTCCACTGCCAGGGAAAGGAAAGTTCTGGTCCCTGAGCCAGGAAAAGCCCGTGGCTGACATTCCATCTGCTCCAGGGGGTGCTGGGACTGTCTCTGACAGCAGTGCCTTGGCTCTGGGCTGTGCCAGTGTCTGCAAGAGCCTTCCAGCCCCTGCCATGGGCAGGGACACCTTCCACTGTCCCAGGGTGCTCCCAGCCCCGTCCAGCCTGGCCTTGGACACTCCCAGGGACCCAGGGGCAGCCACAGCTGCTCTGGGCACCCTGTGCCAGGGCCTCCCCACCCTCTGATTGAGGAACTTCTTGCTAATGTAAATCTCACTATCATGGATTCTGGGTTCTGGGCTCTGGCTGCAGTGGCAGCTTCCACCATGGCCACCCCTCTTCCTCCTCCTCCTCCTTCTCCCTGGGGCTGAGGCCCACGCTGGGAGCAGTGGGGTTCTCACAGACGATGACCAAACAGCAGAGACTGACCCTGTGTGAGGTTATCCCGCTACCTGCACGGACAGGAATGAAATGGAGCAGCTCAGAGGCGCATCTGGAGCTGGGATGAGGCAGCAGGAGCAGGAGGTGGTTGCGATGGCCACGTCCATGTTCACCAAGGATGTGATGGCCCATTCCCTAAATCCTACCTGCACCTGGTGCAGAACCACTCTGAGAACCTCTAGTACTTGAACAACCTCTGTTACAAAGCATCTCTTCCACCCTGGAGCCCTGCACTGTCTGACACCACACCTGCTCTTGTTTTTCTAGAATAAAAAATGCTTCCAGCCTGCTGCAGAAGCACGTGGCTGCAGACTGGGCAACACCAGCTCAAAGCCACACAATCTGCCGTCCTTTTTGGTGGGATGAGAACTTTGAAATGGAATGGGATGTAACAGTGACCTAACTGATGGAACACTGTGCTAATTGCATTGCTCAGTTATACACTGGATTGGAAAAAAACCTCACTGCTGAGCCTGGCCATTGAAGATGTGTTCAAAATACACGGTTTGTGTCTGTGTGGAGCCTGCTGTGGGCTCTGAAACATCCCACACATCCCACAGCAGATCCCCCTTCCACGGAGCTGCTAAACTCCTAACAACCCCTTCGCTGCTACTCAGGACCACGGCATGAGGCGTTAGCCCGGCTTGGAAAGACATCATTGCTTCCAACTAGCGTGTTTGAGACTTCAAAGTTGTGAACAGGTAATAGAACCGCGGCAACAAACAATAAAGAGATGAATGAAATGGAAGGCAGCCACTGGAAAAGAGATCCATCCATTATCCCGGCCTGAAGGGTAATAGGTAAACAAGGCACTGGTGCACTGGCTGGCGCCGAGCTCGCCAGCACGGGAATAATAAACAGCACAATTATAACTCCTGTGCTTGCAGGTTTCAAAGAGAAGGAGAAAAATAGGGGAAAAGCCAGCGGCGTTAATTTAAGCACCTACAGACATTACACTTGTGTCGCTGAGGGGGAAGCAGGATGTCCCTGCCAGGGCTGGCCCGTGAGCCCCAAGCCAGGGACACCAGCAAAGCCCCTCCAGCTTCACACCCAGATGTGATGCTGCACCCAGCCCAGTCCCTGGCAGCACCCATGGGTGGGAGGGCACCAGGTGAACAATGGATGGGTGAGATGTTTCCCAAAACAGCCCTGGCAGGGATGGCACTGAGCTGTCCGCTCACCCCGCTGGTTTATTAAGGGCTGAAAAACATAGAGGGGCAGAAGAGACAGATTTAAAATTAACCTGCCAAACTCCCCATCACTATTATGACAATTCCCCCCCTCAGCTCAGTGCCCTCACAGAACAGAGCTGTGAGGAGGCAGGGCCTGCTGGAAGCAGCTGGGGCAGTGCCCATCCCTCCCTGCAGCACCCCCGACACCTCGGGCCGTGCTCAGCACCACCTCCAACCTGCCCCTGCCCTTCCCCCGGGCTGGAAAGAAGCAGCAGCCCTGTTTTGTAAGTGGGAATGGGGGGGAACAGCATCTTCCAGGGACTGAGTTGCAGAGAGAAGGGTGATTCCAGTTTGCAAGAAGGTGCTGGGCACGGCACAGCACGGCAGCCCCGGATCCTCCAAAGCCATCCTCCTGGGATGTGGAGAAGGGAAACCACTCAGTGCTGAGCAGGGAGGGAGCTCCAACACCAATGCTCTCGCTCCCTCCAGCCACCAGACCATTCTGGCTCCGTATCTGCCCTCAGCACCTCAGAACTCTCTGGACTCGCTGCATCTCTGCTGGGAGGAGTCAAATCCGGGCTGTGTGGGTGCTCCTGTGTCCTGGGGCTTTGCCAAGCTGGAGCAAGAGCCAGGATGAGAGGCAGAGCTGGAAGGAGGGACGGGAAGGGACTCTGGTGAGGGCGGACAGCTCTGCCATGCATTGCCCTGACATTCCGTCTGCCACGCAGCAATAATCCAGCAAGTAAAGCTGGCTCCACGGGCAGTATTTTGGGATTTCTCCATATTAATGGCATAAAAGCAACAGTCTGAAACTGCAAACAGCTTTTAAACAGAAATATCTATTCCCTCATGGCAAAGAGACGGCACAAAAACAGATAAAAAACGAACAAACAACCCATTTGGAAAATAATTCCTCAGTGATTTGGGAACGGCACAGAGTTCAGGCTCTGCCCCACCGTGAGGCAACGGGGGGAAAATCACTCTAATCTAGTCTTTAGTGAGCTGCATCCATTGCTGAGCCTCCCAGCGAGACCAGGAGGTGTGACTGGAATAGATCAGCTCCAATCCCATGTACTTATTAACCCCACAGAGCACTTTGCCAACGGGAAGAACCTTTTTTAAAGAAAGGAGAGGGGTGCCCAGAAGAAGACAGCTCTGAGTGTGCTTTTGGCTCAGCAGTGGAAGCACCAAGGGAGGCCTGTGGTGAGTGGTGGAAGATCCCTCTTCAGTCCCCTCCCAAAGTGCCCATGAGGGATTGCACAGGCGAAGCATCGCTGCAGGAGTGCTTTGGTTTAACCCCTTGCAGTAAGGCAGCGGCAGCAGCGATGCCACGGTGCACTCCTCCCAGCAGGAACCTTCATGTTCATGTCCAACAGAGCAGTCGAGCACCCCAACCTCCACAGAAATAATTAGTGGTTTTTAAGCCACCTCAGCACAGAGGAAGCTGCCCATAGAGCTCCTCACTCCCGATGGCTGGAGCGGAGCTGCAGGGGTGCTGTGGTGCTCACATCCTGCTGGGCTGTGGCTCCACTGGCACTGATGGATGGGGAAAAGGGTCCTTGGCACCAGCACGAAGGGCCCTGTGAGCAGGGAGAGGCTCCAGGCAACACGACAAGGTGTTCCATCAGTGCTGGGGAATATGTGGAGCACGGATGGAGCACACAGCAGGAACCAGCCTGGCTGCTGCCCAGCCCTGCTGGGGTACACTGGTCTCAGCAGCCAGCATCTGCTGCCTCCACCCATCCCCTGGGTGTTACCATCCCCACAGTCACACTGAAGTCCTTGGATAAAAGCCTGGGTCCTTTGGATAAAATGATATCTGCTAAAGGGGAAAACCAAAATCTGAAGCAGCATTGACCAGAACCACACGTTGGTCTGAGGCCTGGGACCTCCCAAGCTGTGCAGCTGTGCTGCATCTTCACATCCATCTGTGCTCTGCATCCTGGAGGCACCCACTGCACATCCCCAGCCTTTCCAGCTGGTCAGACACAACAAAGCCATCACTGCTACACCTGATCCATCCCAGTGATGCGCTGAGCATGGCCAGGAGGGTGCCAAGAGGATGGACCAGGCTCTACTCAGTGATGCCCAGCAATGGGACAAGAGGCAATGGGCAGAAACTGATGTCCAGCAAGTTCCATCTGAACATGAGGGAGAACTTCACTGCCCAGTGACCAAGCACTGGAACAGATTGCCCAGAGAGCCTGTGGAGTCTCCCTCACTGGATCATTCAACAACTGCCTGGGTGCAATCCTGTGCCATGCGCTCCAGTCAGACCAAATGGCCCAAAGTGGTTCCTTCCAACCTGGCCCATTCTGCAGCCCCCAGAAGGGCAGAGACTCTAATTAATCAGGGCTGCAGCCCCTGAGGTGGGAAAGAGACCTCCCCGACCCCCAGGAGATGGAAATTGTGCAGTAACTGGGAAGTGCTGCCCAGGCCAGGGTGTGCGAGGCAGCTTTTCCCAGCACAAAGGCTCCCTCGCAGCCCCACGCTGACATGCCTGGCAGATCGAGAATATCCTATTTATTAAAGACACTGAAGATGCGGCGACATGGGAAGCAGACACCGTTCAAAAGATTGTCACATCTGCATAGCTAAAGGATCCCAGCAGTTATAAATCCCTCTAAAATACTCAGCCCCTTGTTCTGATGGCAGGTTCCTGCTCCTACTTCGCAGAAACAGGCTTTTAATCCCTAGTATTAGGCAGCTTCCTGCTATGTTTCAAATGCACCAAATTAAGGGCTTCTCTAACAGCTGGTGTCTTAATGCTCAGAGAGGTTCTTGAATATCTATGAAAATCAGAGGCAAATTACATCTTTTAGTTAATAATTTCTTCTCCATTAACCTCCTTCTCTTCCCTTGTTAAGAGATGATGTAATGGTGCTTCCACACCGTAACCCGCCGACACCCTGGCAGCCCGGCCACGCAGGGAGCTGAGCCCTTCTCATCACTGCCTGGTGCTTTTGGAGCCGACAGCCTGCACTCAGATGGGAAAAGGGCAGCTGTGCTGACCTTCCAGGCTGCTGGAAGCATTTCTGGAGCAAGATGTGCTGCCTCCCTCCAGGCTCGGAGCTCTGCGGAGCCACTTCATCGCACGCTACAGCCTGCGCCACGTGGGCAGCTCTGCAGGTTGCTCTTGTTCCAGACCTGCTTTCTCCTGCCCCTCACAGCTGTTACACCTGGGACTGAAGGGACTGAAACCCCTGATTGTGACAGTAGGTTGTGCCAAGAACTCGGCTGCCACTGCACGGCCCCTCACTGGGAAAAGCTTCTCCCCACTGCGTACCCTGGCAGGAGCGGTGCCAGCCCTGGGAAGGGGGACTAGCAGCCCTTTTTTTAACCACAAAACCTGTCAGGCAGAGCTCCAGGGCTTTTTGGCCCCTGGAAGATGCCATCCCAACATCTCATGTGTTTTACTCCAAGGGCAACCCCAGCAGGAACTGCTCCTAGTCCAGCTCTGGACTGCCCGAACCTGCCATCCTCAGCATGCCCTCAGAGGGGAAGACTTGGAGAAGCCACGTGTCTCAGGTTAAATCAGCCCCACTGGTTTCCAGATGTGCTTTCCAGATGGAATTTAGCCCTGAGGACAGGGGATACATTCACTACCTGGAAGCAACAAAGCTTAGACCCACCAGCTCATGGAAAACTTCATCTCTGCAGCCCTGGCTCTGCCCTGACGACCCACTGACGACTGTAACGTGAGGGAGAGGAAGCAAAGAGGAGTCTGCTGGGAAAATTGCCTTTGTGACCTGTCAATTCTCCAGCAAGTTCCAGCAAAAGCTGCAGCTCTGCTGGCTCCAAGCGCTGGCTGTGGCTTTCCCAGCACCTCTGCGCTGACAGAGCCTGTAATGCCTCTGGCATCAAGAGAGCAGAATGCCAGAGCTCAGCTGGAATCCACAGCCAGGGAAGCTTTGCACTCAGCTGGGCAAAAACACCTGGAAAAACTCTGTGGGCAGACAGGATGAGGACCCACAGCTCGAGCTTAAATCAGAGGCAGCAGTGAGGTCTTGGTGCCTGAACAGGAAAGAAAGGGGTGCTGGGCAGGGAAGAGCTGTGTCGGGGTGGGATGTGCGCTGGATCCTCTCCTGACTGTGATTAGCGCTGCTGCTTCGAAACTCACACACCCACCCTGGCTTACACCTGATCAAAACACAGCTGCATTCAGCAGACCTGAAGAGAAATAACTAAATAACTCATTTGCCAGCCCTGAATTCACCAACCTCTCCTCCGTGAGCCCTGCAAGGTGAAGGCATTTACCTTCAGCTCATTTACATTATTTATCACGCTATATCCACAGCTCCTCCCAGTGCTGTAATGGGGGCACTGAGCAAAACCAGCTGGCATAGGCTGAAAGCTGAAGGAAAAGCTCTTTCACACTGCACACAACCAAACAACTTATTGTTGCAAGATATCACGGAGATGAAAGACATCAGTGCTCAGAAAGAGCTGAGAAAGGCCCTGAGAAAGGCCCACGGAGCACAGCTAGATGTGTCTCACCTGACAAGGCTCGCACTGGCCCTGGAGGGAAGGACGAGCAGGCAGGAAAGCCATGGATGCTTGTTGCTCTCTTGCTCTCTTCCTCTCATGAGCAAATCAGAGATGCTGGCTGTGTACCACTCGGTCCCATCTCACCACCCTGACGTCCCCCAAAACCAGGAGCAGAACCAGGACCTACCTGAAAGTCATCTGGAACACCTGCCCTTGGTTGACGTGCTGGCTCCTGTTGTTGTAGCCGTGCAGCATCTCCCCAAAAAGGGTCTCGTTGAACTTGGCGTCCGACTTGAGGCACTTGGGGCCCTCGCAGATGTCAGACAGCATCAGGCACGACTTCCCATCCGGGGCCAGCTTGTACTCCTCCACACACCTGGGGGGCACCACAGGCCGCGTGAGATGGGCCAGGCACACGGCAACCCAGCCCTCTGAGCCCAGCCAAGCACCACCAACACCTACAGCACTCATCTGGACACGTGAAGGGTAACAGAGCCCAAATTCTCTGCCCTGGCTGGGCTGGGTGACCAGTGAATGGGGGCTTGGCTCCCAGCTCCCCTCCCTCCTGCAGCAGCACAGCCCAGCTGCCTGCAGTGAGCTTGGGTAAGGCTTGGAGCACCTGGTCTGGTGAAAGGGGTCCCTGCCCATGGCAGGGGGGTGGAACAAGAGGAGCTTTTGGGTCCCTTCCAACCTAAACCATGCCATGATTCCGTGCTGAGCTGCCCCCGTGCTGGAGAGCAGAGCTGAGCCCACTGTGTGTCTGCTGCTCAGCTACAAACATTCCCCAGGCCACAGCAAAGCAAAATCAAGCTCCTGCCCCTTCTTCCACCCAGAAATACCCTCCTGAAAGGAAGCAGCTCCAGCCTGGCTGCTCCTCTGCTCTTTGATCCCACTTTCAAGCCTGTTCTGGGTAAGATTCACGTGTTCATCTTCAAGAGACAGGAAGGGAAACTGAGGCAGGCAGCAGGGATGTGATTTAACTACAGGCACCGGAGGCCTCGGTGGAATCTTTTGTAAACGTGCCATCCTGCCTCTCCTCCTCTTCCACCAGCCTTTTCCTCAGCTCCCACCTTACTGGAAACCTCTGTTCCCTGCCTGCTCCTTCCTCCCCACAGCCCCAGTGCTCTGCTAACACCAACCCCACCTCCATCCAGGCTTGCTTCCCTCTCCCCTTCCTCTGCTGCATTTTACTGCAAGTAAAACTCCCACCCGTCTGTCACACTTAGCCCTGCCTGTTCCCAAAGCACAGCCCAGCCTTGAAAAGGGATTATTAAAAAGGAAGGGGAAAAAAAAAATAGAAGGGGAAACAGTCTCTGTCCTTGGGGATGCAAGGCTGAAATGCAGATTCGTGTGGGTGGAGACCATGGAATGGCCCGAGATTTTCTAGACCCTCCCCACAAAGGATGCTGGTGCCCACATGAATTTCCAGCCCCTGCTGCAGGCACGGAGCAGAAAACGTGCTCTGTTTGGGTGACTCAGTCACTCCGTGCTGCTGAACAATAATAAAAAAAATAAGGTAGTGGGGGGGAAAAACAACAAACCAGCAGAAAATGGATAAATAAAGGAGAAGCTGGCACAGGCTGAGCTCCCTGGGCTGCTCTTCCCAGGGATCAGCAGCAGCCAGAGCTGCATGAGGTCTTTGCTGCACCTGCAGGCATCGGGACTTGACGGATGCTCCTCAGAGTTACTGCTAGGAATTCACTCCCCTTCTTGCTTGTGGGCATTTTCCTTCCAAAAGGGCTTTTTTTCCTGTTCTTCATCCTAATCTGTCACACTGGGACACAGAGTAGGTCCCTGAGTGTGCCTGAGAGAGCGAACCAGCCGTGGGGCCGGGGCAGGCGATGGATGGCTGCAGCTGTGCAGCATAAAGCCAGATAATCACTGAGCTCCTTTCAGAGCACGCTGCAGCCAGGGAGATTTTCCTGAGAGAAAATGCTAAATTGTGTAGGATTATAAGATCCCAGCCAAAATCGGGGATGAAACTCTATTTTTAAGAGACGCACAGGGGAGGAAAAAAAGTAAATTTTAAAAGTAGTATTTTTTAAACAAATCCTACACCTTCCCCTCCAACACACAATGTACAATTTTTGGGTCCCTTCACAGTGAGTCACAGATCAAACTGTACTGTCACATAGTGGGGGAGAGAAGGAAGGTGCATCTGCTCACACTGCTCCTCACACTTCCCCTCAGGCAAACCAGGTGCCCCCATTCCCTGCTGGAAGCCAGCTCCATCAACAGCCTTTTCCTTGGACACCCAGCTCCGGGCTGGGCTGGGCTGGGATGGGCTGGGCTGGGTGGCACAGGAGGTGGCAGGGACGGAGAAGGGCAGGGGCTGTTTGTCTGCTCGTTGAGGAGCACTGCAGGTGATGCCACGATGGTTTTTTGCTTTTCTTTTATACCCCCTTTTATACACTCTTTTATATAGCTTTATATATTCCTTGTGCCTCTAGCTTACATAGTTATAATTCTTTAAGTTCGATAACTCCCCTTAGACCTAGAATTTCGTTAAGTTTAGAGACCAAACATTCTAAAAGCCCAAAGAAACCAAGGTCCTCTCCAGAACACATTCTGTAAACAAAGCCAGGCCCAGCCAGGGGGAGGGTCCCTTGGGTGGGGGGGTCTCACCCGAGTCCCTCATTGGGGAATCTTTGATAGATGTGCTAATTTTTGCAAGGCATGTAATTGTATACTCATCACATCGTGGGGGGCCATTTTCTTCAGGGGGCATTTCGATGTGCATTTCATCACACCTAAGGATCCTTAAATAAATACCAAGGTAAAAACCCTTTTTTCCCTCTTCACTGTGTGCAGCTCTCTTAATTTTAAGACCAGGAAAAGGCGTCACAGGGCACTCACCCACAGAACATGAAGATGGTGCTGGAGGAGGGGTCGTGGGGCAGGGGGAGGGTCTGCTGCAGGCACAGCTGCTCGCAGCCGCCGTTGAAGCCGTCGGAGCAGTCGATCCCTTTGGAGAAGTCGTAGCAGCCGGTGCCGTCCTTCATGGGCCGCAGGTCCTCGGGGCACTGCAGCGAGAGAGGACACGTGGAAAGGTCACCCGCACGTCCTCCGCTACCCTGGAGCTCTCCAGGACACAGCCCATCCCAGAGCCAGCGCTGCTGAGCTCCTTTTCTGTCGCTGTGGTTGCAGGGACGGAGAGGAAACACGACACAGAAACCCGGAGTCCACGAAGGAAATGCAATTATTTATTAATATACAGACAGGTTTATGTCTTGTTAGTTCGCTTGAAGTTTACTTGAACAGAAAAGGTTATTGGACCTCTGATCAACCACCCCTCAGGGTGATTTGTTAATCCAGAAGACACCCATTTCCAAATAATTCCCCAGGCCATATCACAACAATTTTACAACAGCTTGCAGGTGTGAGATAAGAAATTTAGTTTACAAAAAACCGTTAGCTTTGTTTTTAATAGTTCGCCTGGGAACATGAAAGCTCTCACAAACCCCTAGGAAAAGCAGGACTTAGGAAAAGCAGGACTTTTACAAAATGCTGGGAAAGCTAGAAAAATTCCTCTGCTGAAAGCTTTTTAGCATTCACACTTTTCCACCTGGAGGAGATGAGTTTGTCCGGGGTGATGGATGGGGTCACCCTGCACCACCTCGCACAGCCCCTGCAAAAGGGGCAAGGGATATCGGCAAGGATTCGGTCTGCTGCCAAGCCTGCCCCTCATCCTCCCCCCAGAGGAGGGTGAAATCCTTGAGGCAGCAAAACCACGTGGCAATAAAGCCTCAAGCCAGTGTGGGGCAAAGAGTGACAACCCTCTGCATTTGCTACCTGTTCTTCCAAAATGCAGAGGAAACCAGTGCAAGCAAGAAATAAACACCTCAACACGTGGCACCAGCCCAGAGAACCATCTCAGGGCTTGGGAATGACCCTGAGAACCATCTCAGTGCTTGGGAATGACCCAGAAATCCATCTCAACCCATGCCAGGCAAGTCAGCAAGCATGGCCTTGGCATCATGTCCAAAAGGATCTTGATGCCTGCTGTGGGCAGGACCAGCCCATGGCACAGGCAGGTCTGGGGGCAGCCACGAGGACAGCCCAGGCTCAGCAGTTTTCCTCAGCTGAGGGAACCATGGCTCTAATTTCTAATTCCAGCTCTGCAGCTTGTTTTCCTGGCCTCAAAAGATAAAAGCCAGCAGGCAGCAAATGCCATCGATAAATTGTCACCCAGATTAAAGCACACTTCCACTTTTGTTATTTATCCCTTTTCACCAAGCACGCATGCACACAAACAACAACAAAAGGCCAGTCCTTGAAAAAATAAATAAATCCTGTCTAGGAGCAGCTCACAATTAAAAATGCATTATGGAATTTCTTGAAGATGAGTTAGACTGGAGATGGCACAGGTAGTGATGAAGGCAGGTTATAAATGGCCTCCGTCGAGCAGAAGAAAGGTTATAAAACCGCTATACTTCGTGCTTAAAAAAGAAAATCAATTTTCCATGTGAGCAAAATGCTGTACATATTAATAAAAGTTCAGGAGACCCTGGACCCCCGCTCACTGCCGCCGGCAGGGTCGTGGTGGGAGATGGGCTGCCAAGCCTCACTCAATCTTGGCTACTTAAGAAGCAAACAGGGACAGCAGAAAGCGGCTTTAGGGAGTCCTGGCCCACCCTGAGCCATCACACAATCCCAGAATGTTTGGGTTGGAAGAGAGCTCTCAAGACCATCCAGTTCCTACCCTACTGCCATGGGCAGGGACACTTTCCACTGTCCCAGGCTGCTCCAAGCCCTGTCCAACCTGGCCTTGGGTGCTGCCAGGGATCCAGGGGCAGCCACAGCTGCTCTGGGCACCCTGTGCCAGGGCCTGCCCACCCTCACAGGGAAGAATTTCATCCTAACATCTAATCTAAACCTCCCTTCCTTCAGTTTAAAACCATCACACTTGTCCTACCCTGCTATAAGGTTCGTCCCCATCTTTCTCTCCACCTCCCAGAAACCCCGTGCCTCTCCTCCACAGCAGCAACATCAAAACTGCTTCTGCCCTCTCTGCAGGAACGGGAATGCGCTGATCTCTGTGCCAGCTGTCCCTCAGATCCCTCACTGCCTCCCGTGCCCTCAGCTCTGAAGTTTGCAAGCATCAGCACCAGCCTTGGGGACACCAGGGGAGGCGAGAAGGGAAGGCACAAGGCTTTTCCATCCAAAGGACCTTGGCAGCAAAGGGCTGTGGAACAGGATGCTTCCCATCTTTGCAGAGCAGGCAGGGTCCCAGAGACACAGCTCTGGAATCAGTAGCAGGAAGCAGCAGAAGACACGGGAGCAGGAGGCTTTCCAGATGCACGCACAGAGTAATGAAGGAGGAGAGGACGCTGAGAACAATCTGCGCTTTTCCCCGCCCCGGGGCTGCCTGGGAAACGGCACCGGGATGAGAGTGTCTGTGAATCTGCAGCTACAGCTCTTATCTCCCGTGGTCTCCCTGTCTGCTGGCCCCACTGTAAGAGCAGAGCTGTGCAAACTGGCAGAGAGGGTCTCCCTGGGGGGCACGGGGAGGGCTGGCTGCAAACAGCATCTCTGCATCACGGCACCGCATCCGCCTCTCTGCTGCTCTCCCCACATCCACAGGGACAGCGGGGTCCAGGGCTCCGCTCAAGTTCCCTCTAGAGATCCTGAGGGATCTTCCAGGGTGCCGAAGGCAACTGGATGGGCCTGTGAGGCAGCAGGAGCTACAGGAGCACAGCCAGGGGATCAGTCACGGCTCTTCTGCGCTGTCACTTGGAATTCTTGCCTTGGCACAGATCCATGAGCTGAGCTCAGCACCTTCTCCAGCCCACAGAGGAAGAAGATGGTTCTTTCCCTGTGACTGGGTTAGTGGGTCACCAAAGCCCTCCCTCCCTTCGTCCTGCTCTGCTTGAGGCCACCCTTGGGATATTCCTCCAGTTTTGGCTCTTAACCACCACGAAATGTGTTTCCTTTCAGTTCATAATTATGCACCCTAATACTCATTAATTACAGCAGGCAAATGGCTCAGCATAGCATTTGCAAAGGAAAGCACTCCTGTCTCTCCACATCCATCGCTGTTCAGAGCAGAGCCGGCTCTCCAGTCAGCTGCTGTGCTGCAGCACGGAGCTCTCCAGGGACAGAAATCTTTGGGAGCCAATGTGGAAACATGGGACGTGTCCCTGCTCAGGAGAGCCAGGGCAATCAGCAAACTTGGCAATTAGTACTGGCCAGGCAACGCCAGCCCTTGCACAGAGGGTTTTGCGGGGGTGAATAGGTGGATGAAGCAATTACTGAGCACAATAAATCATAGAATGGTTTGGGCTGGAGGAGACCTTAAAAATCAGCTCAACTCCCCTGCCATGAGCTGGATGCCTCCCACCATCCCAGGTTGCTCCAAGCCCTGTCCAGCCTGGCCTTGGACACCTCCTGGGGCAGCCACAGCTTCTCTGGGCTCATAAATCTTTGTAACACACCTCCCCACCCCTGGAGCAGAGGATTTCCCATGCGGATGTCCCTCCAATGGATCAGAGTTTTCAGGGGGAAAACTGAAGTCCATTTGGGTGCAACTATGTTCTTGCCCACAGGAGTCAGAAATGACCATGGGAAAAGCCAGTTTGTGCTAATCCTGACTCCTGATGGGTCAGTTTGGGCTTCTGGATGGGCTTGGAAAGCCAGCCCTCGCCCTGTGTTCACTGGGCTTTTATAAAGCAGCAGATCTGTTCTTGCTGACATTGATTTGCCTGGCTCAGGCAGCAGAGAACCAATAATTATGGTGAGTTTTAATCAATGCCCCATCAATTTAGGTGCAGTTCAATTTGTGATCTGCCTTGGCAGTGACACAGGACAGGGGGCTCTGTTGGAAAATGATTACAGAATCAATAAGCAACTCGGTCAATAACTGTCTGGGCGAGCACGGGTGGCACGTCCCACTCTGGTGGGAGGAAAGCTGGTGAGGTGTGGTGCCCCAGCAGGTCCTGATCAAACACTGCTGCACACCCCTCATCCACACACGGCATGGATGTATTTAGCCATGGAAGCCAAGGGATCCCCCACACTGTGACCCAGCAATTCAAAAGAAAAAGCTGTTTGTGGTTTACCCCATGAGACTCACGTTGCATGCGTCCCCTTCCAATTCCCAGCCCATCCTTTTGCCATGGATCTGACTTGGAAATACAGCTCAGAGCCTGGGAAAAGGGTCTGGTGCTTAATCCATGCTATGGAGAGGAAAAGGAGATGTAGGGGGAGACTCCAGCTCACGGTGTGCTCAAAATCCAAGGAGAAGCTGTTACCATACAGATATAATTCCACGGTCTGGAAAATCCACTCCACCTATGCAGAAGTGAACTGATTTCTCTGCGCTGACAGACAACCCTGAAAATCGCCCTTGGCGCTGGAAAAGAAAACTTTCCTGCCTTGTTGCAAGATAACACAGGTCCTGAAGGCTAAACATGACCCTCAGCTCCGCTGCTCCGACCCTGCTGCTGCCAAGGGGTCTGAGGAGAAGGAACCGCCATCAGCTCCGCATGGTTTGGCTGCTGGCACAGTTGGACACCAGCCCATCCCCTCCCATCCCAGAGCACCCAGGTCCTTATTCCTGTGATTGCAGTCAGCAAATGAATTTTGAGTACACAGGAGGAATGGATGTGCTGAATAGGAAGTGCTATTTTTATCTGTTGTTCTGCGGAACAGGCTTTTTTCCCTTTTAAATGACAGCTCCAAGGTGACACGGAGTGGCGGATTTGGCAGGGCCTGGTGCCACATGCCCGCTGCCACCCCTGGGAACACACCAGATCCAGCCTCACTGACACACAGGGGCTGTGGTTTGGAACAAAACGGGACGCCTGTGCCTACTGCTGTCACCCCGGCACAGCGTGGGGCACTGAGTGGGCTCCTGCCACCAGGGCTGGGCACAGCCCCTCTGCCCACCACCCCCCACACCCAGCACGGCCAGAGCAAACGCCACGGTGGGAGGATCACCTTCAGGGGAGAGAACACAGGCACACAACAGAAGCTGTGCGAGACTGCGCCTTAGGAAAATAAATACCGGGACAAGTCCCTGCTCTTGTAAGGTAAAAAAGGGGCCTTTGCCCACTCCCTCGTTTGCAAAGCTCATTAGCAGTGAGACGGGCGAGGGGTCACTGGAAGGCAAATCATTACTGACACGGATCCCCCCGACGGGAGCACACCCGCTCTCCTCCACCCGAGCTGCCTGCCAGAGCTGCTCAGCTCAGCTCTTCTCTTCCATTATTAAGTTTAAAAAACCAGAATACTTAATGAAGTGTTTCTGTAGAGAGTAAACTGCCCTTTTTGTTATTCCACTCTGTTTTCTCAACAACAGCAGCCTTCTAGTCAGACACTTCTGTGTCAGGTGCTGGGGGTGATGCTCTGGGTACAGACTGAATCCCACCAGCTCTTAAAACCACAGAGGGCAGCTGTCACCAAACCCCGCTCCCAGTGCTGCTCCAGGTACCGATCCCATGCCTGGATGCCTCCAGAGGCGAGACCCAGGACCCCGAGCAGCATCCCCAGCACTGCTGGCCCGAGGCAGGACAATCAGCTGGTGGCTCGGTGCCACAGGGCAGCGAGGAGCATTTCCAAAGGCCCTAACGACCCCTCTTTGTGGTGAGGCATCCTCGCTCCTCACCGAGGAACCTCCTCAGCGTCAGGCAAAAGCATTAATCTGAGGCACTGCTGAGGTACAGGCAAGTGCCAGCATTTTAATGAGCTCCCATCTATGCACTGGCATGTATTTATTTGCTTGTTGGAGCTCAGAAATGATACAAATGCAGCAAACCCCTCTGTGTCCATATATATATATATATTTGGACAATTCTAGCTTATTCTGCCTTCATTTTCTTGACCCAGAAGGCCCCTGGAGAGCAAAGCTCCTCAGCAGCAGCAGGACAGAGCCCGGCTGCACACAGCCCAGTCTCTGTGTGTGAGATTTATCCCTCCTCTCCCAATATTATGATAAAACAGGGCCACAGTGCTGGTTGCTAAAGGGCTCTCCAGAGCCACCCCTGCTTCTCCTCCTCGGGGCAGGGATGTCCTCACCAGCCCCAGCTGTGGCAGAGCCCTTCCTGACACCCCGCTGCGGGGAAACATCCTTCCCAAGGGGAACATTACAACTGTTTTCTGAAATAACAGTCATTATCTTCCCACTCTTGCCCCCCTCCCTCCTTTTCTCCTGCTTCCTTTTCCTTTTAAAGATCATCAATCATTATTTTAGCCTCAGAAAATCAAACCCATCTGTCTTGCAGGCTCCTGAGAACACACTGCCTGTGCTTCTCAGCCTGGGCCCTCTGCGAAAGTGGGATGGGGGATCCATGGAGGAGGTGGAAGCTCCAGGAGATGAGGCAGCATCTCCTCACCTCTGGCCACCACTCCGGTGAACCTTCTCAGGCAAGTCACTCTGCGTACATCTGCATCTCAATTCTAAGAGGGAGGGATTTGTTTCAAGAAGCTGGTGGGGTGCCTTGCACACAGAAAGAAGTGTTCAGAGCTCCTGGAGCAAGGAAATCTGCTTCCCTTCCACCAGCCACCAACAGCCCGTTTTGGGGTGTGCTGGCATCTCCTGCCTACCGGGGCATTTTCAGTCACGGCAGAAGCTGGCACCTCCAAAAACCTTCAGGAAAACAGAAATTCAACCCCTGCCCCACCTGACTCACCCTCCAGGGTGCAGCCCAGCCACAACACTGCACCCCAAATCCTATATCCCAAACCAGCCCCAAAGCCCCAGCCCAGCTATGACCGCAACACACGAAGCATCCCAGTCTGGTGAGGAGCAGAGGGGAACCAGCCAAGCTCTCAAGGAACGCCACTGAAAAAGCCAACACTGGAGAAAACGGGGCTTTTATCATCCAAACCACTCCTTCCCTGTGCAGGCAGAGACCTCCAGCTCACCCTGGTGCTTCCTGAGCTATCCCACTTGCTTTTAAGCCAGCTGCCCCTTGACCACGAGGTGCAAACGTCCTCTGAAAGCAAAGGCAGGTGGGTGGTTTGCTCCCACTGACCCCAACAGCCACCCTTTCCTCCTTTCTCCTCTTCAAATCCCATTTTCAGCACAGGTATTTACCTGGATTAACAAGATAAAATCCAAAACGACAGGCTCCTTGGAGGGGGGTTTGCTGTTGAGCTCAGGGGGCTTCTGCTTCCAACCACAATGTGCAAAAGCAGTCAGCTCCTGCTCCAGGGAGCCAGCGAGACTTTAGAGGGATTAAGAGAGGCTGGTTTCCTCATCTGCCCCCCTGGTGTGTGCATCTCTCCCATAATTAGCTCGGTGCCTCTCAAGGCAGGGACAGGTAAGTTTTTATTTTTCAGTGAACAATTGTCTGTCAGAAAAATGCAGATTTGATGAAGCTTAAGTGCTTTGTGGGATTCCATCAATTACATCTCAAAACTCATTGGGAAATTAGGAGAGCATTTAATTTTGACAAGGTTGAAATGTTTTGGTTTCCACCACCTAATTTTGTTTTTATTTCAGGCTGTACACTGGGATAAAGCACTATAAAACAAAGCTCCAGATGATAATGGCGGAATTAAACATTTCCCTCCCCTTTATAGAAAGGCAATGTTTCGAACCACAGTATTTTGGAATTTTCACACATGTGAGGCACTTCTGCACAGCATTTTGGTTTGGGCTGAAACTCCCAAACACCCCAATCTCCCCCCACGAAAATAAGTTCTCAGCATCACCCACATAATTTCAAAGCATCTCCCATGGTCCCTAAGCCACCTCTGGGTGACTTGTGCTGGAAGGAGGAGACCAAATCAGCAGCCACTGCCCGGCTCCTTCATTTCTAATCCCATTTCTCCCCGGAACGGTTACACTCCTAAATTAAGCCATTTCTCTGCCGCACTCTGCGGCGGTGAGGGACAGCCCATCATTCTGAGTGAGAGAGAGCAAGGGAAGGATTAGCCCCAGACAAGCTGTGCTAAGGTTTATATGGCAGTGCGGACCATGCCAAATTTCTCCTCCTTCTGTGTCGAAAGAGGCTGGGACCAACACCACACCAGCGTCACCGTGGGCCACAGCTTCATTAAGCGGCTCTCTGGTGGATGCTCTCCCTCCTGCATCCGCTGAGCCCGGCAAATTCCCTCCTTCCCGACGGGCTGACCCCACCATCGCAGGGAGGAACAGCTCGGATCATCCCTGTCGGCAAACTGCACTCTTTTTCTTGCTCAGACCAGAAGTAAATCTCTGCCAGAGGGACCTGAGCCTGTGAGAGGGGGGCCAGTGAGGTTCAGCTGGATTTCACGTCTGCACAGAACAGCAGCACCCGGTGCCCGCGCTGGGAAGGCTCTCCAAGGCGGGATGGCTCCTGGAGCACAGCCATGCTTTAGCTCTTCCACATCCACCTGCAACATCCTCAGCCCCTGCAGCACTCTAGCGTGCCTTAAAGAACGAACTCACCATCATCTGCAGGCACGCAGACATGGCAGAGCCATCAGACCACGCCACCTGTCCCCGCTGCTGCAGCCAGGCCTCTCACACCTTCAACAAACAAGGGCCTAACTCTGATAATTCTTGGCCCAGGACCCCGAGCTGCCTTCCTCACCCCCAGTGAGGCAGCTCATGACCTTCTGCTTCTCCAGGTGGCCCTCACAGTGAGGAGACCCCATCCTGGGAGGCACCACGAGGCTCAGACACCTTCACTGCACACCTGCACTGCTGTTGCCTCCTCCCGCAGCGATGCCGAGGATGCCCAACATGCACTGGAAGAGAACGGAGCACCTCCTCGCCCAGCTCATGTACTAAAACCAAAGCTCCCATTCCTTTGGGAAAACAACCTCACCCCTCTTGTTTTCCTGGGGCTGCAATCCTGCCTTTCTAAGCTCAAAAATGCACATGGCCACAGGGCAGCACATGGAAGCAACCCCCCTTCTCCTCAGGTGGGTGAGAGGACTGGCACCAGTGAGCGAAGCCAATGTGAGAGACAACTGGGGAAACCTGAATTTAAGCCATGATGCAGGTGTTTCCTTCAGTCTCTCAGGGCCAATTCACAGGTTTTCATCTCAAATTATAAATCACCAACACATGAGGGTTAAGCATTTTCCCTCCTCCAGCATCCTCCCTCCAGGCTGTGCAGCCACCACCGCACCAGTAACAAAGATCACTGATATCTCCTTCATAGGATATAGTCTGAGTTATTCCTCCAGCACACTTTCTCCTGGTTTGCTGTGATCCCTTCAAGACAGTACGAAACACACACTGGACTCAACGTGCAGAGTCACCAGATTCAGAGAAATTCACTGGGAGTTTGTTTTCTTGGGAAATTCCCAAGAAAAACAGCTCGAGCAGATCCATCAGCAGTTCTAGGGCGCAACAAGAAAAAGCAGCATGGAAGCAGGTTTTCTAGAGCTCGGGGGCTGTTTGGTTGTGTTAGGGCTCAAACACAAGGCTCCAGTTAGCGCTGCCAAGGTCTTGGCAAGGTTGCAGCTGATAATTCTTTAAATTACCTGAATAAAAAAAAGGCCTCCGATAAGAAAAGAGCTGCAGAAACCCTTTATGCACTCATGCCATCTACTGGGTACGCATAAAACTAACAGAAAACCACGAGATGAGGGGGAAAAAGGGATCCCATGGGAAGTGGGGGATGGCAGGTGGGGAACTGCCACCCCTGTGGGTGGGGACCCCGCTGGAGAGGCTCTCGGGTCTTCAGGCGACACCCAAAAAGCAGGATTTTAACTGAGCAAAGCGACGCCCTCTTTTCTCTCCATCATCAGCCCAAGGAGACTCAGCCAGACTCCAGCACGAGCTGCGAGCAATCCGCCCTCGACTTTTTAACCGAGACCTTTGAAGGCCAAACAATTAGGTAATGGCAGAGCCCACGCCGCTAAAAACCCAGAGATAAATGCATCCCAGTCCTCGCGGAATTACTGGAAGCCGTATTAAGGGCACGAAGGAACTGGTAACAGATGATGATTATATATAAAAGGAATAAGAAATCTTTGAGATTTGCGCTGCTGCCTGGTTGAGCCGCTCGGCTCCAGCTCTGTGGTGTATTAATTGCTTACAAGGCTGCATGTATATTTTATGCTCAGTACCTGCCTGGAACATTTGTTGGATTTAGCCTTGATTGATGAACCACTGATTATATACTTCTGTGGTCCTCAGCAAATTAATAAACTGTTGACTGGTAGAGATTAACAACATGTCATGATTTGTGAATCTGTGTCCAGAGTAAAGCTGGAGCAAACCTAGTGCTAAAATTAGTAGGCAAATGCTCCCTGAACTCTATAAAAAGGGGATAGCTTAATTAAATTACATCCTGATATTGCCCATAGCACTTACCAAATTGGCAAATTGAGTTCACAGCAGTTCAGCTTCAAAACTAACTGACATCCCTGAAAATTTGCAGCACGTGACCCCATCCCTGCTCGCACTGGAAGCCCAGCTCACACCCAGCAGGCTCCAGGAGCAGGAGTGGGATGAGGAGGGGCAGCACAAGGACGGGAGAAGAAAGTACCAGAATGTCTCCAATCGGGGCTGTGTGAGCTCTGAGACTCCACTCCAGCCCCTCTGCTCCCACTCAGCACCATTGGCACCACCCAGGGCTGGGGGCAGTGCTGCAAGCCCACCCAGTAGGCTTTTCCCTGGACAGTGGCCATGGAGCACGGGCAGAAACACGGGGACAGTTCCTTCCACACCTCTCCTCATGCCCCTCCTGTGCCAGGGACGTACAACAGGTGCAGAGAATAAAGCACTGCACAGGGGTGGGAGGGCTGGGAAGCAGCACGGGCTGGTGCCAGCCCAAAGGGAAGCAGGGGGACAAGGGCTGGGGGTGGGAGGCAGTGGCTGTGCCCACACTCCCCGTGAGCAGCTCAGCTCTGCTGTGCTCAGGCTGGGACGGGGCAGCTTCACCCCAAGACTGCGGGCTGTGGAGAGGGACAGAGCAGCCTCATGCTCCTGCAGTGGGGAGAAGAAGGGGAGAAGAGCAGAGTGGGGAGGGACTGTCTCCTGTCCCCATGGGACACACAGCCCCAGGAGCTCGGTGTGATGCGTGGGATGGGGGTTCCTGTGGTCCCTGTGTGTCACCTCTCACCCCTGGCTCTCGGGGAGGGGGTGCACTCCAGGAGAACGCTCCTGCTGCTCCTCCCTTCTCCCCCCACTGTGCACGGTCCATTCTCTTTACACACGGCCTCGGTTGGGCATTACAGAAGCTGGGGGGTATTTCCCCCAGTGACACAGCTTTCCTCTTCTGCCTCTCCACACTCCACAGCACTAGGTCTGCAATTTATTGACAATTTCTATCTTAATATATCCTGACTTTAAAAAGAGGCATCACTTCCCAGAGGCGTGAGGTGATCAGAGCCCTGATTGCTTCTGACAGTGCCTGGGCGAGCATGTTGGCACTCAGAGCAAAATGACACCCAAAAAAGGGAGAAAACACCCCAAAAGACTAGAAAGGCAGCTGATCCCCAAAAAGGGGGGCAAAGAAAAAAAATGGCAATGGGAAAAGAAAGGACGAAGGGGAGAAGAGCAGCAAGGGGGAGGTGGCAGCAGGAGTTGCTGGTGACACGTCAGACTGGTGTGCTAAATGGCCTTAACAAGCAACCTGAGAAGGGGATAATGAAAACGCCTCCCCCCGGGACAGCGCGGCTCCAGCCTGACCTTTCCCAGCTGCCGTGTACAAACATCTTCAATAAATAAAGAGACACTTATCTCCTGTCTGCTGAGACGGGAGGGATGGGGTGGGGGGGCTGTGCGGCGGTGAGATGAGGGCTGTCAGGGGTTTAGGAGCAGTGAGTGCCTGGTTGAGGGGCTGCTGGAGCGGGTGACAGCTCTGTACCCCCTCCCATGGGGGTCACCACGGCTTCCTGGCAGGCAGGGGCTTCAACAACAGACCAAGAGGGATGCTCCAGGCTTCCCCCACTCGTGTCATCCTGGGTTCCCACAGGCTCCTCACACCCAGCCTTGATGTCAAGGTGAGATGGCCAGAGCTGGACGAGGTGCTGAGCTCTGCGGCTCCCACCCGCAAGCACAGCAAAACCCCTCGGGGCATCAGTGGCTGGGAACACCTCCGAGAAACTGCTCATAGGGGTTGGACCAGGCTCTGAGTAACCTGCTCTAGTGGAAGGTGTCCCTGCCCACGGCAGGGAGTTAGGACAAGATGACCTTTAAGGTCCTTTCCAACACAAACCCTTCTAGGATTCTATGATTCAGAGCCTCTGCCCAAAAATAATGGTCTAGGGTCTAGAAGATCTTCCAGACTTTGCAAAACTTGGGACTCAGTAGATGGTTTGGCAAGACATGAGCATGTTCAGAGGCAAATCAAGACTCTGAGGGTGTCAGAGATACCCCGAGGTGGATAGGATGGGGAGATGCTTCATCTTTCTTCTGCACTGGGGAGCACAAAGCAGGAGAAAAAGCGAGGCAGCTTTCCACCCCTGCGTCTCAACAAGCAGGAAAATGACCACCAGCTTCAAGCATTTTTTCTTTTGCTCATCTGAGCACCTGGGCTGCTTCCCCAGAGCCCTTAAAGGCATTTGTGATTTGCTGTGAAGGCCCCAGGAGCGAGGGAAGTCCACCTCCAGCACACACATCCCCTTGGCCAGAGGAAGCAGGTCACATCTCCCTCTGCCTTGTCCCCGAACCAGAGCCCAGCCCTGGGGACCCCACAGTCCCAGCACCTACCCCACAGTCCCAGCACCTACCCCACAGTCCCAGCACCTACCCC